>CM054146.1:45307404-45332404 GCA_028751875.1 Rapana venosa | reverse complement strand
ATATTACATTACATTGTATTGCATTGCATTACATTACTCTTGTCATGCTGTTCTCCACATTCCCTTAATGAGTGGGATGTGTAGTGCCAGGTCTTCTCCTGCGCTTGTCACTCTGCAGGAGGTCTGCCTGCTGACCTCAGCCAACATATTCTGACTTAAGAGCAGCTCAGGTGTTGTTGTCATTGCTCCTTTACAGAATACCTACTGGCTATGTTAGTGTTTCTGTAATCCACCCAACGCTGATATGAATGAAAGGATCTTTGATATGCATATTTATACATATTTGATTTACTGCATGTTGCATGTATGAAAGGAATTATATCATTGGCAGGTCATTCATTTTAAGTTTACCCGGGAAATCATTAAAAAATCCCCTCCCATAATTCACCAAACTCTGCCAAGACTTGAACTCCACAACTTTACGGACCCACAGGATGGAAGTCAAACCGTCTTAACTGGCAACCACTCTAGCTACAGATACCGTCCATCATGGTAGACCACGGCAGTCGTTTTCCCCCATTGTCTGCTGCACTTAGACGCTGGAACTTGACCCCTGATGTGCTATTTTTAGCTCTGGCGCGGACCAGATGCAATGGTCCAGTTTGGCGCCATCAAGATAGCGTGGCGTTCTTTCCACTGTTTCAGCGGGGGAAAGTGGCCACACAGATTTTAATTTCCAACTTGTAAGTGCTTTTTGATGTGTTTGTCATATTCTTCAGCGCTACATTCAGGTGTGTTCAGTGCAGTGGTCTCTTGTTGTTGTGGAGACGTGAATTTGAACAAGTACAGCACTTTTGTGTTGGCGTTATAAACCAAAATAACAGATAGATTGGATGTTCTCACCAGATAGCTCTTCTTTGTTTAGTATTGAGAGTGATAATTTCTGTGCTAGTGACGTAAATTGATCGCAGTTTTCCTCCTGAAATGTTAAAGTTTCACTTTGGCAAAGTCAGGTATGTAATGTTAATGTTTGATTTTTTTAAGCTGAATCAACTTTTGTTGTATTTAGGATACGTGTTCATCAGTTTTGAAGGGCTCAAATTTAGGCAAAATCTTGTCTGTTTGCTGTCTCAATCTAGCCTAGGCTTAGTGCCTGTGTGTGTTAAGAGGATAGGCAGGCCGCACGCACGCACGCAGCGGGCTTGTCTCCTGTAGGCCTAGCCTAGCCCAGATCTGTAGCCTTAGGCTTATATATTAGGCCTGCCACGCGAGCATGTGTACATGCTACTAGGCTTGAGATGCTGTGAGGAGGGGGAAGGGGAGGGGTGAAGAAATGGGAGGGGTGTGGGGGTAAAAAGGTTGGGGCGCTCTAATTTTAGCACTCTGCCTGGACCTTTGACTGAGCGCTGCTGTATAGGCAGGCGCGCTGTGAGACACTAACGGAACGGCTTTGTGCTTGACCATCGCCCCTCTTTCCCCCCCCCCCCCCCCGGTGCAGGTGAGAACCCGTGGCTGGCCCCCAGCCTGGTGGCGCTGTTGTTCCTGCTGCTGCCGCTGTGGGTGGGGGTGGCGGTGCGCAACCGCTACACGGTGGAGGTGGTGATTAACGGCTGGACGCCGGTGCTGAGCGCCATGGTCATCAGCTCCCTGGGCGGCGTCATCCTGGACCTGGCCGTCAGCAGGTACCCCGGCCTGGCCGTCTTCCAGCCCGTCATGAATGGTGAGTGAGGTTTGGGGGTGGGGGGGGTGTTAATAATAATAATGCATGGAATTTATATATAGCGCTGAATCTTGTAAAGCAACAAATCAAAGCGCTCAGATGACATTTATTCTTCTTCTTTTTTTCTAAAAAATGTATGCGTGTGTATGCGGTTTTTAAAATTTTGTCATCTGTTTCCACCGGCACACAATGGCCTACTCTTTTGAACAGCGGAACAGGATTTAACCTGTGCGCAAGATGTTCTGCATGCGTTCGCACACGGGGCCTCGGTTTATAGTCTCATCCAAAGGACTTTTGGGAGGGGTTTGGGGGTGGGAAGGGGGGTGGGTGGTAGGGGGGGTTGTGGTTGGGGGTGGTGGGGGATTTGGAGTGGGAGGGGTGGGGGTTGGTTGTGGTGGTAGGGGGTGGTGGTGGTGGGGTTTGGGGTGGGGGGGTTGGGGGTGGTGGGAAGGGGCCTTGGTGGTGGGTGTGTGTGTGTGTTTGGGTTTTGTTTCATGTTGTGTCTTAGTCCTGTCTTGTCCTGATCCGTCCTGTCCCGCCTCCTCCTTTGTCTCATCCCACCCAGTCCTGTCCTGTCCTGCCTTGCCTTGCCTTGCCTTGCTTTATTTGGCTACCAAACATACAGTGAGCAGAGCAAACAAAAGGCAAGTGAAGGAAATGAAACGCAAAAAGAGCTTGTCACAGTTTTCATCCAAACCGAGAGAGAGAGAGAGATTTTATTTTATATTTTATTCTTTTATATCGAGGTTAATGGAATAAGCACTTATGTGGGTGTTTTTTACATCCAGTCCCCGTGTGTATATGGTTTTGTAAATTTCTGTCATCTGTTCCCACCGGCACACAATGGCCTACTCTTATGAAAAGTGGAACAGGATTTAATGTATGCGCAAGATGTTCTGCATGTTTTGCACACGGGACCTCAGTTTATAGTCTCATCCGAAGGACTTTTGGGGAGAGTGGAGTCGGCACTGATGTTAACTCCAGGGAAAAAGAGAGGGAGAGGGAGGGAGGGAGGAGGGCTGTGAGAAGAAGAGGGAGGGGAGGGGGAGGAGTCTTTACAAATATTAACTCCAGAAGTTAAGTTCCCTTGAACATATACCTCAGCAGGTACCTGAGCTCACCCTTTCAGTAAACATCAGGTCACAAGTTAGGGAGGAGTCTTTACAAATATTAACTCCAGAAGTTAAGTTCCCTTGAACACATACCTCAGCAGGTACCTGAGCTCACCCCTTCAGTAACCATCAGGTCGCAAGTTCCACGCTTTAAACCACTTAGCTGTTCCACTCCCTTAGAATGTTGACCCCCACCCCAAACCAGTGGTGGACAGGATAGGATGAGGTGTGTGTATGTATGTGTGTGTGTGTGTATGTATGTGTGTGTATGTATGTATGTATGTGTGTGTGTGTATGTATGTATCTGTGTATGTGTGTGTAGTGTGTGTTGTATTAACACTGTAGTGGGCAGCTGTCGTGTGCAGGGGCAGGGGGCAACCTGGCAGCTGTGCAGGCCAGCCGCATCTCCACATCGCTCCACAGATGCGGCAAGCCCGGTGAGAAAGTGCAGGGCGTGGCTGGAGCCTGCGCCAACCCCTTCACCTTCCTCTGTGCCAGCAGTGAGTCTCCGCCTGCCTTGCTCCTTTTTGTGTTTGTGGGACAGTTTGATAGGAGTGTCGGTGGTTGCTGTGTGTTTTGTGTTCATGAATACTGAATGAAGAAGGTGGTTTTTGGCTGGGAACGGCTGATATTTTGAGTTTGGCTCGTACTTCGTTTCTTTGACTTGATGATTTGTTTACTTTTTTTTTTTCCATCTGCCAGAATTTCTTTTGTGACTTGTCATTTAGGCATAGTGTAAAAAGAAGATGTCGTCTTGCATCTCTGGTTGGTTGTTTTTTTTGGGGAGGGGGGGAGGGGGAATAGGGGAGGTGATTTTCTTGGTCAAAAACTTCTTCAGTCACAGAAATTCAATTTTCTTTTATTTTACATGACAAAACTTGAAAGTTCAGAGCACATTCAGTAATTATAAATGAAGAAACAAAACCCACCTTGGTCAATTATTGTAGTAGTTGTAGTACTAGAGCTTTTTGTTTTTTTTAAAATTCTTTACATCCTTTAACAATAAACATGGAACAATATTGAAATTTTTATAAAAATGTAAAATTGTGGACCAAAGTTCATGTGAAATATGTCAGTGTATTAAGACATTTCAAATATGATACTGTTTATAATATTGCAGGAGTATATTTCCGAAAAGATACCCATTTGGTGATGGAAAATCATCAGAAAGAACTGACAGAAGTTAAGGAAGATGCTATAAGAAAACTAAATGTATCATCACAAGGCAATTGTATGCATATGGAAGAAGACAGAGGGCTGTCACTCAGTCAAACAGTGCTTAACCAAGATTGGCAGACGTGTCTGAAAATAGTACAGGCTACAGTACCTGCGAAGTGGAAATCCGAAGGTATTTCCATCGCCTAAAGGAGAGAGGTTCAGCCACTGAGAATAGAGCAAGATATGTCTTTTTAAAACTTGTGGAGAATGTCTGCCACTTGAAGTGATTTATTACAGCAAGCACTAGGCTAAAATCCAAGAAAATTAACTGGAGGATTCCATTTTCTTACATATCAGAATTTAATAATTCAGTTATCCCCTTCCCCTTCCCCTCCTGTAACCCCCCTCTTCTTTTTTTTGAGGCAGACTGCATGAATAGTTTAAAAAAAATTTTTTTTAAAGGATTGGGGGCCATTATATAGGTCATCAAGATGGAGAGAAATACACAGAGAGCAAAGGCAAGATGCACAGGTCTGTGTACACTAATTCAGCTGTTGATGGCTAATCTTGGTCTATCCAAACACTTAATCCCCTTCGCTTGAACAGGCATGTCAGGTAAAGATTTCTCATGAAGTGATGCGATTCAGTGGGGGGTTTGGAGGTGGGGCGTGAATTCGGTGGGGGGGGGGGGGGGGGGGGCTGCTGGAAGCTTGCACCTTCAGAAAGAGGCTGTCAAAGAAAGAATCGGTGTCAGTGCTTTACCAGGTTGGTATACAATTGCCATTTGTCAATCATCCCTATAACAAGACTTGAAAGTTTTGAAGCACTGTGAGCAGATCCATTCAGTGAGCAGACAGTTTTGCTTCAAGCATTCCAGAAGGGTATGTTAAAGAATTTAGCGTGCAGCCTTTTAAAAGGGCATTTTTGCGAATTTTGCTACAAGGGTATGTTAAAGAATTTAACATCCAGCCTTTTTGAGAATTTTGCTACAAGGGTATGTTAAAGAATTTAACGTCCAGCCTTTTAAAAAGGCATTTTTGAGAATTTTGCTACAAGGGTATGTTAAAGAATTTAACGTCCAGCCTTTTAAAAAGGCATTTTTGAGAATTTTGCTACAAGAGTATGTTAAAGAATTTAACGTCCAGCCTTTTAAAAAGGCATTTTTGAGAATTTTGCTACAAGGATATGTTAAAGAATGTAGCATCCAGCCTTTTAGAAGGGCATTTTTGAGAATTTTGCTAAACGGTATGTTAAAGAATGTAACATCCAACCTTTTAGAAGGGCATTTATGAGAATTTTGCTACAAGGGTATGTTAAAGAATGTAACATCCAGCCTTTTAGAAGGGCATTTTTGAGAATTTTGCTACAAGGGTATGTTAAAGAATTTAGCGTCCAGCCTTTTAGAAGGGCATTTTTGAGAATTTTGCTACAAGGGTATGTTAAAGAATTTAACGTCCAGCCTTTGAGAAAAGCATTTGTGGAGAATTTTGCTACAAGGGTATGCTAAAGAATTTAACGTCCAGCCTTTTAGAAGGGCATTTTTGAGAATTTTGCTACAAGGGTATGTTAAAGAATTTAACATCCAGCCTTTGAGAAAAGCATTTTTGGAGAATTTTGCTACAAGGGTATGTTAAAGAATTTAACGTCCAGCCTTTGAGAATTTTGGAGAATTTTGCTACAAGGGTATGCTAAAGAATTTAACGTCCAGCCTTTTAGAAGGGCATTTTTGAGAATTTTGCTACAAGGGTATGTTAAAGAGTTTAGCATCCAGCCTTTTAGAAGGGCATTTTTGAGAATTTTGCTACAAGGGTATGTTAAAGAATTTAACATCCAGCCTTTGAGAAAAGCATTTTTGGAGAATTTTGCTACAAGGGTATGCTAAGGAATTTAACGTCCAGCCTTTGAGAAAAGCATTTTTGGAGAATTTTGCTACAAGGGGATGTTAAAGAATTTTAACATCCAGCCTTTGAGAAGGGCATTTTTGAGAATTTTGCTACAAAGGTATGTTAAAGAATGTAACATCCAGCCTTTTAGAGGGGCATTTTTGAGAATTTTGCTAAACATCCAGCCTTTGAGAAGGGCATTTTTGAGAATTTTGCTACAAAGGTATGTTAAAGAATTTAACGTCCAGCCTTTGAGAAAAGCATTTTCAACAAGAACTTTGCAGTAAGTCTTAGAGGAAAAAAAGATTGCTTTGATAGCAGTACCTAAAAGGTGACACACAGCACTGACGTAACTGATGGTGCTGGCGTTGATGGCAGCAACGACGTCCAAGGCAGCGCGGGTGTTGCTGCTGCTGGTGGTGCCCGGCCACCTGATGTTCATCTACGCCATCTATTACCTGCAGGCCGGCCACACCTCCATCACCCTCCTCTTCACCCTCGTCTACCTCATGGCCGCCCTGCTGCAGGTGAGCGGTAGCCTGTAGGGGGGGTGGTGTTGGCTTTTCTGTGTGTGTGGGATTTGCGGGTAGTTCTTGTTGCAGTGTGTGTATGTGTATTGTATTATGCGCTTTGATTTGTCTTTGCAAGATATAGCGCTATATAAGTTCCATTTATTATTATTATGTGATCAGGGGCAGAATAGGCTATAGGCAAGTGCATTTTTTTTTCTTTTGTTTTTTCCTCGTTAATCCATGCAAAATACTTCAGAATAGACTATAGGCAAGTGCATCTTTTTTTGTTTTGTTTGTTCCTTGTTAATCTGTGCAAAATACTTCAGAATAGACTATAGGCAAGTGCATCTTTTGTGTGTGTGTGTTCCTCATTAATCCATGCAAAATACTTCAGAATAGACTATAGGCAAGTGCATCTTTTGTGTGTGTGTGTTCCTCGTTAATCCGTGCAAAATACTTCAGAATAGACTATAGGCAAGTGCATGTTTTTGTGTGTGTGTTCCTTGTTAGTCCGTGCAAAATACTTCAGAATAGACTATAGGCAAGTGCATCTTTTTTTGTTTGTTTTGTTCCGTGTTAATCTGTGTAAAATACTTCAGAATAGACTATAGGCAAGTGCATCTTTTTTTGTTTGTTTTGTTCCGTGTTAATCTGTGCAAAATACTTCAGAATAGACTATAGGCAAGTGCATCTTTTTTTGTTTGTTCCTCGTTAATCCATGCAAAATGCTTCAGAATAGACTATAGGCAAGTGCATCTTTTTTGTTGTTTTGTGTGTTCCTTGTTAATCCATGCAAAATACTTCAGAATAGACTATAGGCAAGTGCATCTTTTTTTGTTTTGTTTGTTCCTCGTTAATCCATGCAAAATACTTCAGAATAGACTATAGGCAAGTGCATCTTTTTTTGTTTTGTGTGTTCCTCGTTAGTCCGTGCAATATACTTCAGAATAGACTATAGGCAAGTGTATCTTTTTCTTTTCTTTTTTGTTTCTTGTTAATCTGTACAAAATACTTCAGAATAGACTATAGGCAAGTGCATCTTTTTTGTTTTGTTTGTTCCTCGTTAATCCGTGCAAAATACTTCAGAATAGACTATAGGCAAGTGCATCTTTTTCTTTTCTTTTTTGTTCCTTGTTAATCCATGCAAGATACTCATAATTTCATCTGAAGTTTTGTCTGAGCCCTTGCAAAATACTTAGAATTTCACCACAAGTTTTGTCTGAGGCTTGACTGACTGACTGACTACAATGCTGGTTTCCTCTGCCTGTGGGACAGGTGACACTGCTGCTGTACATCGCCCAGTGGCTGGTCAACTTCATATGGCGGCGAGGGCAGGATCCCGACAACGTGGCCATACCCTACCTCACCGCCATCGGCGATCTCCTCGGCACCTCCTTCCTCGCCCTGGCTTTCCACGTCCTCTACCTCGTAGGAGATGGTGATTCAGATTTAGGGGAGTGAACTGGGATGCGGCAGAGGGATGAAACTGTGCGGGGGTCGGGGATGAGAGTGGTGCTCCCTGGAAAAGTGTGTCTGTGCTGTGTGTGTGGTGTTCTTCATCTTCTGTGCTGCAGATGTTCATCGTCTTCTGGGCTGCAGATGTTCATCATCTTCTGTTGCTGCAGATGTTCATCATCATCTTCTGTGCTGAAGAGGTTCATCATCTTCTGTGCTGCCGATGTTCATCTGTTTTCTGCACTGTAGATGGTGGCCATTATCTTCTGTGCTGCAGATGTTCACCATCTTCTGTGCTCATCTTCTGTGCTGCAGATGTTCACCATCTTCTGTACTGCAGATATTCACCATCTTCTGTGCTGCAGATATTCACCATCTTCTGTGCTGCAGAGGTTCACCATCATCTGTGCTGCAGAGGTTCACCATCATCTGTGCTGCAGATGTCTATCTTCTGTGCTGCAAATGTTCACCATCCTCTGTGCTGCAGAGGTTCATCATCTTCTGTGCTGCAGAGGTTCACCATCATCTGTGCTGCAGACATCCACCATCTTCTGTGCTGCAGAGGTTCATCATCTTCTGTGCTGCAGATATTCACCATCTTCTGTGCTGCAGATGTTCATCATATTCCATGCTGTACAGACCATTTTCAGGAGAAAGAACAGTGTTAAATGAATGTTGAAAGCTCAACTGCTGTTAAAATCTAAGACATACAAACCTTTAAAAGAAAGTCTTTCTGAATGTTATTTATTACCTGATAATGTAGTTGATGGTCCCTGGATGATCATTTGTTGATGATGTTGTTTGTATTTGTGAACAGATAATAGTTGTTATTTGTTTTTGTAACTTCTCGTTCAGATTGTTGTAAAATATATATAAAACATGAAAGATGATCCGTTTTACATGAAAGATAATTTAACATGGGAGACAATTTTAAATTTATCATGGGATTTTTATTTTGATGGGATTTTTTATTTCAACATGAGATCATTTATTTGTGTCATTTATTTGTGTTTTTCGAATTTTCTGTTTTTTGTTTCAGTTTTTAGATCTTACTGTTTGTGAGGTTTGTTAATGAAGTAGATTTCTTAAAAGCCACACATTTATCTGTCTCGCTGGTAGCTGCTTTGATCAAGGTGTATTGGTAGTCATCAGTATAATCAAGGATATGTTGGTGTTTTGGTTTGTTTTCTGGGTTTTTGCTTTTGCCTCAGGTTTTCAAAAAAAATGTTTACCATGAACTGTGGAAAATCAGTGGCATATCATTATCATTACTTTTTAAATTTATTGATTTTATAGAAGGATTAAGTAAAGAGATGACATATATGACTTTTTTTTTTAAAAACCCACAGATATAACTAATTTTTAGAAAAAGTCTTCCTAGGGGCAAATTCTACCCCCACCCCCCCCCCCCCCCCCCCCCCCCCCCACCCTCCCAGAATTCATCCTAATCTCTGTCAAAAACCGATACCTCCACCTTGGAGTTTGTTTTTCAACTTGTTTGAATCAGGTTGTCACCCCCTCCCCCCCTCCCCCGCCCCCCAACCCTACCAAAAACATCCCAAAACCAAACAAAAAAACCCATAAAAACAAAAAAAACAACAACACCCCCCCTCAAAAAAAAAAAAATCTTGATCTGGTTATGGATTTGATTTTTCGTCTGTATAAACTTTATATTCTGTACATTTAAAAAAAAAAATTTTAATTCTTCACAGCAGATTTAAAGAAACTCTGCTTGTTTCTTAGAAGATGGAACACTTTCTTCTCAGCAGATTCAAAGATTCTCTGCTTTGTCTTAAGATATATTTCAAAATGTCCTGCTTCTTGCTTTTGAGATTTCAGATAGAACTTTTCTTCTTCATCTGTGGGGGTTCTCGGTAAAAAAAAAAAAAAAAAGATGTTGAGGGGAAACTTGGTCACCACGGGTCAGACAAGTCACAATAGGGGGCTCATCAGAGCATCAGACTCGTGATCTGATGATGGTTGAAGTCTCAGGATTGACTTTGAGTCTCCTCTCAGTGCTGCTCGAGATGTTTCTCCTGGTGCTAACAGGGCTACTGACTGACTCCACTCTCCTGAAAGTCCTTCATATGAAACTATAAACTAAGGCCGGTGTGTGCAAAGACATGCGGAACATTTTGTGCTTGTGTTAAAACTGCATCCACTTTGTGTTGAAAGAGTATGCCTGTTACGGCTAGTGGCGTGGATGACACAGTATACCCAGCATGCACTCTTGATACCTGGAGAGGGATGGGCTCCATCAGGTTCAACTTGCCCGTGACATAATGCCTGAAAAATTCAGTGCATTGCAGTGCCCCAGTGGCGCTTGGATTTCAGGGAGAAGTTGAGTCATTTTCAAAAAAAAAATGTAAGGGAAAGAGTATGAATAAAGAGGTTTTTTCTGGAAATATTTTATTTTCCTTCAGTCTTCAGAACATTTTAAGTATTAAAAAAAATTCTTTGTGAGATAAAGTATATTTTTTCAAAGGACTGTCAGTAATTTGTACTCTATTTTAGCACAATTGACAGTTCTTCCACTGATCTAGGAATACCCTGTTGCCTATGCCTGAATTCCTGGGGGGTGTTCCTTGCTATTGTTACATACAATTTTTTAAGAAGTAGATTCTGGGCATTTTTAGAGTTCTATCACTTTCATGTAAATAACATTTTTAGTTGGGCTGCATGAAGCAGTGTGATCCTTTTTAAAAAAAATTTTAATGAAAGTTCCAGCAGACACCATGATATTCAACGCTTTTTGTAAGGTCGGTGTATTATCGTTTTCTGGAATTCAAAATGTTTTTGCTTCTCTTGAAAAGCTGTCCAAGAAAGAATTTTGCTAAGATTCCAGGATTGATTTGATTAATGATAGGGCTGATCCCATGTGAATGATGATGAACATACTTGCTGTTGTAGGTATTGATGCATATTGAAGCTCAGAAGTTCCACAAAAAATGTTGTTTTTCTTTTATGAAAGAAACGAAATAAAAAGCAGCTGAATATGATAAATTATACAGGATTGTAAATAAACTGTTGACCTGTGTTTATACTGCTGAACATGCTTTTAGGAATCGGATATTCCCTGACTGGATGCATGTGATGAACCTCGATTGTCGCACATGGTTCTGCAATTTTTGTATTATCACGGTTTTTTCATAATGTCGTGTATTGTATGTGAGAGTATGTGTTTAACATTTGGTATTACATGTTTGTAGATGGGGTTTTTATAGTTCAATATGATTTTTGATGTTGTTGTTGATGTACTTATACTTCATTTTATGTGTGATTTATGGAAGGGTTATTGTTAAGATTTGTGGGCATTGTCTGGTTCATAATTTCTGTGGCTTTTTAACCACGAACAGATTTTGAAAAATTCAATGTTAGTCATACTACATCTGCTGGTTTATACTTTCAGTTTTTTGCTTGTTTAGGTGGGGGGTTGTCTTTTAGGTTTGTTGTTGTTGTTATATTCATGGGTGTACCCATTCCCACAACTGCATATTTGGTTTTGGTAGCTTTTGGTGATTCAATATCACCATTTATGAATTCATCCATTGGTAGAAAATTACTTTGGGGAAACCTGGGCAGCACAAAGTCCTCAGAGACTGGTTGAAAGGCTGGCTTTTGTCATTGGCTGGATTTTGTCATTTAGTCAGTGTGGTTTGTTTTTTTCTTGATGCTAGTAGCAAGCCTGCTAGTTACCATGATGTTTATGTGTGGTTTTGTTTACTTGATTTATGTAAACTTACATTGGGTGCTCTTGACAATCCAAAACAGTGCGATCCATGTCTCACAGAAGAGGACATTTTTTTTTTCCTGGTATGATGTGCATGATAGATTTTTTCCCCTGGTATGATATGCATGATAGATTTTTTCCTCTGGTATGATATGCATGATACATTTTTCCCCCTGGTATGATATGCATGATAGATTTGTTCCTCTGGTATGATATGCATGATAGATTTTTTCCTCTGGTATGATATGCATAATAGATTTTTTTCTGGTATGATATGCATGATAGATTTTTTTCTGGTATGATATGCATGGTAGATTTTTTTCTGGTATGATATGCATGGTAGATTTTTTTCTGGTGTGAAATACATGATAGATTTTTTCCTCTGGTATGATATGCATGATAGATTTTCCCCCCTGGTATGATATGCATGATAGATTTTTTCCTCTGGTATGATATGCATGATAGGTTTTTTCCTCTGATATGATATGCATGATAGATTTTTTTCCCCTGGTATGATATGCATGATAGATTTTTTCCTCTGGTATGATGTGCATATTTTTTCCTCTGGTATGAAATGCTTGATAGATTTTTTCCCCTGGTATTTTTTCCCCTGGTATGATATGCATGATAGATTTTTTCCTCTGGTATGAAATGCATGATAGATTTTTCTCCCTGGTATGATATGCATGATAGATTTTTTCCCCTGGTATGATATGCATGATAGATTTTCCCCCTGGTATGATGTGTGGTGGAATTTTTTCCTCTGGTATGATATGCATGATAGATTTTTTTCCCCCTGGTATGATGTGTGATGGAATTTCCCCCCCTGGTATATGCATAGTGGAATTTTTGTTTCCCCCAGAATGATGTGCATGATAGAATTGTTTCCCCATGTATGATATGTGATGGACTATTTTTCTTCTGGTATATATGCATGATAAGAGTTTTCTGTCTTCCTGATGGGATATGCGCAATGGAATTTTTCCACCCTGGTATGATATATGCATGATGAAATTCAGAAAGCATTATTGTTTGAACCGATGAAAATGGTATGTTATTTTTGATGACCTGCTTAGAGAAAAGAGTGTTCATTTATTAACGATAAATGACTTCTGAGTGAACCACTAATAGATACAGATTCTGTCCATGCTGTGCAGATGTGGCGATTTTTTAAAAATCTATTCATTTTGTTCAGGACATGTCAGCATTATTTGGCTTTTGATATTGTCCTCATGGCTGAGATCTCAGGGTGTGGCTTTTTTTCTTCTTTTTTTTAAGCCAACCTCGAGTCAAAAAGTCTCCCTTAGTCCTTGCATTCCACTTTTTGTTTGTTTGTTTGTTTCTCACAGCAAAATCTGTCCAAATTGTGTAAATGTGGCAATGCTCTCTTTTTGTATTTTGAGGCAAGTGTGTATTGTTGGTTTATCCGCGCCATACTCACCATATCTGACTCGTGCAGTACCGGATCACAGCTGCCCCCAGTAGCTAAACAGATTCTCGCCCTTATAGAGATGTTCTGGGTTGTCTGTTGTTAACCTTTTTTCCTGATTCAGCAATACAAAATCTGTCCAAACTGTGCAAGTTTAGCCATTGTCTAGTCATTTTTTCCTGCCTTTTTTTTTTTTTTTTAATAGACGTTTTTTCGTTTTAGTTTCGTGTTACTTTATTCTGATTCAGCATGGCAAAAGCTACCCTTGCTGTACTGGTATGGATATTTTCTAGTCTTTTGCTTTGTCAAAGTTCTCCTTTTTTTTTAAGCTTGCTGTCCACTTTGGGTTTTTTCTGTATGTAACCCTCTGCACTGAGGTGAGGAGTTTCCTGCTCCTCTGGCTGGTTTCTGCTACTTCTGCCCCACCACTATCTGACATTTATTCCTCTAATAGGTGATTTCCTAAACAAATGTTGAGGCTTGCACAATTCATAATTCATAGTCTACATGCTGCAGGGTTTTTTTTAAAAAAAAAGATCATTTGAACTTCACAAATTGCAGATTATGTATATATAATTAAAGTGAAATCAACATATCAAATCTGATCATAATCCATGAAGAATACTCGCATTGTTTTTATATATATACTTAGTTTTGGGTTCATTGCGCAACTGGCAACTTGTTTACAAAAATCATTATAAGCTTGAGCTGAAGCCTTTGATGGGCTTGCAAAGTTATTTTTTTTATTTTTAAAGCAGATTGGTTTTCAAGGTCCTGTGGTGTTTTCAACTTAGTATAGGTTATCTCTCATCTGTGTGTTGGTTTGCTAAGATTTTGACAACAATTATACATTATAAATCATTATTTACAGATGCTGAAAGGTATGAGAAGGCACTTTAGAGAAGTCCATCTATTCAGGGGAAAGAGGGAGAAGTAAAGATAGGAACACTGATGAACAGAAGCCAGCAAGGAGTGGTTGGTAACCAACACTGTATGCATGGCTTTTAAAAAAAAAAAAATTAATTGAGAAGTTGGAGGTGCAGTTTGTATTACAAAACTGCTAGTAGTAGTTAGTAGTCAGTTAATTACAGGTAAATTGGAAGTGTCATTAATTGCAGGTGTATTGACATAGTGTCAGTATGGATTGAAACTGTGTCTTAAAGAGCCTCAGAAGCTGTCAGGTAGTGAAGGGTTCATAATTTGTGTAATCATCTTTTTGCGTCTAAAGCTTTTTTCTTGTCTGTCTACCATGTCCATATGTGATTCCTCCCCCCCCCCCCCCCCCCCCTCCCAAATTTCCAACAACTAAAAAACCCCATCAAAACCATCTAAAACATAAAAGCCTTGTTTTTGAAACCACACGAGCTGTCAAGTTTGCTGTTATATATTTTTTTTCCAATTTTTTGGTCTGCAGTGTGTATTTGCCCTCTTTTCCGAAAATTTTAAAGTGAAAATGTCCATAAAGGCCAAGTAAGGCAGGATAGAAGAAAGGCTGTACACAAAAATGAAATTTGTTGTGGATTAGGGTTTGGACTCAAGATTGGGAGAACTCACTAGCACTAAAAACCTGCTTAGATAGAGTCAGATTCAGAGATAGCCAGAGCCAGATTCAGGGATAGCTAGCAGTTAGATTGTTGTCCTTAAGACCTCAGTGGTTGGTGGGGCTGTAAACATGAAATGATGTGTTGTTCTTATGATCTGACAGTAACTGAAGATGTAGGTTTGAGTCTGCTGTGGCGACTCTTCAGGGTACATCCCTCTGGAGGTAACATCGGTACCTTCTCCATTCCCCTGAGTCATTCAGATAAGTGTATAAAGTGAGGTCTTGTGTGTGAACACAGGAACATCACCTTGCTCACATGCTAAAGAACAGGCCAACAAGGGCGTGTGGTATATGTATGTATGGATGACACCAATATTCCCAGCGCACGTCCTGCAAACTGGAGAGAGATGGGCTCTGCCAGGTTCAACTTGCCCATGTGCAGCTGCCTGAAAAATTCACTGCAATGCCCCAATGACTCCTCAAGGAGTTTGTTATCAGGGAGAAGTCAAATCACAGAGAGAAGAACAAAAACGTTCAGTAGTATTTGGTCATCAGAGGATTTTCAGGCACCCTCCTTCTACCAAACTGTGGAAAATGATGGGTTAGATATGAAATAACCAACAGTAATTGTAGGCTTTCTCTTTTGTCACATAGGAATTGGGTATTTCATGCTTTACAGACTAAAAAGAAAAAAAAACCCATTTAGCTTTGCAATAAGTTATCTTAGCACTTTTAAGAAAAGTGTTATCGTTTGCAATTTCCATGACCTTGTCATCAGTCTTTCTTGATTCATCGATTTTATCTATTCAGCAATAATCAAAGTATTCCAGTCAGGTGTTTTTTTAAGTCTTGTTTTCCTGTTAAGGTCCTCGCTGATTGAAGTAGTTCCATCAGAATTTGCGTTTTTTTCCTTTCTTCCCATTTTGTTTTCCCTGATTAATTTTTCTGCTGTTCCTTTTGCAAGTGCAGTTTGTTTATATCATTCCACAGTTTGGTCTCTTTGTCTGTGGAACAGAATTGCACACATTTTGCCAAATGCTTTGATTGTAAAAATAATAGCTAGGTGTTTTTTTTAAAATTGTTTTTTTGTTTTGGGTGGTTGAGCTGTTTCCAGTATCGCCTGTGAATTTGCACAGTTGGGTTTGTGCAAATTTTTGTTTGCCTTTTCCATGTTTCAGCTTGAAGTTAATTTTTTTTTTAAACCTTGTAACTTCATTGAAGAAAAAATTTTAATGGGAGTTTCACAAAATTAAAATTTCTTTCATCATTCAGAGCACTAAACAGTCCTGCATATGCCTCATGATTTTTTGTTTTCAAGTGCAGGTTTCCATAGACACCCGCATAATTGAGGGCTTCCCTATTTCCACAAATTTGTGGAGTTTTATGAAATGCAAAAAAGAAACATTGAATTTGGGGGGGGGGGGAGGTGAGGGAGGTTGATAGGTCCTTGAAAAAAATTCAGGTGTATTTTTGAAGCAATCATAGCTTTTTTATGTTAGCATATGGACTGACATGAGATTTTTTTTTAGAGGGAAGTCTCTTTAGTGAGAGTGATGAATCTCTCATGAATAGGCTTGTCCAGTTGAGGGCAAAACCAAAATAGTGTAAACAGGAGATTTCCTAAGGCTGCACCATCAGCAGTGTGTGTATGTTGTCATTGGACTGAAAAGTGAACAAAAGCCAAACCACTTGATGGTAGGTATGCAAATGGGAGGAAGTATATATTGGAGTTAAATCATGGATTGGTGCAGACCTGGTAGTTGGTGTGAAATGTAAAAAAGAAACATTGAATTGGGGCGTGGTGGGGTGGGGGGAACAGCAGAGGAAAACCTCAGCCTAGCTCCTGTGTCAATCTTTACAAGGGATATCTCCCACCCCCTCCAAAAGTGGGAGAACAGGGGAAATAATCTCTGAATGGGTCATTTTTCTGCCCTGACATGTAGGATTATTTTCTCCCCCAAGGGGGAGAACAAAGGGATAATGTCTATACATGGGCAGTGTGTCAGCCCTGACATGGCTTTGATGGTTGGTGGTGGTATAAACATGAAGTGAACAGGTTATACATCAGAAATGTCAGACTTGACCACAAGTCCAACAGTTTTCTTGAGAGCATGTTCCTACACCTCTCTCTCCCTAGAATTTCTTTTTTTTTTCCTCCATCTTTCAGTAGGAAGCTTGATAATCTAACAGAAAAATATATACAAGGCAATACAGTGTCTGCATTTCATGTATAGTATATTACTCCGATATATCGTATTCATGAGGGCATTTCTTTTTAACCTGAAGCATTTTCATACCAATAGCTACTGGATGATTTAAGTGTACCTTTATTTTTTGGATTTGGTAGATTATGTATGCACAACATTTGAAGTGTTGGTAACAAAACGTACAGATCATATTGACTTGGAGCATACCCAGGCAAGCCATAGTAATTTTTTTGTTCTTGTACTGGCCCTTGGTTTTGGTTTTTTTATATTATGCAGTAAGAACTGTGGTCGTCAACAATTTTTTCGCCACAGTTTTGGTGGTGTAAATTGTGTGTGTTCACTAGTCATCAGATTTTAGAAAAGGGGTAATGATATTCAAGAGAACACTTTCACAAATATTTATGACTATTTTTCAGTTGTTTTACACTAGCTGATGAGTTTATTTATTGCAACATATTATCAGGATCACTTGTATATATGGAATGACAGTGGTAGGTTTTATTGCTGATGCTGGTTTGCATATTGATCTAATTAGGCCTTAGGGATGAAAAGCTTTAATTAGAGAGATAAGTGGTGTGTATTTTATATCACATGCTGGTTGATCTCTTCTTGTGAAATGAATAGTTATGAGCGTTATTGACAGGAGTAGGTACTGTATTTTCAGGGTTATATATATATATATATATATAAGCTGCACCATCAAAGGTTAGAAAAAAAATCTTTGAATGAATCACGTTTAGCGTGTAAGCCATGTACTAAAATGGAATTTTTGTGGTTAGTGCTATGCCTCTTCCTATTCTGCTAATCAACCATTTTTTAGTGCAAAGTGCTTAATGAGTGATGAAAACTAGACATGATTTTGGGGAGGGGTTTTGACTTTCAGTCCAAAATGGCAGGCATTGCTTGCTAGCTGTGTGAAAACCCTGAACATCAAAATGGGCAGTGCTGAAGCATACTGCAAAAAGATCAGAAGACTGGGATTAACCGGGTTTTTTTTTATTTACTACAGAAAACTTTTGTTTCTTTGTTTGTCACATTGTATAAGCCAAAGGAGTGCAGCATATATAGCTCTTAAAATACAGTATTTTGATCTTGTTAGAGAACCTGGGGTTGTTGGATTTGTTGGGTTTTTTTTGGGGGGGGGGGGGGGGGTGCTACAGATTGATATATATAATTTTTTAATGCATTGCTGCAATGCCAGCTGTCCACAGAGCTATTGGTGTGTGAGAAATTGAAATCAGCATTTTGAATAGTTTCACAGTCAGGTCAGATTGCTTTTCATGACAGTAGTTGCCATAGTACATTTTTAAAAAATCTGCCAGGGAGTACTTAATTCAGACCTCCTGTGGGTCAATGGAGTCTTGGAGCTCTGACTAGGATGAGACCGCCGAATACTTGAATTGATTGATGGAGATGATGCACCATTTCAGAGTGTTCAGACACTAGTTAATAGCATCAAAAGATTTCAGCTGGTTTGTGGGAATAGAATGATGAAAAATTGAGGTGGCGTTAAAGCTCTGCCTGAAATGTGAATTTTTAGGGGTGGAGGGGGGGCATGGCATACAAATTGCACATTTTTAGGGGTGGAGGGGGGGGGGCATGGCATACAAATTGCACCATCTCAAAGTTTGAGATTTCACCGTTCCTCCCCATAGTAAGGTCAGTTTTCATAATCCTGCCCCTGTCCATTTCAGATAAATGCAATCACAGTTCACACACCTGGTAAATTCAAAGCTAAATCTTACTGTGCTCTTTAGGTATAGAATTTTGGAAAAGTTATAATATAGTCCCCCTCCACACTACCCATCAGTAGATCCTCTAGTTGCTTCCTGTCCTTCCATATATGACCTCCACTTACCATCAGTAACAGCTCTGTTGTAGTCTTCTGACTATATAACCCCCCACTCTACCCATCAGCTCTCGTTGCTTCACCTGTTCCTTTCCATGACTATAGAACCCCCCCCCCCCCCCCCCCCCCTCCACTCTACCCATCAGCTCTGTTGCTTCACCTGTTCCTTTCCATGACTAAAGAATCCCAGGGACAGGGAAGGGGGGGTCTGTATTATCCAGGCTATTTTAGGTCTATTCCTTTGGTAGTGTTGGTGGAATAGTATTTCATTTGACTATGAAGTGTTATGTGCTGTTGCTGCCCTGAAAGAAGCAATAAAATATTTTCACATTATGTATGTATGGGTGTGTGTGAGAGAGAGTGAGGAGAGAGAGAGAGAGAGGCGTGTGCGAGAGAGTGGAGTGGAGAGAAGAGTGCAAATAAAGTTTCAGAAATGTTTACAAGCAAATTACAATGCCAATATGCTGACACTTAAAAAGCTAATAAAAGTACTTAATCACCGTTTTTAAATTACGTGAATGCTTTAAAAAAAAATACTGGTATTTGCGCTACCACTACTTTACAAAGCAGTTTTGTAGCATTTTTATGAAGGAATTACACTACATACAATTTGGCAGTAACAAAATTAATTTGGCAGTAACAAAATTTGAATCGGTGTACGCTCTTATTTCAGACCTAGTTGTCACATGCATGTATGTTCTCAGTCTTTTAAAATCCTCCATAGGGGAGGCATTGCACCGACTTTGTTTTTAAACTTATGATTAGGGGAAAGCACAGTCCATGAATTTAGCTGTCAAAGAAGCAAACCATCTAGTAAAAAAGCAGAGGAAACCACAGGACACTTTTAGTCAGCACACTACTTCAACATCCAGCTCCTATGACCAAGAAAGACATCCAGCTCCTGCTATATGACCAAGAGGAACCTCTACCCGTAGAAGAACAGGTGAAAGGTGGGCGAGTTATGTCTACACTACTGAAATATGACAGGCATCAGGGTGAGCAGAAAAGTATGACCGTGTCCATGATGCCTTAAATTCATCTTTGTAATCACGAGACCCACGTTTTCAAGCCTTACATGCTTCAACAAAATTGACGACCCAATTTACAACATACAAAAAATCACACTAATAGACAGGCATGAAAACCTTCAGAAAACGCATCTTGAACAGGAGGAAGTGCAGATGCAAACAGCACAAAAGTTGAAAACTACAAGTCAAAAAAATTGTGAACAGATTTTCTGGCTCTGTTAAAACTGCTAATGAAAATGTCCCAAAGACAAGTGGATCGGAAAAGCAGAAAAACGGCCCAGCCAAACATCCGGAAAGACACCACAATACTAAAAAAATACATTTCTAAGCTGTTTAACCGTGACAATCATTTATGGCTGCAAAAGCCTGGACTTCCAGAGACGCTGACTACTGCAAAAGAATCGCAAAGATTATAACATATCAAAAGGGCAGAGAACCATTAAAGAACCGCTGAAAGTATCCTGGAGGAAGTAAGACTTGCCTTTAAAACTACTTGTAGACAGCACAATGAGAAAACTGAAATGTATTGGCTGTGTGTCATGCAAGAAAACAACAGTCCATAGGCAGCCATTTAAAAAACAAAACTAGGGGAAAAAGGCATCTCATCTCTTACATGAATATAAGTTTTATAACTGGCATCAGTGGCCTGAATATTCAAGTTTAGAAGTTGTCCCCCCAAAAAAACAAAAAACAACAAACCAACAGGCAAGATAGTGCCATTTAAGGGATACAGTAGGTCAATACTGAATCCGGTGATTCCGACAGGCGAAAACTATAGGGGAAAGCGATGATTCGAACACAGCTCTTCCAAACCTAAACCATTGCCTCAGGCAACCGACTGCTAATTTCAGCAGTGTTTTAAAAAAAAAAAGTGTAGACGGCTATGTAAGCCTACTCTGTGACAAGTTTGTGCGTCTCAGATTTTTATGAAATGTAGTAATATAAGCCAGCTTTTCTTTGATAGTTTCTCAGCTAACCAATGCAAAAGTGCTCAAATTTCAAAACAGAAAAAAAATTACATGCATTAAGAACCTAAAAATAAAAACATTGCAGCAGATAATCAAATACCAAAATATCTAATCTAGAAGACAAAAAAAATGGGGAACACCTCAATACATGAATACTCCTTTATTGCACTCATCACATCAAAAAGCATGATCAAGTTTTTCTAAGTACATATGTTTTAAGTATGCCATTAAAATTCAATATAAACTACAGATGTATGTGTGCTAAATCAGTTTGCAAAATATGTTCATATACACAAACACCTGAGAGTCCAATCACCAAAAAATCCAAAGTTGAGCATGCATGATCCGATTTCCAGACCTGATGTATAGTAGTAAATTTCAATGTAAATTCCGTATTAACTAGCAGCAAAAATGACGGTAAAAGATGATCACATGCAACAATCACCAGCAGAATGCAATCAATATGTTCATACATTATCAGTAAACACCAGTATAATAATAAGATAGCAGATTGAAATATCACAGTGAGGCAATCATGTAATGATGCACAGCTTTCCACAGTTGAAGTGAATTCAAACATCACAGCAAAACCCCTTTCCAGCAGAGACTTGTGGTGGTTCTCACAAACCATCAGTTCCTGAGCTTTACTTTTCCTGCTGGCTTATTAAAACACTTCTTGAATTTCAATTGATGTATGTACAGTTTTCAGAAATTTTTCTACAACTATCCATATAAGAAAGTACTTGAAAATTTTGGTAGGGGCTGAGTATATTCAATTTGATGGTTTCTGCACAAACTATGGTCCATTACAGCACAGTTGATAAATCATTTTGATATTGCTGGATTAATGCACCAATGGAAAACAAAGCCTTAAAAACTTGGGAGATAACCGACTCCATGATGGGAACTGATGGTAGGTAAAGATGGCCACAACACTGCTGGTGAGTATTTTCATTTATTTTCTACTGTTCACTTTTATTGAAAACCAGCAAGCCTTCATGAAAATCATGCCGGCTTTGTGATAGGCGAACAATTTGACAAAAGTTAAAAATAAACTAGTAGTCTTCTTGACCTTGGTATTTCTTCTGTGCGCTTTTTCAAACTGTTTTGTCAAGGCAAATTATGAACAATCGTGCGCGATGACCTTGTAAACCTGCACTAAAGAGTACATAGTTCTGTCCTTGTTGTGATGGCTCACTGCCTGCCCCGCACGCTATTTTACTTTCCACTGCACATGATTTTGTTAGTGTTTTATGAGACGGAAAGCCTACAGGTTTTGTATACTTTAAAATTTGTTTTACATTTGTTTACTGGTTAAAACAGAAGACCCTGCTACCTGCTATACCCTGCTTTCTGCACAATACTGAAAATCTGACAGTTTTAGTAGTTCTTAAAAGCAAAAGGGGAAATGATCCCATCACAAAAATCAAATTCCCGTGTTGTCTAGTGGTAGGATTTCCCCGTTAACTGTAAAGGTGTCCCATAATCTATGTGGTCGTAGGGGAGTGAGGCATCAGAGACCTCAGCTTCTCCCAGCATATTGAAGGCGGCGCCCATCTCCTCCCCCTCGTTGCTTTACTTTCCCTGACCCTAAAGAGGCAGGTACTCATTTACAGCTGGGTGAACTGGGGAACTATACTGAAGCCAAGGCGCGCAAACGGTCACCCATCCAAGTGGTAACCACGCTCGATGCTGCTGAACTTAAGTTGGGGAAAGCGAGTGCTTTGATACCTAACTATCCCATCCCTGCTCACTATACAGAAAAAAGCTGTGAAACTTTTTTCTTTTCTTTTCTGCCTCATCTTCTGCGACGTCCCCATCTCCCGCCACAGCCACAGCCAGATTCGTTACGTCTCATCCCCAGGGTCGGAAGACCACAGAGAGGCCATCAATGTTGGGCCGCTGTGGGGCCGCCAGCCTGAGGGGCTCTGCACTGCTGCTGGGTCACTTCGGTGGTGTTCAGTGGTGCCCTGTTCTGAGCTAACATACGCAGGACACCACCTACTAAGTCCCCTACTGACGACAGTATTAGCTCAGTCGCGGAGCCAGACAGAGTTGCCCACTCGAGATGGCAACCAGCACGATGAACATCCTCCAACGACCGTCCCCCGCGAACCCCCAACCCCAAAGGCTTTGACACTAACCACAGGCACAGACGTGTATGGGGACACCGAATCTGAGATCATGAGACCCGAGCAACTGGGACCACAGAATCAGGGTCAATTTTTTAATGATGATCAATGACAATGAGGACGACGTAATGATGCTGCTGTGGAAGTACATATGGTTTGAGACTACTTAACAGGGTTGTACTCTACGCTTACTATCATAATATGGTCCGAGAGATACATACACCTGCAGTGTTGGTCAGTTAAGTTGAGCAACACTCACAAACTCGCATCCGTAAAGTGGATGAAGCTCGACTGTGTGGTCCCAGTCTTCCCACTGAGCCCACAGCACACTCACTCTGGGTAGGAGCCAGCCGGAGTCCGAAAAATCCCTATGACTCTTATGGGATTCGAACCCGCGACCTTCCAGTCCGAAATCCAAGGCGCTAACCACTGCGCCATGGCGGCTGGTTATAAAACTGATTTTTGTGGCGATACCTTTTCCCTTTAGTCGCTTCCTCTGAACAATTTCAATCTGCTTACCAGCATTATTACCTAATATTACTTGTATTGGTCATAATTTAAAAAAAACACCAACCGAATGCTTGTACCGTTTTATGCACATAAACTTTTCACAGAACGTTATAGATACATTTGAAGCAGGGAGGAGAGAGCGAAACCGAGTTCTAGAGAAATCAGAATTTGGAAGGCTACAAAGTGTCCTTGAATTTAGAGATTTATCAAATGTGCAAAGGTTATACACTGATTAGCTCTTTGCATAAGTTACCACTGAATTTATACAGCTGATGGTGATTTACAACCGATTTTCCAAGCTGAATTCTACTGTGATCTTACATTATTACTTATGCCCTCAAAACGGTGACAAACTTCTTGATTCTTTGTTTCAACAATTCTATAGATCTAAAACTGAAGGTTTTTTGAAAATGACAGGCCTTGCACGCTATTAAAAAGTGAATCGATAGCTTGGTTTAGATGAATGCAGCTAAATCTGCTGCTAAATGCGGTTTTGTTTCGTCATTTTGATATTCTTTGCACCGTTCTGGAAATAAATGTTGACAAAAGCGATCAGTGCAGAAAAATGAAGAAAGAGCCTCAGGTTCAATGCAAACTGCAGTTCTTGCTTTCAGACTTCAGCGTAGTTTTGCCAGTGAAGACACTGTGGGGATATATTTCATAACAATTGTTGCAAATGGACCAAATCTTTAAAAGAAAATGTTAAAAATGCTGAAGTCCGTTTTCATCGTAGAAGTTTAAACATCTCTGTTCAATTGGTCAGAACCGTTATATAGCGCAATCGGGTATCAGAGGGCTGAAGGCAAAGCAGACAGACCTCTTGACACACTGTGATACAAAGTCGATGATTATTATAGCTACCCTCCTCTAAACTCCCCATCTTACTTGTAAAGCTCAAGCTACACATACAACTTTTTCCTTTTACATGCACCATTGCTCCTTATCTTTACACTATAGAGTCGTCTGGTTAAAAACAAAAATCGCCCACAAAAATTATCCTACACCTACCTTTCACACACACACACACACACTAAACATTCACCTAGTAGATACACTGTATAAAGACAAAAAATTAAAAACGTTCATGTCATGATTTCTTTCACACACACACACACACACACCACACACACACACAGAGCACGGCGATGCTGAACCAGACCAGCTAAGCATCACTCGGACTCCACAAGGGTGACGTCGGGCGAGGCGCCCTGGGTGGCGGTCCTGTAGCTGCTTGTGGAGCTGGACTGGGAGGACTCCAGCCCCGGGGAGGTCAGGCTGGAATCGGCCTGGACAGCCGTGTGGCCAGCAGGGGACTGTGGGGTGGCCTGGGCCTGGGTGGGGGGGTCCTCAGCGGACGACGCCTTAGCACCGCCAGGTCCCCGAGCACTGCTGTCTCCAGAGGTCTGCCGATCGTTATCACCAGATGTCTGTGCTGTGTTATCACCAGATGTCTGTGCGGTGTTATCACCAGATGTCTGTGCGGTGCCATCACCAGATGTCTGTGCGGTGCCGTCACCAGATGTCTGTGCGGTGTCGTCACCAGATGATTGTGCGGTGCCGTCACCAGATTGTATGGTGCTATCACCAGATGTCTTTGCGGTGCTATCACCAGATGTCTGAGCGGTGCTATCACCAGATGTCTTTGCGGTGTTATCACCAGATGTCTTTGCGGTGTTATCACCAGATGTCTGAGCGGTGCCATCACCAGATGATTGTGCGGTGCCATCACCAGATGCTTGTGCGGTGCTATCACCAGATGTCTGTGCTGTGCCATCACCAGATGATTGTCCGGTGTTATCACCAGATGATTGTGCTGTGCTATCA
>CM054146.1:45237404-45302404 GCA_028751875.1 Rapana venosa | reverse complement strand
CTAGCAGTTCCAGCAGCAGCGGCTGCAGGGTTGGAGCCAGAGCTCAACCTGGCGCCGTCGCTTCCATACTGCCTTGTTCTGCTGTCTTCCTCCCCTATGAGCACTGCCAGTATCAATCACCCACAGGGCTGGAGGTTAGTGACAAGTCGTCATAGAGCAGGAATAGTGATGCATGGTAAAGGAACAAGTCATAGGGGTTAGTGACAAGTCGTCATAGAGAAGGACTAGTGATGCATGGTAAAGGAACAAGTCATAGGAGTTAGTGACAAGTCGTCATAGAGTGATGCATGGTAAAGGACCAAGTCATAGGAGTTAGTGACAAGTCGTCATAGAGTGATGCATGGTAAAGGACCAAGTCATAGGAGTTAGTGACAAGTCGTAGAGAACTTAGAGTGATGCATGGTAAAGGAACAAGTCATAGGAGTTAGTGACAAGTCGTCATAGAGAAGGAAGAGTGATACAGGGTAAAGGAACAAGTCATAGGAGTTAGTGACAAGTCATAGAGAAGGAAGAGTGATACATGGTAAAGGAACAAGTCATAGGAGTTAGTGACAAGTCGTCATAGAGAAGGAAGAGTGATGCATGGTAAAGGAACAAGTCATAGGAGTTAGTGACAAGTCGTCATAGAGAAGGAAGAGTGATGCATGGAAAAGGAACAAGTCATAGGAGTGACAAGTCGTCATAGAGAAGTTAGAGTGATAAATAGTAAAAGAAAAAGTCATAGTAGTGAAAAGTTATAGAGAGTGAATAGTGATAAAAAGTAAAGGAAAAAGTAATACTAGTGTCAAGTTATAGAGAATTAACAATAAATAGTAAAGGAAATAAAGTGACATAATATAAGCAAATGAATAAGGAAGCAAGTTAAAAATGGAAAAGAACAGACAAAGACACAAAACACACACACACACACACACACACACACACACACACACACACACACACACACACACACACACACACACCCTGTAGTTAACTTCAGCACCGATTCTACTTTTCTGAAAGTCCTTCAGATAAAATATGAAACTCGAAGTCCCGTGTACGAACCAGTGCAGAACATGTAGGGTACACATTGAAAATGTTCCGTCTTTCAGTACAGAAGGCCATTTCATGCCTGTAGGAACGGACGACCAAACAAAATTTCATAGAAATTACGCATGCAATCTTCTGTTTAGATATCTCCACAGTCGGAATGCAGCTACCTTAAAGGTGGGCAAAAACGGTCTCGTATGCAAAAATCTCACCACTGGTTTTACTTTGGAGATCCAGCCAAAGAGGGACCCCCCAAAAAACCAACAAAAAACCCCAAATCAACCCAAAACAAAACCAAAAAACCCAAATCAACCAAAAACACAAAACCCTAACAAAATAAAACCCACCCCCACCCCCGAAAAACACACCTACACACAACCACCCCAATCCAAACACCTCAAATGAGACTGGAACCCACGCCTTCAATCCCCAGGTCACAGACAATACTCTATCCACTATGCATGCCGTTCTGATCTACTCTCCCTCTCCACACAATCAGCCCATTTCAAAGCCACGGCAGCTCCAGATGTTCATTCACTCAATTTAAGCAAATAGGCAAGCTAGATGGTATTTCAAACACAGCCCATCACTGTGCCACATCTCATACAAACCAGAACCAAGTTAAGGTTTCACATCCCACAAATACCGCCCCCCCCCCCCCAAACTCATTCGCTAGATCCAGAGTTGTGGTCTACGTGCTAGTCTTTCTGATGATGAAAACCGAGGTCCAATGTCCCAACACACGTTTGCCACACGACGAACCCACTAAAAGGTAAAGGAGTCCCATAACCTATAAGGTCGTAGGGGAGCGAGGCGTCAGAGACCTTACTTCTCTAGGGCCAGCATATTGAGGGCGGCGCCCATCTCCTCTCCCTCGCTGCTTTACCTTCCCTGACCCTAAAGAGGGCAGGTACCCATTTACAGCTGGGTGAACTGGGGGAACTGTACTGAAGCCAAGGCGCGCAAACGGTCACCAATCCAACTGGTAACCACGCTCGACGCTGCTTAACTTGGCTGGGGGAAGGCGAGTGCTCCGACCACTGAGCTATCCCGTCCCCAGAACCACTACAAGTAAAATGCTTCCCCCCCCCCCCCCCCCGCCCCTTGTCCCGGGCAACATTCTGTAGAAAAAGCCACCCTCACAGGAAAACAAAATTACAGGAAGACGGGAAGAAAAAACGGACGGCTCTGCTAATATGGCGACACTTTCCCAGGGGAGAGCATCCTGATTTAACTCAAACCTCTGCTGCAACTTGTGGTGTACAATACAATATACTTCAGAACATTACACTACAGCAATACAATACAGACAGGAACCCCCCCTTCCCCCCTTTTCCAAAACAAAAAGTGGATGGCTCTTGTGGCGAGACGCGCTCCTCTTTCTAGAGAAAACAGCTCTAATTTTAGATAAATCTGCCGTGACAGACTGACATACAGTACAAAGCAATACACTACATTTACAAAATCGCATGCACACACAGACAGCGCGGAGGTTTAAAAATTACAAACAACCCAAACCAACCCACACGTTTGTTTATTTATTCCGTTATCCTCAAAATAGAAGTTTAGATTAAATGTTGATTTATAATCCAATTCATGCAACACGATACGGTACAGTACAGTACAGTCCAATGCACGGCACAACAGAACAATACGACACGACACGACATCGCAGCACACTCACCAGCAGTCTCTTCAGCGGTGGCACGCGACCGTCGCCGATCCCTATATTTGCGGCAGAACCAGCACATCAGGCATCTGTAGCGCTCACCTGCCAAAAAGGCCCACCACAGGATGACCAGCAGCAACGCAAGCAGGAGGCCCAACCCTATCCTGCCAGACCACCAGCCAACAGATACACTTGATGAAGAGACAGATACATGCATGAGTGAATGAATGAATGAAAGATACACTGATTGACACACAGAGGAATAGAACAGTAAACATACGCCTGTCTCACCGGTTGTGTGTGTGTGTGTGTGTGTGTGTGTGTGTGTGTGTGTGTGTGTGTGTGTGTGTGTGTGTGTGTGTGTATCTAGATCTATATAGTTATAGATATAGATATATATTGGGATGCTCTCTCCTCGGGGAGAGCGCGTCGCCCCAAAGAACAGCACCACCCATTTTTTCTCTCTTCTGTCAGCTAATGTATTGGTTTCCTGTCAGAATGGATTTTTTTCTAAAGAATTTTTGTATGGGACAACTATCGTTGCCGTAGGTTCTTTTACGTGTACTACACACACACACACTACACACACTTAACCCACCACACACCACACCACACCACACACACTGACATAGAAAATCGTAGTGGTTAAGGCAGAACACTATGGAAAATGGCCAGGGCGGGTGAGGGACTGAAGGATAGGTTATTTAATATAGTCACTCTGACGGACAGTGCGCCCAGCTCATAATCTATGCTACACGGATAACTCAAGTTCCAGTCACCCGCTTCTGTGCCTGTTTTAGAGGGAATGAGTTTGTTATTAATTTTCCCCCTGGAGGTAACACGGTTCAGACTCCTTTCCCTTCCTTGCAAGTCTTTCAGAGAAGGCTGTAGGCTGAGGTCATGACCGTGTGCAAGGTACATGCATCTTATTATAGGCATCCTTCAGTGTCCGAATGCATCTTACGCACAGGTTAGAAACGTAGCCACCTGTCATTGAACAGTTGACCAGCTGTGGCTGGTGGTGCATGAGAGTCTGTCATTTAGTCGTTTGTACCGCTGGTGATCTGAGACAGTACCCCGTGGGAATGCCTGAGGATGTTTCAGTACAGATTTAATAGCATCCCCACCTGAACAAAATGCTGTGCTGGAAATTTCCACCACAGTTTTTCCTTACCCCCACCTCTCTCTATCACGACACCAAAGTCCTTTGGATGAGACTTAAAACTGTGGTCCCATGTGATGCGCAAACACGTAGAAATCTCGCGCACACGTTAAACCCTGTTCCACTTTTCGAAGAGTAGGCTTTTGTGAGACGGTGGGAACGGAGGACAAAATTGACAAAACTACATATACACGGGGACTAGATGTTAAAAAAAATCACACGAGTGCTTATTCCATTATTCTTCGAAATAAACTAAAATAAACCACTAAAAAGGACTCACTTTTCTCTAAAAAGTTTTAAAATCTAAGACTAAATGGAAATACTTTGGGAAAAGTCTACTCAGTCCTTGAAGCAGTGAATCCTATGGACTAGTATTTATTTCAGAAGCTAGAACTGTAAACTTGTTTAAACATCTGCCTATAAAGTTTATAAACAAATTTTGTAGATTGTGTAGTGAAACTGCTTCTCAGGATGTGAAAAACAGCTGGGTGAACCAGCTCTTTACACTGAAAGGATAACTACAAATACTATTTTTAAAACAAGCATCGGAGAGATGAATTTAGTGGGAAGTGTTTTAACAAAGGAGTTGATAAGTACCAAGCTGTATTTATGTCTGTTCTCAGCTTGGTAACAAAGCTGTAGAAGACTAGAACACACCCATGACTATAGTAGTCAATGTGTCATAGTAAATTGAACCTGACGGAGCCCATCCTTCACCAGGTCAAAGATTGCATGCTAGGTACGTTTCGTGTCATCCATACCACCAGCCGAAGATGGCCTATAAACGACTGGCTCAGGCCAAAAGCTGTGTCAGTTATTGATGTCAGCAAAGTACCCACGCCGACATTATGTTGTAGCTTTAAAAATGACGAGTCTGTCCTCAGTCGCGACAAGCTCTTAGCATAACCAATACTCTAAAAGGAGAGTCAAGTCCTCTGAAGTCCGAGTACAGCTGTCTGTATGGCGAGGTACTTAAAAGCGAGTCATACAAACTTGTCCAGTGCGTACTTCCAGTCTCACCGATTCCTAGGCATGATGAGCGAGACGCTATTCTAGGTCACCTCTAGGGTGTTACGTTGGAAAATTTTCAACGACTACGAAAAATGGATGGGACGTTTGCGCTTAACAAAAAAATGTCATGTATGCCTTGCACACCAGACTTTTACAGTCTCTTCCGAGAATTTAGGAACAACCCGACCTGATTATTATGCGCACATGCATTACATCAAGTATGCATGTTGAATGTCCCATAAAATTAACATTTGGTGGGTTACGGAAACATGAACATACCCAGCATGCATCTTGTACAAATAAAGTGAGCTGCTCTGAAGTCGGGGTGGGTCGGCCGAGGCCACCCGGAAGACGTCCTGAGGAGTAACGAGCACAGGAGAAGCCCGGGCACTACGCACCCCACTCTCTAAGGGATGGCATGCAGAAAGAAAGGTAATGAAGACATGCACTTACCCTACACAAACAGCGACCAACAATTCCCTCGAAACCATTGCCAGACGTGTGTGGGCAAGTCTCTCCTGATCTTCAACGTATTATAGGTCTGCAAAATACAAACGCGTATTACACACACACGCACACGCAAGCAAATGTGCGCGCGCACGATCACACACACACACACACACACACACACACACACACACACACACACACACACACACACACACTCATGCAACCCTCCAAGCTTTCTACTTTTTTGTGGTCTAAGTTTTCGGAATGAAAAGACAGTCCACTTACATAATGATAAAATAACTTAAATGTAGTAAAACGCAAATGCTAAACTAACCCTACAATCCCAACAAAAAAAAACCCCACCATGCCGAATGGTGCAAAACAGGAGACTGGAGCAAAACAGTATTTTTGTTTAATCCTTTTCTAGCCAGAGAGGAAAAAGGCATGGGTCCCCTCATCCCGCTACTGACTGAGGCAGCCAATACTTTCCACACTAGCTACATCCGCAGGTCAGGACTGATGGAGAGTGAACTCAGGCTTTTTGACTTTTAAAATTGCTTTCTTGAGGGGGGGGGGGAGGGGGGGGTCGCTGGAGGCGGCGCACAGACAGTGTGCATGATATACAGGACTGATCAACGGTTGATTCGGACCACAACCCCCTCTCCAAGTCATCACGACCATTTTATTTTTAAAAAATGCAGATTTCAAGTACAAAAAAATCAAATATGCAAGACAATTGACATTATCCCCTCAGTCGGTGCAGTTACCTTGATGGTGGGTACAAATATACGCATACGCAAAATCTCACCATTGGACCTCCGAACTTTTAGCGGGGGAACGAAAAAAAAAAATGACGGTCACAGAGAAACCCTACGAAGTGCCTCTGCATGCAAAATTCCCATAGCCTGATATTTCCGACCGCTCCCCAAGTTGACTTGTGTAAATTTTACCATTAACTCAAAGGTCAGCTTGCAAAATTAACCATAGTCATGGGGCACTCCCAATTTTCAGTGTGTAATACTTATGCATTACAGATCAGCAATGTTTCATCAACAAAAAATCTCAGCGAACCGATTTATGACAGCCGTGGTGGATACGGCTTTGTGTAAACATGGAGAAATGGCCTTTATTTGGTGTAATAGTACATTTTCGTTGCAAAACTGACCGCGTTATTTAGGGCTACTTTTTATCTGGGAGGAGCGCAGGATGAAAATCCTCACGCTGACAGTCATACAAGTGAGGTGGTCAAAACCTGTCAAGATTTCCAAACGTAACCCCTGCCTGAAGATAACTTTCCCGTTATACTGCTGATTTACCTAGGAAAGGAATCCGCCGGCTTGCACTGTCATAGTAAAACCGACTATTCTGATGTGGGAGCAGGTGGATATCCTTACGTTTGCATCTAATATCACGCAATTTTTAAAAATAGACGTGTTTAGTTACGTTTCTTCATTTTTTTAACAGCTATATGTTCACGTAAAAAAACTGACCCCTTCCCCCTCTGAAGACTACTGAAGAGGGAGAGGCAACAAATATTTCACTTTTGGGACAGGAAAGGAAAGGAAATATGGAAACATTTCACAAATGTATAGGACAAGCATAGGAAAGAAATGCTTTAGGTTTTTTCCTGTTAAAAACACAAAATGAAAACAAGTATTCTTGAACGCTGCGCTTTTACTCTTTCAAATTTATAGTCAACTGTGTGTGGGCTGCACACGATAACTTAAAATGGCGTGTCAATGTTCTTAGATTTATAAGGATTAATTCGTCTCCTTATCGCAAAGTACATTCGTTATTCGCACAGTACGGAGGAGACTCTAAACCGAGGTCCCGTGTGTGAACACACGCAGAACATCTTGCGCACAAGTTAAACCCTGTTCCGCTTTTCGTAAGACTAGGCCATTGTGTGCCGGTGGGAACAGATGACAGAATTTACAAAACCACAAACACGCGGGGACTGGTTGTAAAAAAGCACTTAAGTGCTTATTCCATTATCCTTGATATGAAAGAATATAAAAAAAACAAAAAAAAAACCAGTACTGTAATTCGTCTACTTACATTTTGTCAAATACTTGCACGAAGCAAAAACTTTTCTTTAGAAACATTACATTTCGGGGAGAAAAATTCCTACAAAAGCAATAAGTTTTGAACACACAGGAGATATGGGGAGGTAGTCAGTGAGAAATATTTCAAACCCTCTTCTTGTTGTGGAAAGACAAGATTTCCAACTGTCCACCCATAATAGTTCCATAACCACCACATTTTACCATACAATTTTACCACAAGTTTTGTCATTATTTTCAAAATTGACAATTTCTGCCCCCCTCCCCCCAACGCATTCTAAAGAGGAGGAGGTTGGGGGGTGGGGGGAACGAATCGAAATGGGTCTACTTTTCTAACATTAAAAAACCCAGAAAGGGGGCAAACATGCACCTACCTGTCTTGGTCTTGCCCTGCTGGAGTCTCTCTGTCTCTGAGTGTGTCTGTGTGCGGTGAGCACATCCCTCGGCTTGCTAGGACAGTGAGCTGTCCACGTGACAAGCTGCACCGCCACCTGGTGGTCAGTGTTCCCGCCACACTGAAAACATCCCGTGCAGCACGTGCAGATGAGACGAAACGCTTGAAGAGAGGGGTGTGTGTGTGTGTGTGTGTGTGTGTGTGAGAGAGGAGAGAGAGAGAGAGAGAGAGAGAGAGAGAGAGAGAGAGAGATGCGTGTGTGTGTGTGTGTGTGTGTGTGTGTGTGTGTTGTGCGTGAGAGAGAGAGAGAGAGAGAGAGAGAGAGAGAGAGAGAGAGAGAGAGTGAGTGGTGTGTGTGTGTGTGTGTGTGTGTGTAGAGAGAGAGAGAGAGAGAGAGAGAGAGAGAGAGAGAGAGAGAGAGAGTGCGTGTGTGTGTGTGTGATACGTGTGTATGTATGTGTGTATATGTGTATGTTTATATATATAATATACATTATATATATATATATTATATATATATATATATATATATATATATATATATATATATATATATATATATATATATATATGTGTATAGGTGTGTGTGCGTGCCCGCGCCTACGCGTGTATGTGCGCATGAACGTGTGCAGATTCAAACTGCAACGTTTTCTTTGAGGAAGTAGACCTAAATATTATATATATATATATATATATATATATATATATATATATATATATATATATATATATATATATTGCTTCGGGTATATTCTTGCATAGTCTTGATATAATGCAAATATGTATTTAAAAAAATCTTTGGGGTAATAGATCTAGACTAAATAATGAACTTTTCATACAAAGAGTATAAGAGTGCATTTGCACCCCTTCTTCTCCGTTTATTCTCATTTTATTTTATGGCGATTTTTAAAAAGCCTTTTCTGTCTTTCATATTTTCCATTATGCTACATGACATAAAGAAGGGGAGGGGATCCTTCAAACCTCGACTTGCCCATGACACACGACCTGAAAAATTCAGTGCAGTGCAGTGCCCAAACGACTTCTCAAGGAGTTAAGGGAGATGTCCAATGAAGTCATGCTGGACAGATGGGTATCTTTGAAGGCACCACCATGACTATGGAAAGCATACAACTTGGCAACGGATTTGTATTTTCTAGATCAAACAAACTGGGGTTCAGTATTCCTTGTATAATCGTGCACGTTTTTGTTTGGGCATGTACGGCTAAGTTATGGAGTAGAGGGGGGTTTATGAAGTTACTTCCATTTTTAAAGCAAAGCTGGTTAATGCAGAGGGCAAGATTAGAATTCCCATGTGACTGATAAAGAAAGATTCAAATCAGTGTCTATTGATCGAAAACTTTTTGTACTGCACCTAATGTGAACATGTATTTATTGCTTCGTGGACAACCATTTAAGCTATGTGTCGACAACATTCAGAATGCAGATTTTTAGATATGGCAGAGCATTATTATCGTTACATAGCAGACCTGATGTCTCCTCTGGAGAGAGAGAGAGAGAGAGAGAGAGAGAGAGAGAGAGAGAGGTGGGGGGGGGGGGGGGGGGCGGCGAAAAACCATTTTGTTTTATGTTGTCCTGCTTTCCTTTAATTGCGAACCCAGCATACAGCCTACACCTTTGTAAACGTTCCAAATTTCCAAACCGCTTTTGATCAGCTCTATTGATGGCGACTACACATGAACTGTTGAAGTATGTCTGTTTTTCTGTACAAAGTATCTAAATGGCGGTCAGTTCTTATGTCTTGATATGCCAAGAATATGTATTTGGCAAATGTTGAGTATATGTGTTACCGATGGTGAGAGTGTCTTAAATTCTTCGAGAGGCAATGGTCTATATCTGATGTGTGTGTGTGTGTGTGCGTGTGTGTGTGAGATGGAGAGAGAGAGAGGAGAGAGATAGATTTATTTATTTTATTTTATTCTTATATATCGAGGATGATGGAAATGGGAGAGAGAGAGAGAGAGAGAGAGAGAGAGAGAGAGAGGAGAGAGAGAGAGAGAGAGAGAGCAGCAACAATTCAACAACGCCGAGAATTCAACACCAAATACTCGGAAAACTATTTTCATTAATTAAAGCAGTTTATTCTGAAAATCAGTCGGAACAGGGAATGCAGTCAGAGGAAACCGACACACTAAAAGGTACCTCTGAATGAGTGTCCAGGATTGTTCTGTTTAGAAACAGGCTTTTGATAAAATTATAAGCAAGAAAATTGCACTAATCGGACGCCACTATCACTTTTTTACAATCTGGCTAGAATCAAGCGTTATAGCAAACTTATACTGTTGATTAAGGCGTAGGTATTCGAACAGAGTAGTTTCTCTGTCTAAAAAAAACTTCTACTATCTTTGACGTCATCATTTTTTATGTTGGACGTAAATTTTTGCAAACGATATCGTCGGGCATTAGGCCTGACTCAACCCATATCCTTACTGATGGGGAAAAACAACGCAGTGAACATTTTCCGGCAAATGCATGGGCACTTTGATGTAGTCTTATCGTTATAAATGCACAGGTTTGCTTGGAAGTCTGTTGGTTGAGTAGTTGTGGCAAACATTCGAAGTTAAACGTCGTTAGCAAGCAACTAGAGAATGTCGCTTAACAAATATTCACGTCAACTTATAAGTATCGAATGCAAAATGTGTGTTAAGATTTAACTTGGGTTTTTGTTTTCTTTAGCAGCATGATTGCAGAAAAATGGCCTTAGAGTTCTTTTTTTTATTTTCATCTCTGTAGAAAATAAAAAAACCAATGACTTGGTAACTGAGGCTTAAAAGATTAGTAAAGACTTTCAATGCTGGAATTAGTGATTTTGATTACTCTTAAATACAATTCAAGCATGTTTCTTTAATTTCTTGTCGCCCTGCTTCTAAGTGCTGTAAAAACACACACAGAGCCAAAAACTATTGTAAATCATTAGGCATTGTGTTTTATACTTGTTTCTCTTCCAGAGAAAGTCATAAACATCAGACATCATTTATCGTTAGCAAGCATTTGATTTCGAAAACACCTTTATGTAGATATGCCCAAAATGTGCTTTGTTTTTGAAAGACAATTTAGGCGAAATCCAAAAGCCAGATTTGTACAATTGGCAGAGAAGAGTATCATCTCCAGACAAGCCTAAGAGATGTAAAACAGCAACACAAAATCTGATTGCCTATCCTTTGATACTTTTCACCAGTAACATATAACTGACACAATTTTGAATGTGAAGAACCTGCTAAATAACACACAGACTGTACACTTTTGTCACAAAAGACCAGTAGAATTCTAACAGACGGAAATGCTTTCATCTTCATTATACTGTTCAGTATCATTCTCAACTACCTGTCACGTAGAACACAGGTTCGGATTCAACAGGTAATACAGGGCAGGTTCATCAAAACTTAACTTAGCACGAGGAAAAAAACCAAACTTTCGGTGGTGAAGTGGACGCCCAAATCACAAAACTGATTCTTGTCGCCCTGCTTCCCAACGTGTAGTTTCAGCACAAGAAATACATATATATCTATATATTCAATGAGCAATGTCTTGACATCTTGGTTCACCTGTGAATGCAACTGAGAAAACGGATTTATCAGAAAACTACCCCCCATCATATACAATTGTCAAAACTTTTTATTGACTAAACTACTGATGCTTTGAATAGGTCTAGTATTTTGATGATACACCCTTCTTATTCCACATTGGTCTAAAAGACCCCTGATTTTATTCTTTATTTTTTTTTAAAATGCATTTTCTTTCTTTCTTTCCTTCCGTCTTTTTGTGACCATTGCTTTCAAATACTCTCCAACCAAAAGAAAAGTTTCACTGCCGAGTTGGATTAGTTTTCTCCCTTTGAAGTTAAATCAAAAAGTGTGTTAACCTTTTTCAATGTCCCTAGTATTTTTCTTCGCACACATTGGATAGCCTGGTGGTTAGAATGATGCGCATTACACTCGTCATCTGCTGACCCGGGTTCGAATCTTATTCAAGAGGATTTTTTTTCCTCTGGAGTTAACGTCAGTGCCGACTCCACTCTCCCTGAAAGTCCATCGGATGAGTCTATAAACCCAGGTCCCGTATGCGAACGCATGCAGAACATCTTGCACACACGTTAAAACCCGTCCCGCTTTTCGGAAGAGTAAGGATTGTGTGCCGGTGGGAACTGATGACAAAATTTACAAAAAAACCCCGCATACACATGGGGACTGGATGTAAAAAAAAAGCACACGAGTGCTTATTCCATTATCCTTGAAATAAAAAACAACCCAATCATCAAAAATGGATAATGTGGTGTCAGATATTGTTAAATGTTAATGTAAATTTGATATTCAATACTTCTCACAGATACAACAAAAAGGCAAGAAATTGTATTCTTAGTTGGAAGTGTGCGTGCGTGCGTGTGTGTGTGTGTGCGTGCGTGCGCGTATGTGTAATCAATTCCTTCTCAGTTCAGTATAACAGCGTTATGAATTCTTAATGTTGCACAATAACCACTACTTGTGTGTTCTCATCGTGTGCGTATTAGACTTTGGTGAAGTTTGTTATAGATTTGTTATATGTGTTCTCATCGTGTACGTATTAGACTTTAGTGAAGTTTGTTATAGATTTGTTATATGTGTTCTCATTGTGTACGTATTAGACTTTAGTGAAGTTTGTTATAGATTTGTTATATGTGTTCTCATTGTGTACGTATTAGACTTTAGTGAAGTTTGTTATAGATTTGTTATATGTGTTCTCATTGTGTACGTATTAGACTTTGGTGAAGTTTGTTATACATTTGTTATACGTGTTCTCATCGTGTGCGTATCAGACTTTAGTGAAGTTTGGTACAGATCTGATGTATGTTTAGTAAGAGCCCTATCTATGCAACAAGAGTTCAGTTCGATGTTAATGCATTATAGGCCTAATTCGCCCAAACATGACGGATTCTAGCTTTTGAAATGCGTATTGAACATTACTATCTTCTGCATAATAAACTTTTTTTTTTAAAAAGATCATTTTCATTTGTGTTCTAGTCTATGCTGGCTTTTCTTTTGTCTGTGGTCTTTTCTCATCTTTTTTCCCCACTCGGATAATTACACTTCATCTCTCTCTCTCTCTCTCTCTCTCTCTCTCTCTCTCTCTCTCTCTCTCTCTCTCTCTCTCTCTCTCTCTCTCTCTCTCTCTCTCGCTCGCTCTGTCTGTCTCCTGAAACAATTTAAACATAATTAAAAAGGTCAATTTCCCTTGGACTCGAAAAAAATATATCAATGACACCTTTCCTTCAATTAAGCATTGTTTTAGTGTAATTCCACCCCCTTTATTGTTTATATATATATATTTATTTACATGTATATATATCAAAGATACATGACAAATAATGTTGTCTGTCACACGATATTTTTATATTTCAAATGAGCTCTGAAAATGTTAGCAGTTGTAACGACAAGTATAACATCGATAAGGTTATCTATCTTTGGTATGTCCTGAATTTTAAATATCTGTTTCTGTACACCACACACACACACACACACACACACACACACACACACACACACAATTTCAAATAGTCCGTGCATACCAATAAGAGTAGTTTCAAGTTATGCAACTCCAGTTGGTAAAAATTTGAAATATTTCTGATAACCCATAAAAGTGTCAAGTAGTAAAAATTTCCATCAGTTTAAATTGTTCGTAAAATGCCAGTAAGTTTCTGAATTACTCATAAAATACAAGGGACAGTAACTTCAAGCTTTACTGTATTTGTTTTAATCTATGACGCCATTGATAACATAAAAATCTACCTGCAAAAAAATACCAGTAAAGATTAAAAGTTCTTTTAAGAGGTTCTAGATTACCCGTAAGATAAGTTACTTTTATTGCAAAAAATTAAAAAAAAATGTCGGTGAACACATTTTAAACATTTTTCTGAGCCATCTGCAAAATGCCAGTAAACAAAACAAGTTATCCTAAAACGTCAATAGACGAATAGTTAGATCATTGTAAATGTGAGTCTAAATACAGAAGACATAGCCTTACTTTTGGTGTTCAAAGTCTTCAGTAGTTTTCTGTTTCATACCAAAACTCTTCAGTCAATTAAATGGCTCAGCAAAGCTGAAACTTCCGTTGATAACTACTTCTCTCCCTGTGCTAAAACACAGAATTACCCATTTATATTTTGGACAGCAATCCTCAGTTTTACCTGTCCACACACCGCACAATGTTGCTTCTAGTGTAAGCTGACTGTTCATCCAAGGAAGATGGTCCGAAGGGAAATCTCAAAGCTTTCATGAACGGGGTGGGTGGGTGTATGTATTCACTTAAAAATGCAAGAGATTGGACGATATGTACTCTCTATTGTTTATCTTCTGCTATGGCTGTTCTCTTCTGGTGAATAGCACGAGTGAGGTGAGATGTAGCTGCGTTGCTCTTTTTCTACCAGGCACAATGAATCCCTTTACCTTTGCTGAACAAAAATTGTAAATATGTAGTTCGCCAGGCTCCTTACCTTTTGTTGTGAATTTTTAGTAATAAATTATACATTCTACGTAGTTTACCTTCTCCTCACTTTGCGATCTAAATCTGATCAATGTCAGCTTTGGTCTCTCGTCCTGTCTTCTTGTCCCTACTGACTTAAAAGATCTGTCCTTTTGTGGAATTTCGGGCCCTACACCTCTGAAATCCTGGTGCTGATATCTATGGGCAAGTGTTTTGTGTGTGTCATGTGTCGCAGATCTGTCCTCTTCAGCAATTTTGGGCCGTGCACATCAAAAACCATGCTGATCTCTGTGATCAGATCTTTTAGGCAAGTATGGTTTCATTGACACGTGCTCATAGGGATCTGTGGACTGTGCACCTCCCACATCTCGATGTTGTTGTCTTTGTTGGTCTTCTCTGTGATCAGATCTTTTAGGCAAGTATGGTTTCATTGACAAGTGCTCATACGGATCAATGGACTGTGCACCTCCCATATCTCGATGGTGCTGCCTTTGTTGGTCTTCTCTGTGATCAAATCTTTTAGGCAAGTATGGTTTCATTGACACGTGCTCATAGGGATCTTTGAACTGTGCACCTCCCACATCTCGATGGTGCTGCCTTTGTTGGTCTTCTCTGTGATCAGATCTTTTAGGCAAGTATGGTTTCATTGACAAGTGCTCATGCGGATCAAAGGGCTGTGCACCTCCCACATCTCGATGGTGCTGTATGTGGACAGTTGAAGTGCTACGTTGGTCCAAAGATCTCGGGTAACCAGAAGCAGTTGCTCCAGTCGCTCTGCCAGAAATCGCCCGAGGTTCATACCCTCTGCCGCTGTGTCCGGCAGAATATGCGCGGTGTCTCGTTGGCCCTTCTCCAGACGGTGGGCCTGGTCTGCGCCAGTCTCTCTCTTCACTTTCGGAATCTGACTTGAGGAGATCGTCTGGGTGTGTGGGTCTTTCTATGGGGTACAAGTCTCTGGCAGGAGTCCTTAATCTTTCCTGTGACTCCATGAAAGGGAGCGAGATAGACCTGCTCTGTTCGCCTGCTGATTGTGTTGGGGATCTCTGACGCAATTCGGCCTGTGCATCATAGTAGTCCTGGTAATCCATGTAGTCCTGGTATTCAGCACTGGCATAAGTTGACTTCCGAGGATGCCACATGGCCATCGGATCATCTTCTTCCTTGTAGTCTGGACGTGTTTTCACAGTACTAGGAGAAGTCTCCACAGAATCTTTCCTCCTGCGTCTTAGGAAACTTGTTCTTTTTCTAGGTGAGGACGGTTCTGATACAGAAGCACGAGGGGTCTGCGGTGAAAAAGACTTTTGCGAGCTTAGAGACACTGGTGACAAGGTCCGGGGAAGGCCTGCCGCTGACGACTCTGACAGACTGGGGCTTTGAGGGCTTCCTGATATAGGATGGCTGGAATCTTTCTTACGAGCTGACGAGGATGGTCTGAAAGGCATCAAGTTCGGAAATGGTGGAGAGGTACTGCGCTCCATACCGCTTCTTTTCTCCGAAACAGGCTGTGGGCTGTTGGGGGACTCAAGAGCCATTTCCAGAGGCCTAGCTTCAGCCTCTTGTATGTAGCCATGTGAATATTCGCCTTTACTCCATTCTGAGCTTCGTGCTTGTACACCTTTCCAATAATTTAATGTATCATAAAAACGTGTACTCATTAACTTAGCCTGGAAATCAGGATGCCGGGAAATTTTCTGCATGGCTGCAGACACCTCAGTCACCATCTGTGTGAGTGAATCTCTCTCAGGGACGGTAGGGGTTCCTGGAAGCCTCTCGTGCTGGTGTGGTCTGCCAACAGGCGATCCAGAGAGGAGAGGTGAGGATGTTAGGGGCCTCTGCTGGCTGGAGACAGTGTCGGGTTGTAAAGAATGACTGGCGCTGTGTGGATCTTGCCGACCTGAAGAGGAGGAGGAGGAGGTGGATGTCGCTACAACTGAAAAGTACCGGCCGCTAGTGATGGAGGACGAAGCTGGAGTACGTTGTTTGACGCCGGGTGTCTCTGAACCTGGTGGAAGAGTCTGATATCCAGAGCGCGGAATAGCTGGAATCTGTAGCAGATTTTCCTTAACTGGCTGAGGGTGTGGAGGATGGGGACTAGTGTTTGAGAAGTCCGGGAAGGGTGGCGGCTGCTGACGCTTTTCGTCCTCGGGCGGGCTTGGGAGCTTCAGGAGGCTTTGCGGATGTTCGGGGCTGGGTTTGTCCAGAAGGCTCGTATTCTCTTGCTGGCTGGACGACTTGGCAGGAGTGCTGTCCGCCTGAAGGCTGGATGTACTGGATGTACACGTTTCCTGCGTCAAAGAGCTGGACGTCTCTCCAACGTGGTGTGAACGTCCTCGTTCTTGAGAGCTGGTGACTCCTGAAAGTCCTGAAAGACGTTGGGACCCAGGACTCCGGTGTGGATTCTGCGGGGTGCCGAGCTTCGCCGCTTTGGGGCTGCGAGCCCCGCTGAGAAGAGTGACAGACTCCTGACTGGGAGGCCTGTGAATGAGAGCTTGCGTCTTAAGGGGCGAGCTGGTGGCACGGCGGTGCAGGGTGCCGGCAGTCTGCCCCGTTCCGCTGCCATGCCGGCCCTGCTGATGCTCAATGACAGCCTCCTCGGCGACGTCTTCGTCCTCCACCACGATGCTGCCGAGGTCCCGGTCCTCAGAACTGGCCCTGGCGGATTCTCCCCGCGTGATGGTCATCTCAAAGTCCGTCAGCCCGCGTTGGGCCGTGCTGCCCACGATCAGGGTGCTCTTCCTGCGACCTCCTTCCTCTGACCCCCCCAGCCAGCCCACAGTCAGGCCATCAGTCAGTCCGTTCTAGTGACGATGATGGTGGTGATGATGATGATGGTGATGATGATGATGATGGTGATGATGGTGATGATGATGCTCTTCCTGCGACCTCCTTCCTCTGACCCCCCCAGCCAGCCCACAGTCAGGCCATCAGTCAGTCCGTTCTAGTGATGATGATGGTGGTGATGATGATGGTGATGATGATGATGATGGTGGTGATGATGATGATGATGATGATGATGCCTTTCCTGCGACCTCCTTTCTCTGACCCACCCAGCCATCAGTCAGTCCGTTCTAGAGATGATGATGATGATGGTGATGATGGTGATGATGATGATGATGATGCCCTTCCTGCGATCTCCTTCCTCTGACCCACCCAGCCATCAGTCAGTCCGTTTGAGAGATGATGGTGATGATGAGGTGATGATGATAATGGTGATGATGATGATGATGATGATGATATAAAGTAATAATAACACAGGGAATTTATATCGCGCTATAATTATCTTGTTTCAAACCAATCAAAGCGCTTACATTCTTCCTATTCTAATACAAGTCATGCAACCGATCACAAAGAGTTTGAACAAATTCAAATTTACACACACACGTATACACACACACACACACACACACAACACACACACACACACACACACACACACACACACACACACACACACACCATATCAAAGTAATATAATTTGGCGAAGCGATGGGTCACTTCGACAGCTGAAGGCAAGGACAGATTATAATATAAGATGAAAGAACAACAGGGAAGAATGTTAGCTCGGAAATAAGTATGTCCATCCCCCCATTCCACCCCACATCAACCCCCCACTACACCTTACCTTCCCCCACCACTACCCCTCACCCCCTCGGATGAGACTAGAAACCGAGGCCCCCGTGTGCGAACGCACGCAGAACATCTTGCGCACACGTTCAATCCTGTGACTCCGCTTTTCGTAAGAGTAGGCCATTGTGTGCCAGTGGGAACAGATGACAAGTGAAAAAACCCGCATACACACGGGGCCGGTAAAAGGTAAAGGTAAAGGAGTCCCATAACCTATAAGGTCGTAGGGGAGCGAGGCGTCAGAGACCTCACTTCTCTAGGGCCAGCATATTGAGAGCGGCGCTCATCTCCTCTCCCTCGCTGCTTTACCTTCCCTGACCCTAAAGAGGCAGGTACCCATTTACAGCTGGGGGAACTGGCGGAACTGTACTGAAGCCAAGGCGCGCAAACGGTCACCCATCCAACTGGTAACCACGCTCGACGCTGCTTAACTTGGCTGGGGGAAAGCGAGTGCTCCGACCACTGAGCTATCCCGGCGACTAGATGTAAAAAAACCAAACCGCACATAAGTGTGCTTATTCCATTATCCTCGATATAAAACAATAATAATAATTTTTTTAAAAACACCCACCAAACCCTTTAACCCCACCCCACCCCATTTTTTTTCTTCTTCCAACTAACCCCCCCCTCCCCCCCTAACCCCCCCTTCCCCCCCCCCCCCCCCCCCCCCCCGCAATCCCGACCTTGCACACCTGTACCCACCTGCCAGGCCAGGGGAGGGGGAGGGGGAGGGGGCCAGAGCCATGCACCATTTCCCGGCGCAGCGGCAGCAGAGGCAGAGGAAGGCACAGCAGCCCCTCTGCAGCCTGCGAATGCGACCGTACGTGGGCGTCACGCGCACCCGCTCCCGCTTTTTCCGGAGCGTGTAGTCAACCAGCACCGCCGCCGCCACCGCCGCCACCACCACCACCGCTGCTATCGTCACCCTGTGAGAACAACAACAGGAACAACAACAACGTAGTAGTAGTGATGGTTTTGTTGTTGTTATTGTTGTTGTTGCGCGTTTCTCCCAAGCTTAATATCCCAAGAGGCGCCGCCACACAGAATAATGCAGAAGAATGATTCTTCCTCCTAAAGTCCTTCGGACGAGACTCTAAACTGAGGTCTCGAGTGCGAACGCACGCGGATCATGCATCTAACGTACATGTTAAAACCTGCTCCCGCTTTTTGGAAGAGTAGGTCACTGTGTGCCAGTGGGAACAGATGTCAAAATTAACAAAAACTGCATACAAACCGGGACTGGATGTAAAAAAACAACAACCCCGCATATGGGTGCTTATTACATTATCCTGGAAATAAAAAGAATAAATGAAAATTTAAAAAAATTAATTCTGACTCGATCACATCTGGGAATAGCTGTGAGATTCGAAGCGCACACACGCTGGATGACAAGTTAGCGTGTATGGCTCTTCCAAGTGCTTCACCTCATAGGCAACCATGCTCAGACTTTGATCAACCCCCCCACAAGTCAGCATATCAATCAATCAATCAATCAATCAATCAATCAATCAATCAATCAACCAATCAATCAATCAATCAATCAACCAATCAGTTCTTATGCTAAGAGCTTCGTCATGGCTGAAGACAAGCCAATCTCAACATGATATTTTAAGGCATAACAGCAGTTGAGCGCAGGCAGGCCTCAACACTTGAACTCACATCTATCACCAACAAAGCTTGTGTGTGACCTGGACCTAGCCATAGCCGAACAACTGGGAAAACAAACAGCACAGTTTTGGGGGTCTCCTTTCACTCTTTTCTTTGCGAGTTCTGGATATTCACGTCAAAAAAAAAATCACATTTCGCTACAGCTAAGTGGATAATAGCGCTTGCTAAATTAAAGAATAACACGCACCAAATGAAAGAAGAACAACGCTTAGCCCCCTTTCTTTAGGTCCCTAAAGTCGAGGGTTCGAATCTCGGCAGTAGCGGCGTCTGGTGACTTAAAAAGGGTGGGATATTTTACCATCTCCCGGGTCAAAGGTAAAGCGCACATGACGAAGCCATTGTTGTCGTCAGTAAGGGACGTAGTAAGTCGTGTTCTGCAATGCTTGCTCAGAACAGGCATCACCGAACACCAAAGAAATACCACCAAAGTGACCCAACACCAGGGCAGGGCCCCTCTGGCTGGTGGCCCTGCGGTGGCCTGACATTGATGGACTGCCTGTGGCCTGGAAGATGCGAGATATTTATTTATTGATTTATTTATTCTTTTATATCGAGGATAATGGAATAAGCACCCATGTGCTTTTTTACATCCAGTCCCCGTGTGTATGCGGTTTTGTACATTCTGTCATCTGTTCCCACCGGGCACACAATGGCCTACTCTTACGAAAAGCGGAACAGGATTTAACGTGTGCGCAAGATGTTTTGAGTGCGTTCGCACACGGGGCCCCGGTGTATAGTCTCATCCGAAGGACTTTTGGGGAGAGTAGAGTCTGCACTGATGTTAACTCCAGGGGAAAATATCCCCCTTGAACGAATCTTGAGTATGGCTGGGGCGGAGAGATTGAAATGAGCGGCGTGGGAACAGCAGGACAGGAACGTCACAGAAGATGAGGCACCAAAACAAAAAACAGAAAAAAGGTAGGAGACAAGTACTGCCAATGTACTAGCCAGTCAACTACAACTGTCACATGTACTTACGACACAACTAACACTTGTCACGTACCTACAACATCACTGATGTCACATGAACTTTCCACACAACTTACACCGTCACTTTAGCGTTTATCGCTATTGATAATATTTGTCATGCATAATTATATGTATTTGTAACAACAAAATGAATTAAAAAAACTAGTTAAAAAATGTACACTGTTAAAACATGTACACTGTTAAAAATGTACACTGTCACAAACTCAGAAGACTACTGATGCCACATGTACTCACCATACAACTAACAATATCACGTACTACAACAATACTTCTGTCACATGTACACACCATACAGCTAATAATGTCACGAACTACAATCAATACTTCTGTCACATGGACTCACCATACAGCTAATAATGTCACGTACTACAACAATACTTCTGTCACATGTACTCACCATACAGCTAATAATGTCACGTACTACAATCAATACTTCTGTCACATGTACTCCCCATACAGCTAATAATGTCACGTACTACAATCAATACTTCTGTCACATGGACTCACCATACAGCTAATAATGTCACGTACTACAACAATACTTCTGTCACATGTACTCACCATACAGCTAACAATGTCACGTACTACAACAATACTTCGGTCACATGTACTCACCATACAGCTAATAATGTCACGAACTACAACAGTACTTCTGTCACATGTACTCACCAGACATCTGATACTGTCACGTACTTACAACAGTACTCATGTCACGGTCACTTACTTATCACGCAACACTGTCACGTACTTACAACACTCCTTATGTCACACTGACTTTCCACACAACTGTCATAAACTTAGAAGACTACTACTGCCAGACGTACTCACCATACAACAATACAAGTTGAGACAGTTGTGTGGAAAGTTCACGTGACATCAGCAATGCTGTAGGTAGGTGACAGTGTTAGCTGTGTTGTAAGTACATGTGACTGGCTATATCATTTGTACACAACTACTGCTGTCACGTACTTACAGCACTACTGCTGTCACGTACTTACGACACTACTGCTGTCACCTACTTACATTACTACTGTCACCTACTCACGACATTACTACTGTCACGTACTTACGGCACTACTGCTGTCACCTACTTACGACATTACTACTGTCACGTACTTACGGCACTACTGCTGTCCCCTACTTACGACATTACTGCTGTCACCTACTTACGACATTACTACTGCTGTCACCTACTTACGACATTACTACTGCTGTCACCTACTTACGACAATACTACTGCTGTCACCTACTTACGACATTACTACTGTCACGTACTTACGACACGACTGCTGTCACCTACTTACGACATTACTACTGTCACGTACTTACGACACGACTTCTGTCACCTACTCACGACATTACTACTGTCACGTACTTACGACACTACTACTACTGTCACGCATACTTACCACACAACTGACACTTTCGCGTAACTACAACACCACTACTGTCACGCGTAATTTCCACACAATGTCGCGTGTTCATTTACAACACTACCACTGTCACGCGTACTTACCACCCAACAAACACTTTCACGTACTTAACAACACCGCTCAGTGTCACACGTACTTGCCATTTAACTACTACTGTCACGCACGTACATCACTCCTAGTTGTCACGCGTGCGTACCACCACACCGCCAACACTGTCACGCACACTTACCCCACAGCCACCAGTTCATTATAAGTGGTAGTATCAGGCTCTGTAACTTGAGAAACATTATGATTATCTAGGGGTAAATTGTCAACGGTAACTTCCATTTCTCCGTGACAGAATTCTATAAGAGAACCTGTAAATGAAAGCTCCAGATTCTGTACTGTGTGTGTTGTTTCTTAAAGGTGTAATCGCCCTAGAACTTAAGAACAAAGACAGGTTAACTTGCACGTAGCCTTAAGGCAGAAGAAACACAGAAGGCAAAAAACGGATGAGAGTGCGAAGTGGCGGAAAGCGGAGTTTATGAAAGGCAATCTGTTATTGTTTTTGCCTGTGGATAGTTTCCCCGTTTGTGATTTCTGTTCATTTCTTTTGTGGACGGTTTTCTCGGCACGTGAGTTATCCGTTGTGTGTGTGTGTGTTGTGTGTGTGTGTGTGTGTGTGTGAGGAGAGAGAGAGAGAGAGAGAGAGGAGAGAGAGAGAGAGAGAGGAGAGAGAGAGAGAAGAGAGAAGAGAGAGAGAGAAGAGAGAGAGAGGGGAGAGAAAATAAAAAAACACCCCCAACCAACAACTGCTAAACGGAAACAACATACAAGTTTGCAAGCAATCACGATTCCGAAGACTTACCCTCAAAGCGACCATTCTATGGCTGTCTAATGAAGGAGGTGATCTTGTCCTTCAGACGATTTTCCCAAACAACATCCCTGTGACCTCCCCCCCCCCCCACCCCCCCCCCCACTCCAAATGGTAAAACATACTAACTCCATTTTCCAAAACTTCGAGAACATCCGGCCCATTTTTCTGTTCCATCCCAGAACGTCTTTTTGACAAACAATGCAAAACTGCATGCGGTATCTGGACTTAACAAAAAAACCCGTTTAGTTATACATAATGATAGGATCAAACAGGAAAATGAAATTGTCTTGAAGCTTTAGGAAAATAGAGTTACTGCGTTTCACCGTGTAGGGGTAGGTCAGCTTGACGAAAGTGACCAGACGAACTGTAAAGGATGGTAGGTCAATAAGTCCTTCTTTGCTGACGTGAGACCCACGCAGACATCTCCTGCCTCTTTCGGAAAGGTTTAGGGAAGGGATGGGAAGGGAAGGATGGGAAGGGATGGAAAGGGAAGGTAAGGGATGGATGGGAGGGATGGAAAGGGAAGGAAAGAGATGGGAGGGTGGAAAGGGAGGGATGGAATGGGAAGGGAAGGATGGGATGGGGGGGGGGGAAGGGAAGGATGGGAAGGGATGGAAAGGGAAGGATGGAATGGGAAGGGAAGGATGAGATGGGAAGGAAGGATGGGAAGGATTTGGGGGGGATGGGATGAGAGGGTGGGAAGGGAGGGAAGAATGGGAGGATGGAAAGGGAAGGATGGGATGGGAAGGGAAGGATGGGATGGGAAGGAAGGATGGGAAGGGATGGGGAGGATGGGATGAGAGGGTGGGAAGGGAAGGGAAAAATGGGAGGGTGGGAAGGCAAGGGATGGATGAGGGGGGGGGGAAGGCAAGGGATTGGATGGGATGGGGGTGGGAAGGAAGGGAAGGATGGGAAGGGATGGGATGGGAGGGTGGGAAGGAAGGGAAGGATGGGAAGGGATGGGATGGGAGGGTGGGAAGGAGGAAAGGATGGGATGGGAGGGTGGGAAGGGAGGGAAGGATGGGAGGGTGGGAAGGCAAGGGATGGGATGGGAGGGTGGGAAGGAGGAAGGATGGGGTGGGAGGGTGGGAAACTGTAGGGAAGGATGGGTGGGTGGGAAGGAAGGATGGGATGGATGGTGGAAAGGGAAGGAGGATTGTGATGGTGGGAAGGCAAGGGATGGATGGTAGGGTGGAAAGGAAGGATGGGGGAGGGTGGAAGGAAGTGGGTGGAATGCGGAGGGTGGAGGCAAGGGATGGGATGGTAGGTGGGAAGGAAGGATGGGATGGGAGGAGGAGAGATGGAAAAAGGGCGTCAGCTCAATACTTATATTATATAAACCAGGCACATTGTCCGAATCGGCTTCGCCTCATCGGACCATACTTGTAGTTTTATATAAAAACGAAAAAGTTTACCTTGACGCCCCTTTTTCCCTATCTCCCTTATGTTAAACTGAAAGTAATACTAATTTATTTTTGATGGGTAAAACTATAAAATTATGGGAATTTATGCTAAAACAATATCTTATCAAGAACTTGTCAAGAACTTTATTAACAACTTGTCAAGAACTTTATCAACAACTTATCAATATCTTATCAAGAACTTGTCAAGAACTTTATTAACAACTTGTCAAGAACTTTATCAACAACTTATCAAGAACTTATCAAGAACTTTATCAACAACTTATCAAGAACTTATCAAGAACTTATTAACAACTTATCAACAACTTATCAAGAACTTACCAAGAACTTATCAAGAACTTATCAAGAACTAAAACAAGAACTATATTAAGACTTTCAAGAAAAACGCCCAGCATCAACAACGCCCATACTTACATTTACCGCACTTAAATGGTATTCCTTACAACAAAGATTCAAGTATGTTCTTCTTGAGACCAGAAATTCTACAGTCACACACTGTAAATTTGCTGTGGGGGGAAATTAAAGGGAGGGGGACGGAGAAGGGCACATAATTAGCAGAAGTCGAGTAATCGATGCAAGCTAGTAATTAATCTGAATGTTGAATAAAGTGGAAATGGAGGAAATTTTTAGCAAAATCATTTTATGGTACGACTGATAGCTTGATAGTGTGTCTTCTCTCTCTCTCTCTCTCACTCTCTCTCTCTTCTTCACTCTCTCTCTCTCTCTTCTCTCTCTTCTCTTCTCTCTCTCTCTCCTCTCTCTCTTACTTCTCTCTTCACTCTCTCTCTCTCTCCCCTCTCTCTTTCTCTACTCTCCTTTCTTTCACTCCTCTCCTCATTCCCTTTGTCTTGTTACTTCATATAGATTTTATCGTGGTGTGTTTTTATTGCAGTTAAGAGATGAGATTATTAAGTACAATTATAAGTGATACTGTTTTGTATGATAATGTTTTTGTTTGATTAGACAGTGGATTATGGGCCTTTTGAATTATGTATGTATAGGGGTCTACTTGTTTTGAATACTTTGTTTCTTTTTTTTTAAAAACTATTAATATGATTGAGAGGTTATTCCTTCCCCCTTGATAAGACTCCTCCCCCACCCATCGCTTTCTATGCTTTTTGTTATCATGGTTATGTGATGTTGTCTCATGGTGCTGGGAGTATCATTTGTTATATGTGTTGTTCAGGTGATGGCGATTGTTGTTATAATTTGGTATTCTATTATGTATAATTTTTTCCCAATTATCTATAATCTTATTTTGCCTTATCTTGCATTTGATAAGCTATTGTTCTTGATATGTATTTGTTTTTTAAAAGCGCTATTGAAAAGTAAGTAACGCAATAAAATCACACGATTTGCATGGGTGGAGGAGGAGAGGAGGGAGGTCATTGAGGTAATATTGTCAGTAATGGACGATGCCTAGTATTTTTAACGTTTTATTCTTGTACCTTTTTCTTATCTAATAGTAAAACGTGAAAGAATGGATGTCAACTGAGTATGGTGAAAGTAATTTGTTTGGCCTGACGTGTTTAAGATTTTCTTTTTTCTTAATTTTAAAACATTTTTATTTAAATGTAGTGTGTGGATCGTGAGCGCGACGCGTCAGGCGTGCATGAGATGTGTGTGGCATGTGTATGTATATGTGGTAATTTGTACTTTCAATTGTATCCTCTTATCGATTTTTTCTCTTATTTTACTGGTTTACGTTGAACGGTAATGATGCAATAACGTAATATAATCATTACGAATTTGTTCTTTACTAGATGGCCTTGATGAAAAAAAGCAAATGCATGCTTATTGCAATGTACCCTCTGGAAATAAATTTTGACTTGACTTGATTGACTTGGACTTGACGCACACTCAATAATATGTCCTGTGCTCTCAGCAGTTATAGGCTATGCTGTGTGTGTTGTTTGGGCAACATGCCCAATTTTTGCTAACATAACTCGTGGCTAAGATATTGCATATCCCATAGGAATGTACACTCGCGCCAAGAGGTGTGGCGAAATATTGCGACATCAGATAGGAAGGTTTATATTTATTCATTTCACTTTTTATTGCCCTCCGGCTCGTAGCCCGTGGGCCGTAGAATGCACTTAGACAGGGCAGGCAGGGTAGGCAAGCAGAGCAGGCAGGCATGGGATCGAACCTCCGTTAGGGAATACATAGAACAGTCTATGTGTTGTGTGAATGTGTTTTTTTTTTGTGGTGTGTGAATGCTGTGTCTTTTTCGATGCTTTTGTGTACTGCATTCCCACAGTCGTGAATTGCCGGATAAATCTTCTCCGTACCCAACACGCTCCGTTGCCGTTTCCTCAATTGCTCTCCTGAACGGAGCCTGGGTAGCAGAGAAGGTTTTGCACTTTTTTTTCTTTTTCTAAAAATTCAGGCCTAAATCCAGATAATAAAGAAGAACGTATTAGTTATTTTTTTTAGTATTTTGTCCTTAGTTCTTGACACGATATTGTTTTAGCAAATTCCCATAATTTTATTTGTTTCGTAATAGAAATACATTAGTCTTACTTTTCAGATTTCGTAGAGAGATAGGGTGGTAAAAGCCGAGTCAAGGTAAACTGCTTTAAGTTTTTATATAAAACTATGCCATGGTTTTCATCTGGATGCGGCGAAGCGAATCCGGCACAGAAAGTTGCTGTTTTTTGGATTATAAACATGTAGTGGTTGAAGCTTTGACTCGGTTTTAAACCTAACTTGGGAGGGATCAGCTGTAATGTCATGGGTTAACACGGGACTGTCGGTCACTGCAAGGTACTGGCACTTTCGTGTCACACGACCTTTGACGTGAGTGGGTACGTGTGATAGATTCCTTTGTCACGAGGCTGGGGGAAGTGTTTCGTTGGAAGGAATGGGCCCTTGGCTGGCGAGGAGAACGGAAGGAAGTCACCTAGCTTGCTGAATGACAGGGGGCTGGTAAGATATCGCTGAAAAGCAATGGCGCTTTGTCTAAGGGATGAACCTTCACGACCGTTGAGTGCCGTTTGTGGACATGTGGGTGCTCTTTTTGTGTGGTTGATATCGTTGCACACGCCAGCCGCGTTGTTGCTTTGTTTTTCCCTTCTTTTTGCCTGGCGACCAACGACCAGCCTCCAGCCGATGCCCTGCAGTGTCTTGCCCCGCGCCTCTTCACATCTCCTCCTGCCGTCAGTGTCTCTGTCCCGGATCTGGACAATGGTAACTCTGTGTTGTAAAAAAACCAACACCGCACATACGTGTGCTTCTACCATTATCCTCGATATAAAAAACATATTAATAATTTTTTAAAAACACCACCAAACCTTTAACCCCCCCAACCTCACCCCATTTTTTTTTCTTCTTCAACTAACCCCCCCCCTCCCCCCCCATAACCCCCCCTTTCCCCCCCCCCCCCCCCCCCCCCCCCCCCCGCGATCCCGACCTTGCCCACCTGTACCCACTTCCAGGCCAGGGGAGGGGGAGGGGGGAGGGGGCCAGAGCCATGCACCATTTCCGGAGCAGCGGCTAGCAGAGGCAGAGGAACGGCACAGCAGCCTCTGCAGCCTGCGGGAATGCACCGACGTGGGGTACGCGCACCCGCTCCGCTTTTCCGGAGCGTGTGCCAACCAGCACCGCCGCCGACCGCCGCCACCACCCCCACCGCTGCTATCGTCACCCTGTTGGCGGGAACCACAAACAGGAACAACAACAACGTGTGTAGTGATGGTTTTTTGTTTTTGTTGGTGTAATGTTGTTGTTGCGCCGTTTTCTCCCAAGCTTAATATCCCAAGAGGCGCGCCACACAGAATATGAAGAAGAATGGATTCTCCTCCTAAGTCCTTCGGACGAGCTCTAAACTGAGGTCTCGAGTGCGAACGCACGCGGATCATGCATCTAACGTACATGTTAAAACTGCTCCCGCTTTTTGGTAAGTGTAGCGTCACTGTGTTGCCAGTGGGAACAGATGTCAAAATTTTCACAAAAAACTGCATACAAACCGGGACGGATGTAAAAACAACAACCCGCAAAAGGGTGCTTATTACATTATCCTGGAAATAAAAGAATAAAATGAAAATTTAAAAAATTAATTCTGCTCGATCACATCTGGGGATGCTGTGAGATTCGAAGCGCAACACGTGGATGACAAGTTAGTGTGTATGCTCTACCAACAGTGCTTCACTCTTAGGAACCCATGCTCAGATTTGATTCACACCCCCCCACAAGTCAGATATCAATCAATCAATCAATCAAACAATCATCAATCAATCAAACAACAATCAATCATTAATCATCAACCAATCAGTTTCTTATGCTAAGAGCTTCGTCCTGGCTGAAGACAAGCCAATCTCAACATGATCATTTTAGGCATACAGAAGTTGAGCGATGCAGGCCCTCAACACTTGAACTCACATTATCACCAACAAGCTTGTGTGTGACCTGGGACCTAGCCATAGTCGAACACCTGGAAAACAACACAGCAGTTTTGGGGGTCTCTTTCACTCTTTCTTTGCGACGTTCTGGATATCACGTTCAAAAAAAAATCACATTTCGCTACGCTAAGTGGATAATGCGCTTGCTAACTTACAGAATAACAGCACCAACTGAAAGAAGAACAACGCTTAGCCCCCTTTCTTTAGGTCCTAAAGTCGAGGGTTCGAATCTCGCAGTAGCGGCGTCTGGTGACTTACACCGGGTGGGATATGTTTTACCATTCCGGGGTTCAAGGTCAAGGCACTGACGAAGCATTGTTGTGTCAGTAAGGGACGTAGTAAGTCGTGTTCGCACTGCTTGCTCAGGAACAGGGCATCACCGCACACCAAAGAAATACCACCAAAGTGAACAAACACCAGGTCAGGGCCCCTCTGGCTGGTGCCCTGCGGTGGCCTGACATTGATGGATGCCTGTGGCTGGAAGATGCGAGTATTTAGTTATTGTTTATTTATTTCTTTTATATCGAGTATAATGGAATAAGCACCATGTGCTTTATTACAACACGTCCCCTTGTGTATGCGTTTTGTACATTCTGTCATCTGTTCCACCGGCACACAATGGCTACTCTTACGAAAAGCGGAACAGGATTTTTAACGTTCGAGTGCGCAAGATGTTTTGAGTGGTTCGCACCGGAGGCCCGGTGTATAGTCTCATCGAAAGGACTTTTGGGAGAGTTGAGTCTGAACTTGAAGTTAACTCCAGGGGCTAAATATCCCCCTTGACCGGAATCTAGAGTATGGCTGGGGCGGGAGAGAAACTTTGAATGAGCGGGCGTGGAACCAGCAGGACAGGAAGTCACAGAAGATGAGCAACAAAAACAAAAAACAGAAAAAAGGTAGGGACAAGTATGCCAAAGTACTAGCCAGTCAAAACGACGGTCACATGTACTTAGACACACTAACATTGTCCACGTACCTACAACATCACTGAGGTCACATGAACTTTCCACAAACTTACACCGTCACTTTAGCGTTTAATCGCTATTGCTAATATTTGTCATGCATATTATATGTATTGTAACAACAAAATGAATTAAAAAACTAGTAAAAATGTCACTGTTAAAACTCTGTCACTGTTAAAAATGTACACTTATGTCACAAAAACCAGAAGACTACTGATGCCACATGTGTATTCACCATACAACTAACAATAATCACGTACTACAACAATACTTTCTGTCACATGTCACACCCTACAGCTAATAATGTCACGAACTCAATCAATACTTCTGTCACATGGACTCACCTTCAGTAATAATTGTCCACGTACTACAACACATACTTCTGTCACATGTATCCACCCTAAGCTAATAATGTCACGTACTACAATCAATACTTCTTTCCATTACTCCCCATACAGCTATAATGTCACGTACTACAATCATACTTCTGTCACATGACTCACCATCAGCTAATAATGTCAGTACTACAACAATACTTCTGTTCACATGTTACTCACATACAGCTACAAGGTCACGTACTACATCATCTTCGGTCCCTTGTACCTCACCATACAGCTAAAATGTCACGAATAAACAGTACTTCTGTCACCTGTACTCACCAGACTAATCTGATACTGTCACGTACTTACAACAGTACTCTGTCACGGTACTTATATCACGCCACCACTGTCCCCGTACTACACCCTCCTTATGTTCACCCACTGGACTTTCCACACAAACTGTCATAGACTTAGAGGCCTCTACTGCCCGGACGTACTCACCCTCCACCCTTACACGTTGAGCAGTTTGTGAGGAAGTTCACGTGACCTCTGCAAAGGTAGGTAGGTAGACAGTGTGAGTTGTTGTCGTACCTGTGGCTGGCTTATATCCTTTGACCCACTCCAATCTGCTGTCCGTACTTCCCAGATACCGATACCAAGCTGTCCGTACTCGGGTGTACGACATTGAGCATGCGCTGACACTTGCCACAATCGTTCGCGTGACTTACAGATAGACATGTATGACCCCGTATCTCACGCAGTCTTCGATCTATACTGTCTACGATTACTTGAGCGGCACTAGATGCTGGCCTCGTCCCGCTGAACGCCTCTCTTCCTAACCCTGTCTTGTGTGCTCCGCTGATCTGGCTCCCTGTCTGTAGCAGTCTCTCAGCTGGCTGTAGGACAGTAACTGTGTCACATGCCTACTTGCGATAGCGGTGCAGAGCATCCGATATATGTCGATCTAGTATGTGTCGAGTCGCTAGTTGGCTCAGTCTAGTGACGACAGACTGCTCACTTATATGCTAGCAGAGACACACTACTGGCTTACGACATCAGACTATGGTCCGTACTTACGACACGGACTGCTGTCACCTATAACGACATTCTCAGCTGATATGAGTCGACGTAATCTTACAGACACGATTCTGTCACCTACTCACGACATTACTACTTGTCTGACGCGTATTTACGACACTCTACTACTGTCACGCATACTTACCACACAAATGCACTTTCGCGTAAAAACAACACATACTGTCAGCGTACGTTTCACGACCCGAAGGTCGCCGGCGCGCAGCCAGTTATAAGAGCGAACAGTACGCGACTGTCACGCGTCCCTCTAATCTCCCTCGCACTGCCACATACTACGTTTCATCGGTAGTGCTTTAGCGCAACAGCGCTCGTGTGTCACCGCGTACTTGCCATCGCTATATACATAGTGTGCTGTACGCTAGGCTCTCTCGCTGCTCGCTTCTCTGCTCCTCCCCCCCCCCCCCCGTTGGTTTATATAATGGACAGATACCTGCCCTCCGTAGTGTTTTCTCCAAAAAGATAGCACATTGTCTCTCTAATCTGCGGGCAGATGATGGCTGGTGTAGGCAACGAGCACTGTATTTGTTTTAGATTTTATTAGAACACAGTTGTACAGAAGAAATCATTTCTTTCGATGTTCTTGTATATATTCTAGTGCCAATCACTGGCACTCATAACAATTTATATCATACGAGAGAGAGTAACATTTATCTTGGACAATAGCTATTTGAGATATATAATATTTATAGTTAATCCTATTCTGTCAGGCTAAGGCAGCATGTGTTTTAAATTTAGTTGTTCATAAGAGTTAGTAATTATCTATTTTACAGACCGTTTGAAAAAGGAGGCCTTACAAGTGACCCTGTTTTTCGTAATAGACGACTTTTGATGCTCAGCCAGGTAGCGGGACCTTATTTACCGCAAAATGGAAATGTAGAATGTCTTCAAGCTTGCATTTCCGTGGGAGACTATGCACGCAATCTCAGTAATGGTATGTCTGTCCACAAACCTCTCATTCACGCCTTGTGTCGTCCACTCGCTCGTTCGATCTCTAGACGCCCACTATGATCACGCACACCTATTACCCCGCAGCGCCAGCCCGTCGCACTCTCTGACGAGCAGAGAGCGTGAACCGGTCATCTCCTCAGATAGAGATCGTGCGGAGAAAGAGACCCTACTGGTGAACTCGAGCTTCTCCTTTCGTCCACGCGGGTGTGTCACGCTTACTTATACGCTCCACGTGCCCCGCACTTGCGTGAGCGAGTGAGAACCACGTAGAATTAACTGAAGATATTGAAGCTGACCAGTTCTGTAGCCTGTCGGTCGCTGTTTGCCCGCTCTAGTGAGATCGACGCCCTCCGAGAACTGTTCCGTGTGCCCAGCTATAGACGCCGCTAACCTCGATGAGCTCCGTTAGCAAGCTCACGTACGATGAGACATCACCCCCAGTCGGCAGCAATAAAATATCATCTATCCAAAAACCGACCCAGCCGATAATCAACATAATACAGGACTACATGTGACTGAGTGTGCGAGTTAAATGCGTGGTCAGGAAGCGACGGAGTACAGTGAGAATGTGTCTCAATCCGTGTAATAATCGCGACCGGTGTGCTTTGTACTAGACACCTGTGTGACACGTTCCGAGCTCCATCGTTTGTGTCGATATATGTCCACTAGTCCTCATCCCCAGATTGCTCTGCTCGTGCTAGATAGAGTGTGCGGGCCACGAGAATTGTCTCGGCATCAGGCACTGTCTCCTCAAGGAGCTTTACATAATGAGTATGTGTTTGTTGTGCTCGATCACCTCGAGCGTGTGTGCTGTGATGTAGAGTGTTCGTGTGTTGCAAGTGTGATGTTGTGTGTGAGAGGAGCGCGACGAATCGGTTGGGTTGCCGTGAGTTGCAGTGTGTCTGGAGATCGAAGACTGAGACAGAGAAGAGGAGAGACGAGAGATGGTCAACACAGACAATGAGATGAAAGAAATAGATGATGATCTGTAGAAGGCCATTTCTGTGAACGTCTTCTTATTTTTCTTTACTTTCCAGATGAAAACGGTTGAGGCCACGACGAGTTGATGAAGAGCCGCGCAGACCGAAGAATTATGGTTAAATCCGTGTTTTCGAGAGGGACTCTCTGCCGGTAACAGATGGCCGCCGCCGCTAGAGAACGGTTGAGAGAGAGGGGAAGTAGTCTTATGTCGGGAGAGAGATGGGGGGACCAGATTGCATGGGCTTAGACTGAGGTAGTGACCGATGCGAGGCAGAAGCTGGGAAGTGAGACCCAGATGATGAGACTGAGAGGATTCGAGAGTTATCTCAGAGGAGTACGACGTTTCAACCTGCTAGCCCAATCTCAGACTGCGAACGAAAGACCGTAACATAGATGCGAGTTGGCTACCAAGCGCATAGCAATCTCGCTTTCACGGAATCATGTGCAGCAGGTAGGTGGACTCGTGTCAAGCGAGGCCGATATCTATGGCTGTGTCTAATGAAGGAGGTGATCTTGTCCTTGTGACGATGCGCTTGTAGATCGCCAAACGTACATGCTCTGTGACCGTCCACTCCCCAGCAGAGCGCATCTCTCCTGATCTGTCCTCTCCTCTCACTCCGAAAGTGGTAAGATAGATGTTATAGGCTGAGAGGAGTCGCCAGAGATTTCGTGCGCCAAGAGAATGACGTCTACTCTGAGTTGAACATCCGGCGCTAATTTTTCTTAGTTTTCGCATCCCAGATATAGAGAAGTGCTCTGTATTTAGGTTGTTTTTTTTCTTTAGTCTCCTTCTTTCTCCTTTTAAAAAAGTTGTTAACTATAACAAAAATAACAAAAGTTGAACTTTTAACTCCAATGATGGGACCCACAATCGTTCTATATATTGAAACTATACTTCAACGCCTCGTGTGCCAAGGAGACAATACATTTCACAAATGACTCCTTGCCAGATACACTTTTTTGAGGCTGATAAATGGTTAACTTGCCTTTATGGCGGATTTGTTTATTATATGAAACTGGTACTTTGTGAGGCTCCAAATACCAGCCTGGAATAATTACCGCCAACAATTATAAAAGAAATTTAAGGCATTTGAAAACAAAAAAAACAACAACAAAGTGATGTTTGTCCCAACAGTTTTAAACCCTTGTAATTGCCCAGAATGTGAACTTGTGAAGAACAATTCATTCAGGTATATATTAGTTGAATAGCAAACTTCCTGACAATCCATGTGTACCACTTCCACTGGCATCAGATACATGTGCAAGGGATAATGTGTGCCAGGATAGGTGGGGTGGAGAAGGATGTTCGAAACCTTTTGTCTTAAAAACGTAAATAGATAACCGAGTGGGTTCCAGCAAACAGTGTCACCGCAGCAACTTGGCGGATGACTGCTCTGTTATTCGCAGATTGACACAAGCGTCTCGGACTCGTCCGGCTCTACTGGCATAACGCCTAAGTACTTGACATCGGGACAGTTCAGCGCGCGACTATGGCAGTAGGACAGATGACAACCCTTTTGATCGACCAACCGTGTCAGCCCCACGCCCAGACATACAGGCAATCAAGAGTGGATGCCCCATCTCGCCTCCCTCTCTCTTCACTTGACCCTCCCTTTCCACTCTTACCCCACTCCAATTTACCAAACTGCACAGCCCCAAGTCTCAACTCCCTGTTCCCGACATTGCATCATTCTCTCTACACCTCTACCATGGAATGTCGAACCAGCATCCTCCCCACTCCGCTCCCTGTGACCTATCTAGCTATTCCCCCAACCAACCCCCTTCAACCGCAGTGCCTTTCGCACAGAGAAGAGAAAGCCGTACACCCGCCATCTCCCCTGTTCACCCCTTCTTCTTCAGCAGATCCAAGGTACTACTCTAGCTCTCCTCCACCCCCCCTAACCATCCCCCCCCCGTCCCCACCCTCCCTCTGTTCCCACATTGTGATCATCCAATCTCACCCCCCTCCCCCTCCCTTATCTCAACCCAACCTGCTCCTACATCCAAACCTCCCTAACACCACAGACACCCAATGTCACATGCAAGAAACCAGCCCACTCTTCTTCAACTGACAAACGTTCAGCAAACGATCTCCTATGCTTCCACAAACAACCCCTTGCAGCACTCTCACTATCTCCGACATGCCTAAAGAAATCATAACACTCATACTAAAGTATGTCACAAATATTCTCCAACACGACAAAAAACTAACGACCGAAACCCATCTCTGATACTGAAATAGAACAAAAAACTCATAGTAAAGATAATGAAAGAGACGCATCCAACACGACAAAACCCCCGAACTCCAAAACAGCCAAAAAAAAACCCAGTCACATCCATTGATAGCAATCTGCTCACAACTACAGCATTCAACGACAGTTCAACACCACATCAACACTATAACAAAGTAAACAGGCATAGCAAACACGCAGCATCAACCGACACAACACAATCCACTCCAGCAGTCAGACTGACATCCGTACCTTGAAACCACTCCCAGAACAACACACCACGAAGTGGAAATACAATATCCACCACAATCCAACAGATACTGCTCTTTTGATCGACAGACAAGAAACATGACTGACCACTTATCCTCACACTGTCTGTACACACACTATTTATGAACAAACAACGAGAAACAATTCACCAACTTCACACAAAACACACAAGCAAACAGTCCTCCTCGTTTCTCACAAACAGCATGTATGTTGGCATATACACATCACCTCTCTTCCGTCCTCACCAAAACACACATCCTTTCCCGATCACAAATCCACGGGATAGACCCCCTTTCCCAGGTCCCCTAAATGTACTCAACAAAAATCTTGTTCCCAGGACCGTGTGCACTTTCGTGTTGTGGACACCTGCTTGATAGGTTGATCAGCAGCTGAAGGGTTTTTGTGGACGAGAAGAAGATGTCAGTTGGCAGGCCGGCTACGTTAGCACCTGTCGCTGTACAAAGGGCTGACAGTTTCCATACACACTGTTCCGTCAGTAGGCTGGACAACAAGCTGTGTCCCTCTCCACACATTCATGAGCGTCACCTTTCAAACATGTTGGCATTCAAATGCTGGTTGTTAATGTGATTGTAATAGCAAGGGCATGGTCCGAATAAGCAGAGATGGGCCAAACTGATCCACCTGCTGAACAAAAGTCTACCCCCCTTGCCACTCTACAGGCCGCCTTCTTCCATCCTCCCTCCTTTCGGACGGACTTCCCCTTACGTGACTATGGCTTCAAGTGACGGCTTCTATTAGGGAATCCTGCAGGCCCAAAATGAGGGGTGTTGTGTTTATTGACAACACCCCCTCCTTCTATCTTCACCAGGGCTGTGGTAGCACCTAAAAAAGTTTTTTTTCTCTGTCCTAGATGCCTTAATCCCCGCCCAGGGTGGTTACCAAGAACGCTTGCCCTGCAGACATTTCGTTTCACCCGGAAAACTCACAAACATGCCGCCCCAGTCATGAAGCCCAAGGGATAACCTCAGACTACCCCACCCCTACAACACCGTCCGCTTCGCCAGGCAGCGAGGCTGGAGACCTTACACACCTGCTGCCTACAACAAAAACAGACGACACCCCCACCCAACCTTGGACCACAGAAAACACAACACTATTCCCAGACACCACACTTTCCCCCCTCCCAGCCAGGAACTCCCAGAATTTTCAGAAGTCGCAAGTGTGTTAGGGACGGACATCTAGCTACTCCCTCTCCAACACACAACCACTTAGTAAGTGTGGCCTTTTCTGAGCTACATTATGATTATTTGACAATATAATAATGTAGTGGTGCTTAGTGTCTGTGAGTGCATGTGCTGATTTGTACATGTGTGTGATGAAATTGTGTGCATGAACATGTCGGGATGTGTGTTTTTATTTATCTTTATTTATATTTTATTTGTTTCTTTTATTTCACAAGGATAAATGGGATAAGCACTCATGGTGGTTTGGTGGCTTGTTGTTTTTTCTTCATATCCAGTTTCCCATGTAGTAGGCGGTTTTGTGGATTTTGCCATCTGTTCCACCGGCACACAAGAGAACTATACTTCTTTCGGGCAGGCGATGACAGGGACTTGACATTGTGCAACAAGATGGTCTGCGCTGTGTTGGCACACGAGGGCTTTGATTCTCTTAGTATATCGAAGGACTTTTGGGTATCTGATTGTGAAAGAAAGAGTGTTGATATTGGTCGCGCCGCGTGTCGCACATGGTGCGTGGCCATTACGTTCTGCAAGAAAGTGTGTGTGTGGTGTGGGTGTTGTGTGTGTGTTGTTTTTTTTTTTGGGTAGTTACGATGTGTAAGTCGTATTGCATGTGTACGTGTGTGTCGTGTGGTGTGTCGTGTATGTGTTTCCGTGTTGTGTGTGTCGTTGCCTGTATGCCTGCATCCTTAACAGAAGGTACATTGATCACAAGAGTTATAAATTGTTATGCTACAATTCCTCCCCCAAACAATTTCCCCTCTCCCTCTATATACTTTTCCTTCACCTCTCTTTTGCTTTCCTTTTCATTTTTTTCTTTCTTTCTTTGTTTCCCAGTAATTAATTGATGGTTGATTAATGTCAGTGCTGCTGTATGCCTGTGGTTTATTAATCGTTTTGCCTGACGGAGTATTAAGTGACTTTTGGTGTCTAAACAGCCTATATGCTGGTATGTCGGGATTTATTAATGCAGTTCTTGCTAGACCAGAAGAAGTTGAATTTTTGTGACTAGCAGCCTATATAGCTGGTTTTATACAAGCAGTCTCTGCTTGATTGAACAAATTGACCTGTTCGGATTAGCAGCTTTCTTGCTACACCTAGAGACTCTTAGCTATCAGAACAGTTGTTTTTAGAGACAAATTTGCTATTAGATTTTTCAAGAATTCTATACTTTATTATTGTATTCTACTGGCATTGTGATGTAATTCCCTTCATTGTTTTAGACAGCCTGTATATGAATAACGTGTTATTGTGTAAGTGTATAGTTATTGAATTTAGAAAAAAAAATAGAAGAAGTTTTGTGGATTTCTCTATTCAAAATAATCTTTACACTTTAATGTACGTGATTATTGTTGGTATACATTGATCTCCATTTAGTGTATGACATTTTAAGGGGATCTGATTTGATTTATACTGTGGGAGTATAACAGATGTCGATTTTTTTTTTTCTTTTTTGGCTAGATCCAGACGCAGCTTTTGAAACTGACTTTTAGTATGTTTCGTTTTTTTATTGGGTGTTCCTTTTCACCATCATATTATATTCTCTGGTTGATCTATTTGAATAGAAAAAACATGATCTAAACGGTACTTCTTCTTATTTTTTGCTTAGTTTTCCTTAAACGTTATTAGATAGAACAAGAAATTTTTATACATAAATTAGCAAAATAGTAATGGTTGCAATGTCATCTTTTAGTTTGTTGCATATTGCTATTCAGGTTAGCATACTCCGGAGGCCTGTTTTGTTGGCCCATCTTGTCTGAAGTTAGAGACATAATATATGTCTCAGGATTGATTTGGTTGGTCACCAAAAAAAGGGAGTTGAAAATATTTCTAGCTCAGTCTATGGTTTCTGAAGGCATTTCTGTATATAAATCATAATTAATATTTGGTCTATTGTGTTTTAAATTTATTTCAATGCACATGGGATTCAATGTCATTAAACTCAAGGTTAATTTTCTTTTCAACTGATTGCGATGGAGGGCTATATATGTTAAGTAACCCGGTGGGACTTGGGTTTCTGATTGTTGTTAGAGGATCTTCTGGAAAGATGTATTTTGGGATACTCCTGGAATATTCATGTGTGCATCTGAGTTACATAAATCATATACAGAAAGAAATCCTCAGAAACCATTTAGTATGGCTTGTAGAAAAATTCAACTCCCGTTATGGAAACGAAGGTACTACTTCTTAAACAATGCAACAATTATTCTTACAAACTCGCCAATTACAGGACATAGATACCCAACTCCGAGACCTGATGAATGTGTCTGAATTTTGGTTTTTAGGGTCATTCTACTTCAGTATACGGACGCACACACGCCCCTTTCATAAAAAAAAAGGGTTCAGACGAAGAAAATCAAAACATCTAGGATCACGCAAAAAGATGTCTAGAATCGAAATACACCTAAGAGACTATTTGAAGAAATACATGGTTCACATGAGCCAGTTCAGGGCACAACGTAGAAACAAAGTAACTTCACTAAACGCAAATTCAAACCGTGAATTACCATTCAAAGTTGTGAATTCCAACTAACGACTACGGACAAGTATGGAAAGCCATCACTAAATTATTAAGAAAACCCTTATATCACAAAAGTAAACAGGCAGTTATTAGAATATATCAGCTGATGATTATTTGAACAACCACTTCTAAAACATTGCCGACAATCTTCATATCAAAATGACAAGTCAAAGAAAAATGATCTTCATTATTTAGAAACAATATAACAAATCAAAAGAAATAAAAATTCCCATTCAAATACTGCAATGACATCACCGACATCTTGGAAAGCCTGTCCTCTTCAAAAACGTTTCCAGAACACAGTGGTTTAGAGACAATCTAGCTGGAAGAGATAATCAAGGCTATTGTGGGTCAAGCTATAGCTGGAACACTGACATACTTGTATACTTGTGCTTAGAGAAAAACACTTTCAGTAATATTTACAAAGGCGCAAAAATCAAGACAGTCAAAAAAACAGGTGAATTTGCTTTTCCTCTCAAATTACAGACCCATTTCAATTCTGTCTGTCTTTATCTTAAACCCTTTGAAAAATATCAAAAATCGTCTATTCCATATTTGTAAACAACAATCTATTAACTGAATGGAAACAGTCAGGTTTTCGTAAAAAATATCCTGTCACCAACTGCTTACACAAATATTCGACAGTCTCCTACACAATATCAACTGAAAATACAATATCAGGCCTTCTTTTATGTTGACTTTGAAAAAGATTTGATTTAATCAATCATACCTTCTTATTGCGTAAACTTCACTTGTCTACATAACACAGACAGATTAAAATATTTTGAAAAAGCTTGTATTGTCGAATAGGCAGCAGTAGTACCTGCAAATAAACACATCAGAATAGTACTATTAAACATGGTAAGTACCCCCCGGGTAATATTGGGTCCACTTCTATTTTCAATCTATGTAAATTGAGACTATACCCCCATTTCTAGATTGTAGCTGTTAAATGTTTGCTGATGAACATCCCTCTCTTGTAGTGATCTGACCCCCACAGAATCTTTCCAAACAAACTTCAACACAATATTGTCAGATTGGTTTCCTTGGGGACTCAGCTAAACATCTGTCCCGTAAATACGCCGAAAAAATAAGTGTATGTATGACTAGCATGACCAAAAGTGACAAAAAAATGAAAGACATGCCAACCCTGTTGATGGGTAAAAGAGTAAATGAAGAAGTTTGATCCCCAGTAATTCTGGGTGTAATTATTGACAAAAAGCCTTACTTGGGACTGAACCATGTTGATGGCGTAGGAAAACGTCTTGCTTACAAGCTACTTCAGTTAATCAAACTAAAACATTTTTCTGAATATAACCACTCTCGCAACTCTTTTTTTGCGCCATAGATTTTGCCTATAATTGAATCATGATTCATTTCTTTGGGACAAGCTGCCGTGCTCCAAATTTAAAATTGATTCATAGATTAATAGTAAAAGAGCACTGAAACATGTTCTACTAAACATCAACTCCTAACCATCACGAATATAAGGACGAACAATATCCTAACCTTCAATAGAACAGATCTTTATCTAAATAAGCTCTATATTTTGTCCAGGAAAAGTTGGTCACTGAGAAATGCCCCTACCAGCATCACCAATAGCTTCAAAAATCAATGAACACAGAATAATCATTACCTAACATTTCCGAGCCCAAGAAATAATCATTATCAGAAAACCCGCTCTTGTACTCCGGTATGTGACTTAGTGGAACACAGCTCCCAAAACGCATAAAAATGTATCAAATCACAAAACACCAGTTCCAAGACCCACGCTTAAAAAAGCATCTAATGATGAATACCTAGAATTGACTAATAGGCACATTCACCATGATTAATACGGGCCCAGCATCAACAACGCCCATACTTACATTTACCGCACTTAAATGGTATTCCTTACAACAAAGATTCAAGTATGTTCTTCTTGAGACCAGAAATTCTACAGTCACACACTGTAAATTTGCTGTGGGGGGAAATTAAAGGGAGGGGGACGGAGAAGGGCACATAATTAGCAGAAGTCGAGTAATCGATGCAAGCTAGTAATTAATCTGAATGTTGAATAAAGTGGAAATGGAGGAAATTTTTAGCAAAATCATTTTATGGTACGACTGATAGCTTGATAGTGTGTCTTCTCTCTCTCTCTCTCTCACTCTCTCTCTCTTCTTCACTCTCTCTCTCTCTCTTCTCTCTCTTCTCTTCTCTCTCTCTCTCCTCTCTCTCTTACTTCTCTCTTCACTCTCTCTCTCTCTCCCCTCTCTCTTTCTCTACTCTCCTTTCTTTCACTCCTCTCCTCATTCCCTTTGTCTTGTTACTTCATATAGATTTTATCGTGGTGTGTTTTTATTGCAGTTAAGAGATGAGATTATTAAGTACAATTATAAGTGATACTGTTTTGTATGATAATGTTTTTGTTTGATTAGACAGTGGATTATGGGCCTTTTGAATTATGTATGTATAGGGGTCTACTTGTTTTGAATACTTTGTTTCTTTTTTTTTAAAAACTATTAATATGATTGAGAGGTTATTCCTTCCCCCTTGATAAGACTCCTCCCCCACCCATCGCTTTCTATGCTTTTTGTTATCATGGTTATGTGATGTTGTCTCATGGTGCTGGGAGTATCATTTGTTATATGTGTTGTTCAGGTGATGGCGATTGTTGTTATAATTTGGTATTCTATTATGTATAATTTTTTCCCAATTATCTATAATCTTATTTTGCCTTATCTTGCATTTGATAAGCTATTGTTCTTGATATGTATTTGTTTTTTAAAAGCGCTATTGAAAAGTAAGTAACGCAATAAAATCACACGATTTGCATGGGTGGAGGAGGAGAGGAGGGAGGTCATTGAGGTAATATTGTCAGTAATGGACGATGCCTAGTATTTTTAACGTTTTATTCTTGTACCTTTTTCTTATCTAATAGTAAAACGTGAAAGAATGGATGTCAACTGAGTATGGTGAAAGTAATTTGTTTGGCCTGACGTGTTTAAGATTTTCTTTTTTCTTAATTTTAAAACATTTTTATTTAAATGTAGTGTGTGGATCGTGAGCGCGACGCGTCAGGCGTGCATGAGATGTGTGTGGCATGTGTATGTATATGTGGTAATTTGTACTTTCAATTGTATCCTCTTATCGATTTTTTCTCTTATTTTACTGGTTTACGTTGAACGGTAATGATGCAATAACGTAATATAATCATTACGAATTTGTTCTTTACTAGATGGCCTTGATGAAAAAAAGCAAATGCATGCTTATTGCAATGTACCCTCTGGAAATAAATTTTGACTTGACTTGATTGACTTGGACTTGACGCACACTCAATAATATGTCCTGTGCTCTCAGCAGTTATAGGCTATGCTGTGTGTGTTGTTTGGGCAACATGCCCAATTTTTGCTAACATAACTCGTGGCTAAGATATTGCATATCCCATAGGAATGTACACTCGCGCCAAGAGGTGTGGCGAAATATTGCGACATCAGATAGGAAGGTTTATATTTATTCATTTCACTTTTTATTGCCCTCCGGCTCGTAGCCCGTGGGCCGTAGAATGCACTTAGACAGGGCAGGCAGGGTAGGCAAGCAGAGCAGGCAGGCATGGGATCGAACCTCCGTTAGGGAATACATAGAACAGTCTATGTGTTGTGTGAATGTGTTTTTTTTTTGTGGTGTGTGAATGCTGTGTCTTTTTCGATGCTTTTGTGTACTGCATTCCCACAGTCGTGAATTGCCGGATAAATCTTCTCCGTACCCAACACGCTCCGTTGCCGTTTCCTCAATTGCTCTCCTGAACGGAGCCTGGGTAGCAGAGAAGGTTTTGCACTTTTTTTTCTTTTTCTAAAAATTCAGGCCTAAATCCAGATAATAAAGAAGAACGTATTAGTTATTTTTTTTAGTATTTTGTCCTTAGTTCTTGACACGATATTGTTTTAGCAAATTCCCATAATTTTATTTGTTTCGTAATAGAAATACATTAGTCTTACTTTTCAGATTTCGTAGAGAGATAGGGTGGTAAAAGCCGAGTCAAGGTAAACTGCTTTAAGTTTTTATATAAAACTATGCCATGGTTTTCATCTGGATGCGGCGAAGCGAATCCGGCACAGAAAGTTGCTGTTTTTTGGATTATAAACATGTAGTGGTTGAAGCTTTGACTCGGTTTTAAACCTAACTTGGGAGGGATCAGCTGTAATGTCATGGGTTAACACGGGACTGTCGGTCACTGCAAGGTACTGGCACTTTCGTGTCACACGACCTTTGACGTGAGTGGGTACGTGTGATAGATTCCTTTGTCACGAGGCTGGGGGAAGTGTTTCGTTGGAAGGAATGGGCCCTTGGCTGGCGAGGAGAACGGAAGGAAGTCACCTAGCTTGCTGAATGACAGGGGGCTGGTAAGATATCGCTGAAAAGCAATGGCGCTTTGTCTAAGGGATGAACCTTCACGACCGTTGAGTGCCGTTTGTGGACATGTGGGTGCTCTTTTTGTGTGGTTGATATCGTTGCACACGCCAGCCGCGTTGTTGCTTTGTTTTTCCCTTCTTTTTGCCTGGCGACCAACGACCAGCCTCCAGCCGATGCCCTGCAGTGTCTTGCCCCGCGCCTCTTCACATCTCCTCCTGCCGTCAGTGTCTCTGTCCCGGATCTGGACAATGGTAACTCTGTGTTATATATTTAATATATATATTTAAGTTTATAAGATCTATATTATATATATATATAATTGTTACTGGTTGGCGGACTGTGTAAGAATGAGTGAGCGGCAAGTTGCTGGGAGTTGTGGGTCCTCTGCTAGATTTATCGAGATACTTGTCAGAGACAAAGCCAAGCACTTGCGCTCAACTCATTCTTACACAGTCCGCCAACCAGTAAGCATTAAGAGTTCCACCAAGTCCAAATGGTGCAAGCACAACACACACAACACACACACACACTCACACACTGAGGTCACCCATCCTGCAGGGCGATAGAATCTGGCTGTGAAGGCAGAGAAAACAGTAGATGAAAGCTGAGAGAAAATTCTTAGGTTGGAAATAATAGGTCTTGGAACTGATTTAAAAGTGCAATGGAAATTCCGGTGAGGCACGAACTGCAGAAAAGGAAAAAAAAGAGAAGAAAATAGGTAATTGAAAAAAATAATCATATTTGCTTGTCTCTCGTCACTCCACCCCCACCGCCCCTTCCGCTCCTGTCGCTCGTTCTCCTCCTCTTCCGCCCCCCCCCCACCAACCCCTGCCCCTGCCTTGTACGGACGGACGATATGCCCTGTCGCAATAATTGCTCTCTCTCGCCTCTCTCTCTCTCCTCATCGCGCTCTCTCTCGTCTCTCTCCTCTCTCTCCTCGCTCTCTCTCTTCATCATCTGCTTAGTCATCTCGTCGTCTCTCTCTCCCTCTCGCTCGCGCCTCTCTCTCATATAAGATTGTAATGAACATTGATTTGATCTCCCTCTCTGTAAAATGGTAAAGATGATGATTATTACATTAGTCTGTGCTGTCCATTTCTAAGGCCTCAGAGATAAAGTTATTTCATCCTAAATATTCACGACACCTTGCATGTTCAAATTAACTTTGCTGACATTCCTCTGCAAGACAAAACGATATTTGGAACTTCTCACTTCCGGTCCATATCTCGAAGCGAGACAAATTCAACATCATGAGTTCATTATGATGACTCTCATGTTGTTGATTGTATGTTTTGTTTTCAATGTTTAGGATGATTTGGTGTTTTGTCACTTTCCCCTTCATATGGGCTATGCCTAAATGATAAACATCCGAATCGAATCTCTCTCTCTCTCTCCGTCTCTCCTCTCTCTCTCTCCCAGTCTCTCTCTCTCGTCTCTCTCACGTCCTAAATCTCTCTCCTCTCATCGCTCGTCGCCTTCCTCCCTCTCTCCCCCACCTCCTCTCCCTCATAGCTGGTGTTTTTCTGGCACCTTGTCACCTCTTTCCCTCTACAGGGCACCACTAATTCACGGACAAAATATTGAATCTGGTTACATGCTTAAAAATAATAAATTAATTTTTTTAAAAATGCTAGGCCGACTACGGTCATTCAAGTTGCCTTCCCTCAGTTTCCAAGTCCGCTTTAAAAAAACCTTCTATCTGCTGGACTTAGAAGAGAGAGAGGAAGTGAGAGAGAAGAGAGAGAGAGAGAGAAGAAGAAAGGAGAGCTAGACATGAATGCTAACGAGAGCAAACCTACCTCCCTGGGTGATGGCTGCTGCAAATCAACGTATCGTTGCCGGAAGCCTCCTTCGTGGGTTTATTCGTCTGCTATGACAGAACGCCGGTGGTAATTGTTTGATAGATGATAACTTTCCCCATCTCCAATGAAGAGAGCTGTACGGGCTAATTTGTAAGTGATGCTACCAGCGTGTCTTTCGGCGCGTTTTTCCTCCATTGCCTTCGATACGACGAAGCACCGCTAGTTCAACAGTTTGCTCAACTTGGCTTTTTTCTACCTCGGCACACCCAGGAACTTCTCTGGTGATTTTCGTGATTTGATCGCGAAGCGTTAAACTATTACAAATTAGATGACATGTGAATAAAGATGTGTGGATACCATAAAAAGTATTAATTTTCAGATTGGTGTGTGTTATACGAGGGGGAGGGTGGGCGGTTTGCGCGCCACGTGGGACATTTGTGTGTGTGGTGTGTTGAGAGAGAGAGAGAGGAGAGAGAGAGAGAGAGAGAGAGAGAAGAGAGAGAGAGAGAGAGAGAGAGAGAGAAGGATCCAAACACGTGGACTGAAAGATATGGCCCTTATTGAACACAGAAGAGTTTTCAGTTTCACAACTGGGCAAGATGAACTTCAAGAAGTACTCTACAACTTAACTTCAATCGGTGTTCTGTGTTCTTTTCTGACGTCTACACTGACATTTTCAAGTAAAAGTCGTAACCTGCTACGTTAGCACACTCTCAATATCAATCTGAAGCATAGAAGTAGGGCCTAAAGTCCATGAAATGGGAGGAGTTCGACAACAGAGAGTCACTTTAGTAGCCGACGAAAAACAAGATGGCGGGATTTCCGGACATCGTGATTGCAGCCCATCACGAAGCCGGAGTAGGTGCGTCTCGTTATCTTCATGTGTGAGAGAGAGAGAGAGAGGAGAGGAGAGAAGAGGAGAGAGAGAGAAGAGAGGAGAGAGAGAGAGAAAAGTGAGAAGCGAGAGAGAGAGATAGAGGAAGAGAGAGGAGAAGAGACACGAAGACAGTAGAGACAGAGAGAGAGAGAGAGAGAGAGAGAAGAGAAGAGAGAGAGCAGAGAGAGAGGGGTGGTACACAAAAATCGAACAGAATTCAAAGCCTTCCAATGAGACTATAAAGCGAGGCCCCAGTGTGCGAACGCATGCAGAAGCACAACTTGCGCACGACGTTAAATCCTGTTACGCTTTTCCAAAGAGTAGGCCATGTGTGCAGTGGGAACGGATGACAAAAATTTACAAAACCGCATACACACGGGACTGGATTAAAAAAAGCACATGATGCTTATTCCATTATCCGCGATATAAAAAGAAAAGAGGACCGCTTTGATTTGTTTGCTTTGTGCAAGATTCAGTGCTATAATAAATTCATACATTATTGTATTTTATTATTTTATTTTATTTTAAGTTATTTAGTTGTTATCATCATCATCAGCATTAGTATCTATTATATTATTAGTATTATTAATTATATATTAATTATTATTTTATATTATTATTATTATTATGACTAAACAAAACTGCCTGACCCAAACTTCAGCATTAAGGTACTCAGCCCATCCTCTTCACCTGAAACTGCACGGTCCTTTGCCGACCGGTTCAGGTAAGTATAGATTAACCGCACAGTAAGGTAATACGGTGATCGCATGCGTGTAGCGTGGCAAGATGTAATGGCCGTTAGTGGCATCGCAAAATAATCCCGGTGGTTAGTTCAATGAAGTCCACAACCTCTAGAACAAGCTAGTATCAGCACTTTTGGACTTGGTGACATATGTGGTATGTAAAACCGGAAGATTGGATCTGGTAAGGTCATAGTGGCAGCTGGAGGTGATGGGAAATTGATCTAACAAGGTAGGATTGTCCAACTATAAAACGTTGACATTCGACTTTTGGTAGTTATAAGCGGCATGCAGGTTGCCACATCAGATGGAATTGTATTCTGCAATACCTCTTCCGATAGCGATCAAGCTGATTGTAATAGCTCATACTGTACCAATTAGGAGAGAGGCACTTGAATCAATTCATAGTTGCCCGCTCATGAAAGAGGAAGCTGGGTGCAATCTTCAGGCCGGCTCTGCAGATGAACCAACAGAGTACAGCTGTTTTATACTCTATTTCGATATCACAAGTATCGTTTCCACTGCATTACCGTCGAAGCTCATCTAAGGACGCATGCTGAGCAAGACTATCTAATCCATTAAATTATGGCTTGCGCTTTAGTTTTTAGACAGAATATATCCGCGTACATATCTGATTTAGAAAATCTACAGTGGATAAAGCACCGTTGAGTTTATACAGTTATTGATTGCTGCCTAGAATGTTAACGCTGTTCACCGACGACAGCTAGACACTGGCAATATCGCTACAAAAGTAAATGCCCGCTTCTCACGAGATTGTTTTGGAAGCTGAGGCGTTAGGCTGGCCTCTGGTGAAAGGCTGGAACCTGTGTGGCACAGGAATTAGTGCGGTGCCGAAACGCGATCAAGTCATTCAATCTGATCCGAGATCTTTGCATGCCTGGATGAGGTTTTGTGCAAATCCATAAGGAATAGTCCACCATAAGAGTCGCACTCATGAATCAAGCTGGGAGAGTGAACCGAGGATATTTATGTCAAATGTTGCGTCCAAGGACGTATGCTAACGCGATACGTGCCTGAGGCAGGAAGGCGGGCCATATTTCACCTCGTGAGGGCCATGGCGGTACTGTACAGGAACCAGGCCCCCCACAAAAAAAATTCACCCAGAACAGCATTGTACCTTAGATAGACATTGATTTCCCGCACTCTGCAAACAATACGCATGATAAATCCGTAACATACGTGAACTCAAACAAAAGTCAGAACATAAAGATATGGAAATAGACCTGCAAAGTGAAAGACAAAATTAAGCAACAAAACAAGATAAACAAATGCTCCACCGATAAATTTCTCTGCCCTTTTTTTTTCTTACAAAAACCTGTCATTACGCTGTGATGGTCTCCCCGTCCACATTCATGAGCAATTATATTCCACACGGACCATTACCTCGACTATAGGCCCCTTAAGTCATTTATCTTTGAATAAATAAGAATCATCCGTATGTGACATGTCTTTAAATCGTCTCCACCCCATATTTAAGTCACAGCCCATACAATTGCAAATACAACCATATTAATCCAAACGCCCATTGATACATAGTTCTCATATTCACTCATTATAGTAACATTAGGTAACCACAATCTTTCACCTTCAAGTAGGATGCTTGTCCATCCAGGTATACCCGCCGTTTGTATCAATATCATCTCACTCTATCATCGTGTGCTGCCCTGACAAGGTTATCATTTGCCAATGTGCCCCTATGGCTTCATAGAGATAAAAGTACTACACGTCTTGACACCTGAAACACGTCCAGTACTTCGCTAAAGCATTCTTTCGTCGCACAAGTTAGTACCAACACCTAGTCTTTGTTGCACTGTACGCGCCCTGTATTCGTATGCGCCTACAAGCCTGGCTCCATTACAGCCAGCTTCTGCGCAGTCCTGCTCTCTGGCGCTGCTTTGTCATTGATACCACTCAAGGGTCCTGGTCTGTCGACCGGTCAGGTCCGCCTGTAAGAAGCGAAATCATGCGTTTATTTACGAACACCACTCGATCAGTGCGTGTGTCAACCACCCTTAGTGCGTGACACATCCAATTTAACTTCAGAGTTGCCCCACGTATTCCCCCCGACAATCTTATACAACACAACACAGAAAATACAGGCAAACCAAAACCAGCTCTTGGTTCCCGCCGAGCGTTGCCAACAAAACACAAGGACAATTCCACTTAGATAACCATCATGCAACCGTGTGACCTTTCACGGGACCATGTGTCCTGAGCTCACCTGATTCCGTCATATTTAGCGCTTCCTTCACCTTGAAAAGCATGCCAAGGGTGGAATGCACCGGGTGGCTTCTTCTTACACTAAGGCTTTCAAAACATGCCTACGGAAGTATATCCATGGAGAATATTTCCTGGCGTGTTTTATTTCTCTCTTTTGTTTTGCTTTTCCAGTTTGATCTCGTGAGGAACCATGGCTTGAACGGGTCCGGACCCCAGCCATCTACGGCCGCAATCAACCAAATGCGGCTCCATAACGTGATATTGCTACGTCAGGCGCCCCAGCCTAAACCCATTTCGCTGGAATTTTCATATACCAAAATAATATTCCCGGGCATCTGCATACCACCTGAACCCAAGTATTAAACCTTTGTGCGACCATAAATAAATAAATACTATACACTTATGTCCAATAAAACGCCTTAATTCTTACATCGCAATATATATATAATCGGCGTTTTATGGTGTAACAATCTTGACCTAGCTGCTTTTTGCATCCCGTTTTCCCTGTTTCGCCTCTTCCCTGCCTGTGTCGTTTGTCAGTGAAAGTCTTTGATTCAGTGCGGCCTGGGCAAGTTGCACTGCTCCCTTGTCCTATATACACAAACCCTTTCCCAGTGAACCAAATAGTAAAGTCACCTGACTTTCTGGCATTGACCAGCTGTTTTTCCACCTCATAGATTCGGCGTGCCTTACCGCCGCGTCACACGATCGCAAGTGGCCGAGTCCTGGTTCAAAAATGTCTAGCTATTCTGCAATGATCCATCGTCCGAGAGTGGTTTGACAAGAAGGTCTAGTTCAGGCTGTTTGACGTCGGACTTTGCCTTGGGTCAAAGAAGGGTTTTAGCTGTAGGCGTGTATGGGGACACGCAGCAGTGTGTGAGTTCCCTCACGTAATCTAGAGATAACGGGTTACCTTCTAACTGAACACAAATAGAATAGCCGCCACTGGCCTCATTTGGGGGATTTGCCTGGCTTTGATTTGTTGAAATACACCCACACTTTCTTCCCAACTGATATTGGGGAGGGAGCCTCTTGGCATATGGCCTTTGTATTTGCTCCCTGAGCTTCCTTGATGTTTTTTGACTATATCCTGTGTCCACTCGAGTCCCTTGAGGATGTCTTCGACACCTGAGCTTGATACATTGACTCGGGTGCAATAACGCAGTTCTATAGTGTAGGCCGTGCTTCTTGTTGAAACAGCAGAAGTAGGACTGAACTGTGTGTGCTGTCACACCCAGCGCGTGACCCTGTACAGCCATCATGAGGAGGTAGATAGCGACGCCTGTCAGACGTGGTGCCCAGCACAAAAGTCCCTTAGCATCTGGTCTTGTGTGCCGTTCAATGCTTCACTATAAAAAAAACGACGCCGCTGTGTCTGTGGATGAAACGATTGCGCAAGCCTTGTCACGTAATATGTCACAGAGCTTGGGGACAATCGTACATGAAATGGCGCCCCTGTCAGAGAGAATTCAGCGTGGCTCCATAACGACAGAATGTCAGAGTATAACACTTTGCGATCTCTTTCGCCTCCTCGTTGGGTGAAACTTTCCCGCATCTGGAGTAGGCACAGACCAACCGAAAATGTATCGCTCGCCATTTGGGCCTGGCGCTAGGGTCCAATGATGTCCATATGCTTCCGGAACAGTCTGAATGGGGTATGGCTGTAACGGTCGTTTCTTGGCCGAGAATTCTCTTGACTGCTGCATTCGAGCATGTCCCTGACGTACGTGACTAGTCATTGTTCATTCCTAGCCACCAGTATTTACAACACGTGGATGGAATGTCCTGTAAATTGCCTGTGTACGCCTCCGGCCATAGATCAGATACGCCAACAGACGTCGTTTCTGAGTGCTATGGGACCACTAACTGCCGGTTCATAGTACCTGTTATCCCCTTCATCCTGCAGAGCAAGGGTGATACAGGCACGCCCAGTTCGTCTAAGAAATGATCTTCACCAAGATGGTATCTTATGGCCTGCTTATCATCAGCTGTAGAAGGTTCGATTCCAATTAGTGATCATGATTGTTGCCGGATTTGGGGGTCCTCCTCCTGTAAGTTATTACACAGGGGGTCCGAGCATGAAGAGGCCTCCGCATGACTGTTCAGGTCCTGACTCTGGCAAGTGGACCTGTGCAGGGTCATAACCCCACGAGGACTCGTCCCAACATCCTCAGGTCCGCGACAGGGGTCTGCTATTCCCTGCGTGACAAGGTGTCTGCTTGTGATGACCACTGCCTGGCTTGAGTCATTTAACCGCGAAATCATAGCCTTGCCAGAATGATGGCCCATCGCCCTAGCCTCCTGCACATCCTTGTTTGTTAAGGGACTGAATGAGAAAATGATCTGGGACAGCGACGACCGTCATGTTTCTAGTCACCCGGTACGTCCGAATCCCTCAATCAAGGCGAGAGTCTCCCTCTCCAAAATTGTCCACTTCTTTTCGGCAGTTCAAGCACGTCCACCATACCAGCACTCCTCCTTGCCGTTTGTCATCCCTCTGTCCCAGATGTATCCAATGGCATGCCCCACTGGGCATCGGTGAGAGAATTGAAACTCTCGCAAAATCAGGTTTGCAAGCACTGCGGGACGAAGTGAGCGCTGTCGGAGGTAGAAAAGGCCTTCCCAACACTCCGCAGACCATACAACTCCTACGTTTATCCTGGATAGTGCGGTTTGAGGGTGCGCTGTTGTGCAAACCCCTTTAAATGAATCTGCCGGTAATAGTTGGCCAGCCGAGAAAAGGAGAGCGCACTCCCGAGCACATGTAGGCACTGAAAAGTCTTGGAAATGTTTGGGTATTGTGGAGGTTCGGGTGCTTTCGCCCTGTTTGGATTTAGTGCCCCGAGATTTACTTCTTCGCGCAAACTGGCACTTGGGACTTTTAACCTGAGGCCGCACCCGTAGTGACAAGACAACTATCCATGTCCTAGGTTGTGAAAGTCAGGCAAAAAACACAGCAAATCATCCACATAGATGAGTACGTGTTGTAAGTTAATAGCGTCTAAGCGACTTTCCATGACAAGCCCCCTTTTTTTTGGAAATTGCAGTTGTGCGTTTTCCTCAGCCCAAATGCAGCTTTCGAAACTGAAAAGCCTTTGTGACATTTGAACGCAGTCTTCTCTTTTGAGTTTTTCAATGCATTTTTATCGTTGCCAGAAACCACTCATCAGGTCCAAACCAAAAAATGGCACCTGATTTGAGGACATAATTGTGGCATCATCAGTCCCTGGCAGGGGAAATGTTAATGCTTTGGTGACAGCATTAAGCCACCTGTAGTCCACAGCAACGCGGAATTTGGCCGTCTGCTTCTTTACAAGAACAACAGGACTATTCCCAGCTACGCAAGAAAGGCTTAATGATCCTTTTTGCAGCATGTCCTCGACTGTCTTTCCTATCTCCTGCTTCTTTTCTCACAATCCAGGATGGGTGAGAAAATGGAGGGGGTCACCGGTTTCTATTTCCTTGTTCACAAGATAAGAATGGTAGTGCCGCAGATCAGCCATAGCAGCAGCGGGAATATGTCTTGCTGTTTGCCGTGTGGTAATGAACAGACTCTGCTTTTGTTCGGATACTTAAATGTGTGTGTGAAAGATCAATACCCACTTCCCTCAGCTGGAAGACCTCGCATCTGGGCATGTGGTGAACTGTGATTTGGCTATTGGTGGTGTCCGGGGCTGTTCATCAAAACTCCCTCACTGCTTCGATCGTCCCTAAAATAGTGCTAGGATATAGGCTATGTCTGTATCTTGGGTTATCAAGGATCCGACAATTGACCCGTCCGGCCACTGGGCGAGACGAGTGTCCTGCCACACCACATGGTTTTTGCTGCGAAACGCATTGGGGAGAAAAAACCTGTCGTTATCCGGGGAGGCATCGGATCTGCGCGGAAACTGTTTTGGCTCGCGCCGTATGGACGTTAGGTCCGCTATCCTGAACCAATTTGCTGTAACTGGAGGAGTCCATAATTTGGCCACCATGATCCATCATCAAATCGCATCTCTCCTTCTCCATAGTCTAAGCACAACCCTGTGTTCACTGATACAATCCATGCCCAAGACTGAGGACAGTCATTGCTCTCCAATGACAGTGTAGGTATGTGTCATTGTCCACACTGGCAATGATCACAGCTGCTGTGACAGCGCCCACAAGATGCCGCACTGTATAAACCCCAACACCCGGATAGGTGGAGTCAGTGGTAATTCTGGAGGGGAAAGAGGATTGTGTCCGCTAGAGCGTAGAACTCTTGGCTCATGCTTGAAAATGACAGCCCCCTATCAAGAAGATCCAATGCACTTTATCGTTGGTGTAGGGACACTCACACTGAACTAACCCTGACTAATAGTTGGGCTGTGCTTTACGTTTGCTTGCTTGCAACTGCCATGGCACATACCCTCGCCTCGCCTATCTTCGCGGAGGTGGCCCCGCAAACCGCCTTTGGCTTGCGGTAACGTTGTCCTCACACTCCCGAAGAGGGCCAAACGCGCCGTTGTTATGGCCGCGCGTCCTTGAAGTGGCTTTCTCTACTCTATGCCCAGAATGCCGACACACGGAGCGACTGGACAGTAGTTGACATACTGCTGGGTGGGTCTCCAGGGGCGGCAAGGCCCCTGCCCCTGAGGGATCTGCCTGCCGGCGCCTTAGGTTCATGAGCCAATTCTGGTCTGGTCTCTAGTTGACAGGCTGTGCTCGAAGATGCAGAACTGCTGTCGCTGCACATGCTGCATGTCCTAATCTGGCAGCCCATTAACGCCACGTCCGTTCCATCTGATGTCCGCCTTTTATTGACTCGGCAGACGTGGCGAAGGTGCATGGGCCGCTGGGTCAGTGATTTGGTTCCTTTTCCAGACAAACTGCTAATATATGCTTTGAGCCCGCTGACACGGTTTCCAGGAGATCAGGTTGGAGTTACGCAGCTGTTTTCCCCATTCTTGAGCCATATCACTGGCATTTCTTCTCGATGATTCATTCTCTCCTGTTTTCGGCAATGATATCACCCAGATCGGCCCAACGCATGGACGGTGGCTAATATCGCTCCTCGAATGCCCCTGAACGACGCTATCGAAAGTGCTTTTGTCAGTAACTCGACAGGCTGGTCGAACTATAAACCACGGGCTGCCGCGCCCCTTATACATCGTAGGTCCAAAACCCCGGGTCTACGTCCCACCCACTAATTTGCCAGGTAGGCTCTGTACCGCCGAACCACAACCGCTCCGCGGTGTCCGTATCCACGAACGGCTCTGGCCACAATTGCTTGTTATATTGTATGTCGCTCCGTTCGGGCGGAGTGCCGAGTTACCGGGGCATGAAACCGGTTTCTGGATTGGGGCGTGGCCCCGGCGTTTATAGTTCATGCCGCAATTGGTTGCGATTGCCTCTCCTTTTCCGTCATCTGCTGTTTGGATCGTCCAATCTTCGCGCCTATGGAACGCATCTCGGGTGCGAATCCACCAAAAAACTGGCTACTCCTCCGCATCGAGTATGCATCAGGATGGCGGGGTGTGAGTGTCGGGGGGTCTGGCCTCGGGCCATTCAAGAGAGTGCCGCCGCTCACAAACCCATGAATGGCCCGCCCCCAGACTGATTGGTCTTGCTCTAATCCTCTTATCTCCCTTCGGATCGAGTCCTGGCATGCCCGGCTTCTCTGAGTTTCACTCTGAAATGGGAAATATAGTACTGGCTTAGCGGAGAGCCATCTGGCGTCTGTCCCTCAGGTTGTTGTGTGCAGTGTGGCGCACACGGGAGGTCCTCCGCAAAGGATAATCCGTCGTCGTGCATGGGAAGTGTTTATGTCTTTTTTTAATACCACTTCGCAATGGTTCTCTGCATAAAAAGCTCTGGGTTCAGCATTACTTGGCGAGCACCGGTTTTACTGTTTGCTATAAAACGGCAGTCAGCTGATTCTTTGCCTTATGCTTCAAAAAAACTGAACCTCCTTATAAAAAAAAGAAAATCAAACCAACTCGTTTGATTACTTGGGTATCTGACAGAGCGTGAGGCTATATTATCCCTTAAAGTCATAAACCTCGGCCAGTATTACAAATAAAATAGCTTGCCTCATACACCAATACCTTTCATAAAACGTTAACAAGGAGTCTTTTTTTTCTGGTTCCCCAATCAGCTAACCTGGTCCGGGGGGGGAGGGTAGGGTAAGGTAGCAAGGGGGGAAGGGTGATGGGGAAACAAGGTGGTTGGGCACGCACCGTCGTGCAGTGCGTATGATCTGCGACTAGCAAGGCTAACTGCTGGCCCGCTCTAGCCATGGTGCATACTGTGCAGCAGTGGTACAGCATGGAGAGGGGGTGAGGAGGCAAGAGGCGCTGCGACAGTGAGCCTAGTGCCATAGCCTCTAGCCTACGGCCAGCACCGGTGTGTGATGGTGGCTCCCAATTTGGTCAGCCCTAGCCTACTTCAGTGGCTGCTCTACCCCTCGTTTCCTTTCTCTACCTAGTCAGCGTCAATACTGGACATCATCCATTTACCTCCGACCATCCTCCTCCTCCGCCTCCTCCTCATCCTCCCTACGCCTCCTCATCTTCATCACACATCATCTTCATCATCATCATCAGTGATAGCGGCCTACGAGTGTGGGGAGCAGATACAAGAGGGTGCGCCAGAACAGCCAGTGCTCGACCTAATACACATCAACATTATAACGCCTACGGGATGGGTGAGCTAAAGAGCAAGAGGAGCTCCAGAGTACGTGCCAGTTGCTCGACCTAATTACACATCGACAAATAATTATACTTGTGGGGCGGATAGGAAAAAGACGGCTGGTAGTGGTCTATAGTTTATATAACGATTGCGGTGGAGGGTGTTATCGCGCCAGGCTAAGCTATTCAGTCACTAATTCACTCTCCCTTATCATTAACATCTTACCTGACGTGGTTCTTGCTGTCACTGAACATAAACCCATTCAGACTTCCAAAACATCAATCAACATATCAGAACAATAAAATAGTTCTTCTGAATATAACCAGCATTTTACTCCAATCATATAATTATAATGTGTCAACACCGCACTCTGTCCCCTTTGTTCTCCTCTTTTTTTCTTCTCTCATTTGTCTCGCACAATATAAATGGTGCCGTACAGCTACCTGCCTTCATAAAATAACATCACCTTCATAGCCCCTTTCTCAACAGAACGTGATCCTACACGCTGTGTCTTTTGAAAAAAACAATCAACTTCCACCAACAGCGCTCCAATGATCCACTATGGCATAAATTATCAGCCCCCCCATCAACTATCCTGGTCTGTTCCTGTGCTGTATTTATGTGGGCTATAACAAAACATTACTTCCACCAACAATCGGTCCATAGCTACAGCAAAAACCAAGCTTTTCCCCCAAAAAAAAAAAAAACACGGTTAGGCGTAGGCCTGTGAGCACTAGGTTCTAAGACAACTTCCCGTTCGGCCAAAAATATGTGGAAGGCCTACTCTCAGCCAAGGTAACCATAAATAGACACTAAGGCTCCGTTTTTTTGTTTGTTGTTGTTGTGGGTTTTTTTGTGGGTTTTGTTTTGGTTGGGGGGGGGGGGGGGGGGGGGGGTTGCGTCTGATTTCGTGCGAAAGTCTGGGACCAACTTCAACAACAACTGTTACACAATCCCCTTGAACAAAGAGTAAGAAAAGAGGATCCCAAAACTGAACCCAAACCTTTCCCTTTTTTTTTTTTTTTTCTCCTCTGACTCTTTTTTTTTTTTCCACGGAAAATCTCACACTAAACTGGCTTTGGAATCTAACCACCACCCCAGTGTTAGTAACAACATGCCATCTAGCCAAAACTGCACAAAGCAGGTGCGTAGCAGGCGCAAGGTATTCCCCATTTCAGTTTTTTTTCTTCGTGTTTTATCTGATTTGTGGTCGAAAGTTACTATAATTTTTAGTTATGAATAAGAGGGCTAACCGTTGCCTGCGAAAGCACCTTACTCTGTCTCTGCAAAAAAAAAATATTAAAAACACCTAGATTGCATGCACACCATATGGTCTATTTACGGCACGACAACAAAAAGGGGTAAGGATGGGGAGGTGAAGGGAAGACAAACTCCTGGTGACGACACTCTGCTACAGACTGGTAGAGGGTTTTAACGCGGCTCAGTGGGAAGGAAGGGTTACAGCCGAGTTTATCTATGACTGCCAGACGAATAAGGCTGACCAAGGAGAGGAGAGAACGTAGCGCTGCGGATTTAGTCTTCATAACCCACACGGCCAGTTCTACACGGGCAACTGATAAGATTTAGTTAACAACAGGTCTCATTGACTTCCCCGACATCTCCACCAAATAGCACTCGGCGCCTGCCGTTACAGGCGGGGCTGGCGACATTTTTAGAAGGGCTTCGCCGCTGTTCTGGTTCAAATCGCTCTCGCTCCGGACAAGCAACTCCTGAATGCCAGCCAACGTTGTTACGGCCTGTCAAGTGATGGGGATTAGCTTTCTTGCTCTATAACAGTGATACAGACAGTGAAAGACAGAGATCAGAGTGCAACAGCAGATAGAGCATGTGTTTACAATCATATCAGAGAATTGTCAGCTGGTAAAAGGAAGTTAGGTTAGAGTCAGAGGCGAGATAATAAGGCATTACACTGCTACACACCAACTATACAGTCCAAACAGATTCTGCTGCTATGAAGTTGATTATAAAACACACCACTCAGTATGACCCAGATATCAATGAATATAAGAAAATGTCAAAGCACAACACCACATCATAAACAGTCTCCTTACCTGACCTCCCTCGGACCACTGGCTGATGAAACACCACTTTTCGACTTGTTTGCAACTAGAGCCCTTTTCCCTTTTTCTTCCTTTCCCTTGTTACAAATACACGTTCTGGCCAGCCCCTCACTTCACTCTTGCTCCTGGCTGATTCTTTCGCTCTTTCTAGGCTCACCTCTTTCGGGGGCTCACTATCTTTCTGGGCTACCCACTCTCTGGGGCTAGCGCTCTGGGCTGCGCGCGGGCCCGCCCTACCTCGGTTTTTGTAGGGTCTTACCCGCTGACCACGTGCAGGGGTCTGTTCTGAGTGGACGGTTCAGTGTTGCCAGGTAGCGCTGTTTGCTTGTATAGGGCAAAATGCCAGGTACAAGGCCCCTGACTAGCTGATCACAGTGCTATTTAATATTATACTAGCAGGCTACTACTGCTATTTCTGCTACTAACGATTATACTGCGACTAACTACTGCTAATTACTACGGTCTACCTAACCGCTACCGCCCCCCTTGTAATTACATAATCACACATATATCACCAAACACCAGCACAAACAGCATCGATAATAATAGAAACTTAACATCTGCTCTAGCTGGTTGTACTTCTTTTTGTTGGCATAATATTTATCTTTATCGGTATTGTGTACTATCCCCTTAATACTATTGCTAATAATTTACTAAGCAAGATTGTCAAGTAAGCGAGTAAGAATAGCAGTCAATTTGTAAATCCCTGAAAAAAAAAGAATTAGGAATGCGCAAAATCGCGGTGTAAAATGAATGTGGTAAAGTATCTGACTGTTTTCAGGAAAATGTAAATTTACCGTGTGTTGCAAATTTTCTGTCACACACCCACACACACACACTCTTCGATGAAGGGTCCGTGTTCGAACGCATTGCAAACAGATTGCGCACACCGATAAACCGGTACCACTTTCAGAAGAGTAGGGCCATGTGTGCGGAGGAAACAGATGACAACATTGACAAATACCGCATACACACGGACTGAGATGTAAAATAAAAAAGCACATGATGCTTATTCCATTATCCTCGATAGAATCGAATTAAAAAAAAATAATAACATATATATATATTAATATAATATAATATAAGTGATTAGAGAGAGAGAGAGAGAGAGAGAGAGGGGGATGTGGGGGGGGGGTAATATGACGGGGTATGGATGTATTCGACTAAGCTAGCTACCCCTGACCTGCAAAGTAGCCTAAAAACTATCATAGCTGCAATAACACAAGGCACAAGTCCACACAGCGGGGGCGGCACGGCCCGCTAGCCTAGCCCACCCCCTCTCCCACAATAGGTCAAAATAGGGCCTGACCAAGCCCTGACCAGCCACCAACCTCCATCCCCCCCCTTAACCCTCCACAGCCCCCACTCCTCACTGCACCACAGTCCGAAATACTAGGGTCCACAGACCTAGGTGAATGGAGGCAGGCGCAGCCACACACAGGAATAGCGGGCAGATAGCCGGAAGAGATCAGATCATATCAGTTCAGCACACACAATGGAGAGAAGGACCTAGAGAAAAGTTGAGAGAAAAGAGTAGCGGCAAATGCTAAAGATAGAGCAGGATAGCCTAGTGTAGAAGAAGAAACAGTTTCTATGAAGAGATAAGAGTTTAAGGACCAAGAAAGCTAGAAGCGTGAATAGTGGCAGTCCGAGAGGATTGTGTGAGGTGCAAGTGGTAGTAGTAGTATAGTATAGTATTAGTGTAGTGCCAGACCTCAGGAAGCCAGTAAGAATACCCAACGTTTCATTGTCGGCATACTTCTGTTTCAGTGATCTGTTATACTGAATGAACATAGATAATACTATAATCGTAATCGTGGTTGCGCTCTTCTACTAACTACGCTTTCCCCCACGGAGTCTTCTCTGTAGCTCCACTGTCTGTCTTTTTTCTGTGGGGTGCGAATGAAAGAAAGCTACGACAATCGGCGTTCCTTAGTAGCAAGGTCTTAGGTCTACATCAAACTAAGTTCAACGAGTTTGCTTAACCACAGGGCAGACGAGAGATTCGAACCCATGATCATCAGGGAAGTCCTCACGCAAAGCAGTCCAGTTTCAGGCCGCCCACCCATAAAGAGATAATATCGTAACTTGGCGTAATACAGTCTTAATAACTAATATTGAATGCTGTTTACCGAAAAGAAGTATATATATATAGATATATAATATAATATATATATATTATATAAGTAATATAATATTATATATTGACAGAGTTCCTAAATATAGATATATATATATAATATAGATATATAATATATATATTTAATATATATATTTAAGTTTATAAGATCTATATTATATATATATATAATTGTTACTGGTTGGCGGACTGTGTAAGAATGAGTGAGCGGCAAGTTGCTGGGAGTTGTGGGTCCTCTGCTAGATTTATCGAGATACTTGTCAGAGACAAAGCCAAGCACTTGCGCTCAACTCATTCTTACACAGTCCGCCAACCAGTAAGCATTAAGAGTTCCACCAAGTCCAAATGGTGCAAGCACAACACACACAACACACACACACACTCACACACTGAGGTCACCCATCCTGCAGGGCGATAGAATCTGGCTGTGAAGGCAGAGAAAACAGTAGATGAAAGCTGAGAGAAAATTCTTAGGTTGGAAATAATAGGTCTTGGAACTGATTTAAAAGTGCAATGGAAATTCCGGTGAGGCACGAACTGCAGAAAAGGAAAAAAAAGAGAAGAAAATAGGTAATTGAAAAAAATAATCATATTTGCTTGTCTCTCGTCACTCCACCCCCACCGCCCCTTCCGCTCCTGTCGCTCGTTCTCCTCCTCTTCCGCCCCCCCCCCACCAACCCCTGCCCCTGCCTTGTACGGACGGACGATATGCCCTGTCGCAATAATTGCTCTCTCTCGCCTCTCTCTCTCTCCTCATCGCGCTCTCTCTCGTCTCTCTCCTCTCTCTCCTCGCTCTCTCTCTTCATCATCTGCTTAGTCATCTCGTCGTCTCTCTCTCCCTCTCGCTCGCGCCTCTCTCTCATATAAGATTGTAATGAACATTGATTTGATCTCCCTCTCTGTAAAATGGTAAAGATGATGATTATTACATTAGTCTGTGCTGTCCATTTCTAAGGCCTCAGAGATAAAGTTATTTCATCCTAAATATTCACGACACCTTGCATGTTCAAATTAACTTTGCTGACATTCCTCTGCAAGACAAAACGATATTTGGAACTTCTCACTTCCGGTCCATATCTCGAAGCGAGACAAATTCAACATCATGAGTTCATTATGATGACTCTCATGTTGTTGATTGTATGTTTTGTTTTCAATGTTTAGGATGATTTGGTGTTTTGTCACTTTCCCCTTCATATGGGCTATGCCTAAATGATAAACATCCGAATCGAATCTCTCTCTCTCTCTCCGTCTCTCCTCTCTCTCTCTCCCAGTCTCTCTCTCTCGTCTCTCTCACGTCCTAAATCTCTCTCCTCTCATCGCTCGTCGCCTTCCTCCCTCTCTCCCCCACCTCCTCTCCCTCATAGCTGGTGTTTTTCTGGCACCTTGTCACCTCTTTCCCTCTACAGGGCACCACTAATTCACGGACAAAATATTGAATCTGGTTACATGCTTAAAAATAATAAATTAATTTTTTTAAAAATGCTAGGCCGACTACGGTCATTCAAGTTGCCTTCCCTCAGTTTCCAAGTCCGCTTTAAAAAAACCTTCTATCTGCTGGACTTAGAAGAGAGAGAGGAAGTGAGAGAGAAGAGAGAGAGAGAGAGAAGAAGAAAGGAGAGCTAGACATGAATGCTAACGAGAGCAAACCTACCTCCCTGGGTGATGGCTGCTGCAAATCAACGTATCGTTGCCGGAAGCCTCCTTCGTGGGTTTATTCGTCTGCTATGACAGAACGCCGGTGGTAATTGTTTGATAGATGATAACTTTCCCCATCTCCAATGAAGAGAGCTGTACGGGCTAATTTGTAAGTGATGCTACCAGCGTGTCTTTCGGCGCGTTTTTCCTCCATTGCCTTCGATACGACGAAGCACCGCTAGTTCAACAGTTTGCTCAACTTGGCTTTTTTCTACCTCGGCACACCCAGGAACTTCTCTGGTGATTTTCGTGATTTGATCGCGAAGCGTTAAACTATTACAAATTAGATGACATGTGAATAAAGATGTGTGGATACCATAAAAAGTATTAATTTTCAGATTGGTGTGTGTTATACGAGGGGGAGGGTGGGCGGTTTGCGCGCCACGTGGGACATTTGTGTGTGTGGTGTGTTGAGAGAGAGAGAGAGGAGAGAGAGAGAGAGAGAGAGAGAGAAGAGAGAGAGAGAGAGAGAGAGAGAGAGAAGGATCCAAACACGTGGACTGAAAGATATGGCCCTTATTGAACACAGAAGAGTTTTCAGTTTCACAACTGGGCAAGATGAACTTCAAGAAGTACTCTACAACTTAACTTCAATCGGTGTTCTGTGTTCTTTTCTGACGTCTACACTGACATTTTCAAGTAAAAGTCGTAACCTGCTACGTTAGCACACTCTCAATATCAATCTGAAGCATAGAAGTAGGGCCTAAAGTCCATGAAATGGGAGGAGTTCGACAACAGAGAGTCACTTTAGTAGCCGACGAAAAACAAGATGGCGGGATTTCCGGACATCGTGATTGCAGCCCATCACGAAGCCGGAGTAGGTGCGTCTCGTTATCTTCATGTGTGAGAGAGAGAGAGAGAGGAGAGGAGAGAAGAGGAGAGAGAGAGAAGAGAGGAGAGAGAGAGAGAAAAGTGAGAAGCGAGAGAGAGAGATAGAGGAAGAGAGAGGAGAAGAGACACGAAGACAGTAGAGACAGAGAGAGAGAGAGAGAGAGAGAGAAGAGAAGAGAGAGAGCAGAGAGAGAGGGGTGGTACACAAAAATCGAACAGAATTCAAAGCCTTCCAATGAGACTATAAAGCGAGGCCCCAGTGTGCGAACGCATGCAGAAGCACAACTTGCGCACGACGTTAAATCCTGTTACGCTTTTCCAAAGAGTAGGCCATGTGTGCCGTGGGAACGGATGACAAAAATTTACAAAACCGCATACACACGGGGACTGGATGTAAAAAAGCACATGAGTGCTTATTCCATTATCCTCGATATAAAAGAAAAATGACCGCTTTGATTTGTTGCTTTTCAAGATTCAGTGCTATATAAATTCCATACATTATTGTTATTATTATTATTTTATTTTTATTTTTATTTATTTTTATTTTTTATCATCATCATCATCATTATTATTATTATTATTATTATTATTATTATTATTATTATTATTATTATTATTATTATTATTATTATTATTAATACAAAACTGCCTACACAAACTGAAGACACTGCTGCTTCTGCTGCTGGGAGGGATGTGATTTGGAGTTTTCGAAGCCTACCTTACTTGCTGCTATAGATATTAAAGGGGACTCCTGGAAGACTTTTGAGATTGATAAAGAGAATGACGATTTTTCAAAACAAAAAAACCCTACATAGGAAAAAAGACACCCGTTTCAGAATACTGACTGAAGAAGAAAGGACAGAAAAAATGAGAGGAGGGGTAAGAGTAGGTGTGGGAGAGAGAAAAGAAGCAGAGAAGAAGGAGGAGGAGGAGGAGGAGGAGAAGAAGAAGAAAATTCAAAACTTTATTATCTCAGAGACAGAGAAATTCTGGTGGGTCATGAACCATACATAAAAACAATAAAACATGTAAACATAATATAAAACATACACACACATCACACACACACACACACACACACACACACACACGCACGCACGCACGTACGCACGCACACACACACTAGGGCGCTTCGATTTGTTTGTTTATTTACAAGATTCAGCGCTATATAAAATTCCATATATTATTATTAATTACACATACACACACACACTACACACACCACACAAAACACACAACACACACACACACACACACACACACACACACAACACACACTATCCTACAGCAGCACCCACCCATCATAAGATAAAAAGCACCAAAATCAGCAATACCTCAGCCAGTCATAAAACTCACCCAAGTAAAATCACTAATACTCGTGTGCACACCAGTAAACCCATGCATCCGCACACTTACACACAGCCCCGCGCGCGCGCACACACACACACACACACACACACACACACACACACACACACACACACACACACACTGGAAACATTCGCACACATGCGCACGCATTTTTACGACATAAGCCACAGTTGTTATAACATGTTGTCTGAGACAAATATCAATGAAATGAATACTCTGTTCTCTTATGACATTGAACACAGTCTAAAATAATAACATGCACACAGCATTTTCATGACATAAATCAAATTGGTAGAACATGTATAATAAGACAAATTAATAATCAATGAAATTCAGACCCTATTCTATTAAAATATTGAACACAGCTTAAACTAATAAAAGCTAGCCTTTCCTATGCTTCAAAATGTCAAAAAAACGGAAGACTTGTTGTTGTTGTTGTTGCTGGCATCTTCCATGGATGAGGATGAATGATATTCTGTCTGTATGAGTGGCAACAGTTGGCGCCTTTATATTATTTTTATTATACACTTTTGCAGACTTGTTTTATATGGGGTGGGAGGGGACTGGGCACAAATACATTATAAGACCAGAAAACTATTCACACACACACACTCACTCCTCTCTCTCTCCCTCTCTCCTTCTCTTCTCTCTCTCTCTCTCTCCTCTCTCTCTCTCTCTCTCACTCTCTCTCTACTCTCTCTCTTTGCCAAAAAGATACTATTTACGTGGTTTGTTCTCCTTTATAATATAATAATAATAATAATGAATTTATATAGCGCTATATCTTGCAGAGACAAATCAAAGCGCTTGCACTCAACTCATTCTTACACAGTCATACAACCAGTGACAAGCAATAGTTCCATCAAGTCCAAATGTGCACACACGCACACACACACACACACACACACACACACACACAGGTCACACACACCTGGCAGGGCAATAGAATCTTGTTGTTGAAGGCAGGGGGAAAAAAACTATGAGATGAGGCAGGAGAGGAAAAAC
>CM054146.1:45199447-45236904 GCA_028751875.1 Rapana venosa | reverse complement strand
AAAAAAACCCATAAAAAATATATCTATTTGTAGTGAGGGATTGCACAGCTCAACATAAAGGAAACAGACTAAAAAAATTGTTTACTAATGGCCCAGCTAATTTTCTACCAAAAGAAGCACACTGCTCTCTAATATGCGGGCAAACTGGCTGTGGCAAGACTGTATTTGTTTTAGATTTATTACAAACAGTGTACAAAAATCATTTCGAGTTCATTGTTATATTCTGTCCAACACTACACAACAATAAAACATACAGAGAGAGAAAATTTATTTGGACAGATGAGAATATAATTATAGTCAATCCCTCTGACAGGCTAAGCAAGTGTTTAGAATACTATTACAGGCTCTTTGAAAATAGGCAGACCCTTTTCTTAATAGACGACTGCTCAGCAGAGCGTGACATTGTTAAGAAAAGGAATAGTTTGTCTAAGCTCGCTTTCAGTGGGAGACATGCACAGATATCTGTTTGGTTGCTGACACAAAAATATAATAGCATATTAAAAGATTACCGTGAACAAATCAAAGTCGTTGTAATTTTTCACATGAAAGACAGAGATGGGTTTAATAATTGCCTTCGGGAGAATGATGTTATTACAGAGGGACAAGAAAGAGAAAGAATAAAACTAAAACTCAGAAGCTCAAAGCATAGTAAACTAATACTCAAAACAGATCAACCAACAAGATATTGTGTCGAGTAAAACCCAATAGCTTTTTTTTTAAAACACACACACAAGAACATGCAGCGAGACACACATACTACATTGTATGAATCATCATCTGGCTGTGTGGCTGTGTGCACTAGGCCAGCCGCCTCGCGGCGAGTCATTCAGCCAATCAGAAAGCCAGCTGGTTATTGCACCATACTAAGCTGAAAGTTATATAGTTAATATTTTACACAATCTTCGCCCTCCGGGGTGGCAGACTTGCTAGCAGTTTGTCGTCTTGGCCAAGACAAATTGGTGTTTGGTTGGTGGTTCCCAGTTCGAGTCCCAGTAGTCCCCGATTTTTATATTTATATTTCGTTTCGATAAGTATAAAATGAAATGGGTTGAGATTTGCTGTACTCTGAATTGCCACACACACACACTGTTATTAATGTTATTAATGTTATATTATAACATTGTGCTGTCACTGTCCATTATGAATTATTAATGTTATATTATAACATTGTGCTGTCACTGTCCATTATGAATTTATGTGTTGTGCGAATGCGTGTGTCGGCATTCCAAAGGTTGTGAATGCCGGAAATCATCTCCTCTGCCCATGCTTCATTAAAGCATCCGGATTAAAGTGCACTAGCTTTAATGGAGCCTGGGCAGAGGAGATGGTTTTGCACTTTTTTTCTGTAATAAATTAGTATTACTTTCAGTTTTAGTAGAGAGATGAGGGAAAAAGGAGCGTCAAGGTAAACTGTTTAGTTTTTATATAAAACTAGCAAGTATTGGTCCGATGAGGCGAAGCCGAATCGGACCAAAGTTGCCTGGTTTTATATAAATAGTAAGTAGTTGAGCTTGACGCCCCTTTTTCCCTATCTCTGAGGGTGGGAAGGGAAGGATGGGATGGGAGGGTGGGAAGGAAGGGATGGGATTGGAGGGTGGGAAGGCAAGGGATGGAATGGGAGGGTGGGGAAGGGAAGGATGGGAGGGTGGGAAGGCAAGGGAAGGATGGGATGGGATGGTGGAAAGGAAGGGATGGGATGGGAGGGTGGGGGGGGAAGGGTGGGGGGGGAGGGGGGGAAAGGGGAAGGGGAGGAATGGGAGGGTGGGAAGGCGGGAGGGAATGGGAGGGGGGTGGGAAGGAAGGGTGGGGGGGGGGGAAGGGAAGGGAAGGAGGGTGGAGAGGGGGAAGGGAAGGATGGAATGGAGGGTGGGAAAAGGATAGGAATGAGAGGTGGGGAAGGGCAAAGATGGAGGGTGGAAGGCAAGGATGGGAAATGGGAGGGGGGAAAGGAAGGGACGGAGAGGGAGGGTGGGAAGGCAAGGATGGGATGAGAGGGTGGGAAGGAAGGAAGAATGAGAGGTGGAAGGCAAGGGAAGGATGGAGGGTTGGGAAAGGAAAGAAGGAGTGAGGGTGGAAGGCAAGGGAGGGGAAGGGAGGTGGGAAGGGGGGAAGAATGGGAGGGGGTGGGAAGGAAAGGAAGGATGGAGGGTGGGAAGGAAGGAAGGATGAGAGGGTGGGAAGGAAGGGATGGGATGGAGGGTGGGAAGGAAGGGATGGATGGGAGGGTGGGAAGGAAGGGATGGGTTTGGGAGGGGGGGAAATTAAGGAAGGGATGGGAATGGGGGGGTGGTGAAGGAAGGGAAGGATAGGTAAAGAAGAGGGTGGGGAAGGAAGGGAATAAAAAGGGAGGGGAAGAAGGGATGGGAGGGGAAAGGGGGGGGAAAGGAAAGGATAGGATGGATGGGAGGGAAGGCAGAGAAGGGGAATGGAAGGAAGGGAAGAGGAGGATGGGGAAGGAGTTGGGGAAGGATAAAAAGGGTAGGGATAAAAGAGGGGAAGGAGGAATGGAGGGTTTTGGGAATTGGGAATTGGAAAAAGGGGAAGGCAAGGGAGATGGAAGGGAAAAAGGGGAACTGGGAAAATGGACGGATGGAACGGGATTGGGAAGGAGGGAGGAAGGATGAAAAGGTGAAGGAAAGATAGCGGGGGGATGGAATTGGGTAAGTAAAGAATGGGAAAGATGGGATGGATGCGAAGTTGGGTGGATTTCAGGATAAAGATGGGAAGATTTGTACCGGAAGAGGATGAAGAAAGTTGGGAAGGATGGATTAAAATGTGGAGGAGGAGAGGAGTGGGAAGAAAAGATTGAGGAAGGAACATTGAAATGGAGCGAAAAAATTTTAAAGAAAAAGGGGAAAAAGAGAAGAGGGGGAATGAGAAGAGGAAAGAAGAAGAAGAGAGAGATTTCATTCTTCTGTCATCTCACACCACCACCAATCCCACCTCCCCCCCCCCCACCCCCCCCCACCCCACCACCCCACCACCCCCCCCAGACCACCTACCACATCATCACACAACCATCACCACCCCTCCGCCACGTCATCTGACTATCGTAAATATTGAGGCCTAAGAAAACGCCTTCCCGGTTGGATCAAATTTCTCTTCTCTCTCCCTCAACTCCCTGTAATGCGCTGTGGTTTTTTTTCCCCCAGCATGCTGTCTCATAGGAAGTTAAACCCTGGCGGAGCCCCATCTCTCTCCACGTACAAGGTGCATGCTGGGCAAATGTGCGTTTCCGTAACTCTCTAAAAACGCTGACATGAGTTACGGGCTCGTTTACGTGCATAGCTGAATGTTCTTCATGCGTGTATGCAAGAGAATTGTTTTGTTTTGTTTTGTTTAATGTCCATTCACTACTTGGTGATAAGGATGCATGCAAGAGAATCAATGCTGTCTGAGTTCGCCCGGAATATCGTTAAAAAAAAAATCCCACCCTTAATTCACCAAAACGGTCATACAGAGATTCGAACCGACGACTTCATGCACAAGCGGTATAGAAATCAAACGCTCTTAACCACTCGGCTATGGTGTCCGTGGGGTTTACTTCAGGGGGACACATTGCAGCCCGGTGGTCAAGGTGTCAAACTGACGAGTTGAGGTTCGTTTCTTCTTTTTGGGTTTTGTTTTCGTTTTCTTTCTTGTTCTGTTTTCTCGGGCGCGAGATTCACCAATGATGAACTTTTGCGTATGCGAACTGTTAATCGCCCCCCCCCCCCCCCCCTCCCCACCCCCTTCACCATTAAGGGGATATTTCCTCTGGAGTTAACATCAGTGCAGACACCACTCTCTCCAAAAGTCCTTCGGATGAGAGACTATAAACCGAGGCCCCGTGTGTGAACGCACGCAGAACATCTTGCGCACACGTTAAATCCGTAAGAGTAGGCCATTGTGTGCCGTGGGGGAACAGATGACAGAATTGTAAAAAAACCGCATACACACGGGGACTGGATGTAAAAAGCACACAAGTGCTTATTCCATTATCCTTGATATAAAAGAATAAATAAATACATAAATAAATAAAATAGCTGCATTCCGACTTTAGGGATACATTTGGGAATTGTTGTTGTTGTTGTTGTTGTACGTTCCCCACCTTAACACTCTAGGGGTCACCCAGAATGTGCACTCTGATTCATTCATCACACCTGGGAATCGCCGTGAGATTGAAACTGCACACTGAATGAAAAGTTCGCGTGTATGACTGTTTTTGAGTACCTCGCCATGTAGGTAGCCACGCTCCGACTTCAGAGGATTTAAAAAAAATCATTTAAAGGATAGTGTGCAGGTTGTTATGTTAAGAGCTTGTCATGGCTGAAGGCAATCTCGAGACAACATTTTACAACATAGCAACGTTTTAGTGTAGACCTTGGCAATTAGCTGACATCAATAACTGACACAGCATTTGCCTTGAGTCACAGCTAGGAAATGAATCTACCAATTTTGCCAGGACAGTCGGGAGGTACCTCCCTGCTCTTTCCGATTTTCAACTGTCGTGGGTTCTTTTGATGTGCACAAGTCCATAAGCACACAGGTGTGACTGGTTTAGAGTTTCCTCCGAAAGACTTGTGACATTCAGTTTGATTTTCCCCGTCACACTGAGAAGAAAGGGCAAGGCTTGGAATCGAACCCAGAGCCTTACGCTTTTACTTGCTAGGCATGTGAAAGTCTTAACCGTCCTGCCACCTTCCTTCTTTTTGATGTTCATCTGAGAAGCGAAGGTTTGAATCTTCATTGAAGTGTCAGTTGAAAAAAAAATTGTTGGGCCTAGAGTTATCACTGGCTCCCACATCATTCACCTGCAGGTCCTCGTGAGGAGACTATAAACTGAGGTCCCGTGTGTGAACGCGCCCAGAACATCATACTCATAACCTCATCCACTTTATAAAAAAAAAGATAGACCAGCTATTGTCGGTCGTATTTTTGACACGAACATACCCAGCATGCATTCTTTAGCTTGGAGAGGGATGGACCCACCAGGTTGAATTCGCGCAGGGCACACTGCAAGAAAGTTTCTAGTTCAGTGTCTGAGCCACTCCCCAGGATGTTGAGTGAGAAACTTGAAGGTAGTTGGAAGTTAATAAGGAAAAGAAAATTCTGTGAGAAGTTAAACATTTTGGTGTGGGCAATAAAAAGTCTGGAGAGAGAGAGAGAGACAGAGACAGAGACAGAGAGAGAGAGAGAGAGAGGGGGGGGGGGGGGGGGTAGGCAAGTTAAAGGGTCTTAATTTTCGGGAGCACCAACTTACTTGCTCTTGGTGCTTGTGATTGCTTCCCTTGGTTCAGTTCATGAACACGAAACCTGTTGAGATGGTTTCTGTAAATAAACGTCTATTTCGTTGAGTTGAGTGTGTGTGTGTGTGTGTGTGTGTGTGTGTGTGTGTGTGTGTGTGTGTGTGTGTGTGTGTGTGTGTGTGTGTGTGTGTGTGCGCGCGCGCGCGTGTGTGTGTCAAAGTCAAAGTCAAACTTTTATTTTCAGATGGTACATTGAATAAGCAGTGCATTTGCTTTTTTTAGGTTGTGTGTGTGTGTGTGTGTGTGTGTGTGTGTGTGTGTGCTGCGTGCGTGCGTGCGTGCGTGTGTGTGTGTGTTTGTGTGTGTGTGTGTGCGTGTGCGCGCTTTCTTGCCAGGCATGGTATTTGCCATGCTTGCGTGCGCGCGCGCGCGCGCACACACACACACACACACACACACACACACACACACACTCACATACACACACACATACACACACACAAACACACACACACACACACACACACACACACACACACACACACACACACACACACACACCAAACAAGAACAGATCTCTACACAGTCATAAACTGTGTGTACCTGGAAAGGTACGGCAAAACACAGCTGCAGTCTGACCAGTGCCAGGAACACGGACAGGCGCAACAACAGTCAGCTGCAGATGGACGCATCTGCCGGGCCTGGGTCTCTTGCCAGCTGTAGGGAAAAGCTGCTGACAGCCACCCGCTCTGTCTCCACTCTGGCCAGGCTGTCGCCGAAGAATGACTTCATTGTGGTGTGGGAGCTGTGAAATGAAAAAAAAAATAATGGACTCGCTTGTTTGGTTATGAGAATGGCTTGCTAGCTTGCAGAGACAGCCAATGAACGAACGAACGAACCAACCAACCAATCAGCCAACCAACCAATCAGCCAGCCAGCCAGCCAACCAGCCAGCCAACCAACCAACCAACCAGCCAATAAGCCAGCCAACCAACCAACGAAGCAACCGGCCAAACAGCCAGCCAACCAACCAACCAAACAGCTAGCCAACCAACCAACCAGCCAGCCATCCAGCCAACCAACCAACAAGCCAGCCAACCAACCAACGAAGAAACCGGCCAGCCAGCCAACCAACCAACCAAACCAACCAGCCAACCATCCATCCATCCAGCCAGCCAACCAACCAACCAACCATCCATCCAGCCAACCAACCAACCAGTCAACCAACCATCCAACCAGTCAACCAACCAGATAACCAACCAACCAACCAGCCAACCAACCAACCAGCCCATCAACCAAGCCATTAGCCATGGGGACGGCGTAGCCTGGTGGTTAGAGTGTTGCCGCTGGCGATCTGACGACCTGGGGTCGATCCCAGGTCTGAGGTACGCCCGAGACGCGCCCTTTCAAGGAAATTGTTTCCCCCTGGGGTTAACATTAGCGCCGACTCCACCACGCGTCTGAAAGTCCTTCGGATGAGACTGTAAACCGAGGTCCCGTGTGCGAACACACGTTGAACATCTTGCGCACGCGTTCAAGACGTTCTGCCGTTTGAAAGAGTAGGTAATTTGTGTGACGGTGTGAACGGATGACAGTTTTTCTTTTACAAAACGCATACACACTGGTAAATGGTGTCGTGTTTAACATCATTCCCGAAGTCGGATTGCAGTCACCTTAATGGTGGGCAAAAACGGTCGCATGCGCAAAATGAACCTTGGAGATCTAGCAAAAGCACGAACAAAAAGCAGCTAGCCCAATGCAACCAATAAATCAATAGGCAAGCAGCCTTCCATCCAACCAAGTGACCGACCAACCAGTCAACTAGCCAGGCAAAAGAGCCAACCAACCAATCATACAGCCAGTCTGCCAATCAACAAACAATCCATCCAACAATCCATCCAACAACGCACTCATAGATGCATTAACAGAGATAAACACCGCTTGCATATCTTTTCCCATAGTCTCAGGATTTGAGATGTGAAAAAGGTCGTAACTATTCTTGCTCGGTTAAATACAATCGACAAATATTTCAGTCAGCCAGGGAATCAATCAATCAGCTAATCAATACATTGATGGAATAGTCAGTCAGCCGACTGATTCATTCGCCTGCCAGCCATGTACTATACTTCTGTCCTTCAACATTCTAGTAAACAGGGATCACACCCGTAACTTTCCACTTCCTAGAGGGTACATCACCTATGCTTAACCCACCAATCCTAGTAAAAAAAAAAAAAGGTAAAGGAGTCCCATAACCTATAAGGTCGTAGGGGAGCGAGGCGTCAGAGACCTCACTTCTCTAGCGCCAGCATATTGAGGGCGGCGCCCATCTCCTCTCCCTCGCTGCTTTACCTTCCCTGACCCTAAAGAGGGCAGGTACCCATTTACAGCTGGGTGAACTGGGGGAACTGTACTGAAGCCAAGGCGCGCAAACGGTCACCCATCCAACTGGTAACCACGCTCGACGCTGCTTAACTTGGCTGGGGGAAAGCGAGTGCTCCGACCACTGAGCTATCCCGTCCCCGTGTTGATGGGTGTCTGGGTGTTAGTCTTTCGGATGAGACGATAAACCGAATGCAACATGCATTCAGAGCAGGTAAAAGAACCCACAGCAACAACAGAGTTGATCCAGGCAACATTATGCAGAAAAAAGCCACTCTCATAATTATGGGAATCCTTGTATTCTGTTGTAAATCGGGGATACACTCCAGATGATTTCAGTGATTTTTGCCTTCAAAGCAACGGGACTTGGGTCATATCCAGATAACATAATAATAATAATAATAACAATGTATGGTATCGCTGAATCTTGTAAAGCAAATAAATCGAAGCGTGCAGGATGCATGTTTGAACCCAAACGTTTCCCCCGCATCCACTAAACCTTGAGTGACAGTCTGGGTGTTAGTCTTTCGGATGAGACGATAAACCGAATGCAACATGCATTCAGAGCATGTAAAAGAACCCACAGCAACAACAGAGTTGATCCAGGCAAAATTATGCAGAAAAAAAGCCGCTCTCATAATTATGGGAAACAAATTACACATACAGACAGGAAAATAAGAAAAAACAACAAAGGGTGGCGCTGCTCTTGTGGCAACACGCTCTCTTCCTGGGGGACAACAGCTCGAATTTCACGCTCAGAAATCTGCCGTGGCTGAAAGTGGGTTATACGATTCGCTCACCACTCTCAGCTCCTTCATTACTTAAAGGGTGGTGAGTTGGATGACCACCCGTCATTTTCTCCATCACCACGTGGTCAGTCTAGCCTCCACCCGACTATGCCCCTTCCCTGTCAAGAGGTGGTGGTCCTTCTGGTGGCCACCCGTTCTCTTTTCTGTTGATAGGTTGTGAGTGTTGTAGCCACCCGGTTTTCTTGTCTTGGTGTAAACAGACTTTATTCACGAAAAGTGTCACCAAAATACGTAGCAGACCTTGACAGGACAACAGGTAAACTAATGATAGTCCTGTCACATTCACATACACACGTTGTGACGGATGACTTCACATTGTAACAGATGACTGATACGTGATATAATATCACTGACATCTGCATATATTTTAAAGTGATTTGATGAACAAATGTAATGAAAACAATCGTTTCGATTCTGTTGTGTCTCCATCAAGTCGGTGAACAGTTAAAAAATAGAATTGGAATGCGCCTGAACTGAGGCCGTCATTTTTTTCTTTATTGCAAATCTTTTTTTTTTTTACCAACATGAAAACAACCACACAAAACAATTTCAAGATACTTTTTACAAATTACTAATGAGATTAAGAAACCCAAATCACCTTTAAACATAGGCATGGCTACTTTTTCCCCTAAGAACATAGTACAATTTCTGCTGATGAATCAAGCGATTCTGTTTTCGAGTCCTTGTCCTTTTCCCCTCTTTAAGCCAAACATGGCCAGAAAGGTGGTTCTGTAGTTGGAACTCAAAACCATAAAACACACAAAGTCCACACAGCAGCTCCACACGGACAGAATGAAGGTGAGGTTCCCCACGAAATCGTGCAAATTACGGTAGGGCCCTGACAGACCGTTGAAGGCCGGATAGAGGGTGTACACGAGATGATGCAGAGCTGAAGGCAGAGAGAGCACCACGTAGCTCAGCGTAGTGACTAGCATGGTCAGAGTCAGCTGCCGTTCTCTCTGTCTCACCGTGTCTTCCTCTGCCACGTTCTTCATACGCTGCGTGGCGGTGTTGTGTCGTCGGAGGTAGTAGATGGTGAGCACGTTGAGAAAGAGTTGCGTCACCAGCCCGCAATACGTCAGCACGATCTTGGCCCCTAAGCTGAAACCATCGTTGATGGCTTTATGCTGGAGGTAGAGCTGGGTGGGGACCGGTTTGTAAACGGTTTTAGATCCCACTGACAGTTGGCGGATTTCTGTTTTCGCCAGGATGTAGACGTGCCACACGGCAGTGAGGACGTAGGCTGACGTCATGCTTAAAAGCGGGCGCCGGGAGAGAAAAAACCGCTTGACGTGGAGAGGACGAACAATGGCGTAGAGTCGCTCCAAAGACACGAGACTCATCACCAAGTATGCGCCTCTCCTCGCCACGATGCCGCAGTAGATGCTGAAATACAAGGCCACCGCCCAGAACACCTGGTCGTTCATGGGGTCACGAAACGTCAGCAGGCACACTTGCTGCGCCGTGATGCCGATGACGTAAACGAGCTGCCCCACGCTGAGTCCTATGACGTAGACCGCGGTGGCGCTGCGCATGTGCTTGTGGAGGAAGACGAGGATGTTGCAGAACGTCAGAGGGAGGGCCAAGGCCACGGCCAGGTAGCGGAACACAAAGAGAATGTCGCCAGACAGTTTGAAGGCCTGGTCAGATAACACCTGGTCATCCTGAGGCGACAGTTGAGAGGGTACGTTCGTGATAGTGTTGTTTGCCATGGGTTTACACAAAACAACAACAGCAACCCTTGGTATCTAGAAATAACAGAAAGGATGATACCAGTAATATCAATATTGATGTATCTCTAAATACGTACACTTATGAACTAATATTTTCAAAAGTGTGACAAAGCAGGCGCACTACCATAGCAGCATCATTACATCATCATCATCATCATTGACAATAATGTAGCAATACCTTTAATTTAGTGGGCTTGGCTGCTCTGATCTCATGGTGACCTCAGTTTTCGGTTTTCCTATGCACTTCTATGCAGGTGGAGAGTTAGTGTCACAGCTGGAACTTTAAGTGAGAAGGTTGTTAGGGGATGTCGCGGTGGTCACCACCCTGGGTGGGCGTCTCACTCTGACTCCGCGGCTAATATCTTATCACCAGCGTGGGTGTCCGGCGCATGTTAGCCCAAGGTGTGCACTACTGAACACCTCTCTGGACGATGGCCCAGGTAGCGAAACACAAAGAGAATGTCGCCAGACAGTTTGAAGGCTTGGTCAGATAACACCTGGTCACCTGGCGGTGGCCTGATATTGATAGGCTCCCTGTGGACTTTATTTATTTTATTTTATTTTATTTTATTTATTCTTTTAAAACGAGGATAATGGAATAAGCACTTATGTGCTTTTTTACGTCCAGTCCCCGTGTGTATGCGGTTTTGTAAATTTTGTCATCTGTTCCCACCGGCACACAATGGCCTACTCTTACGAAAAGCGGAACAGGATTTTAACGTGTGCGTAAGATGTTCTGCGTGCGTTCGCACACGGGACCTCGGTTGATAGTCTCATCCGAAGGACTTTTGGGGAGAGTGGAGTCTGCACTGATGTGAACTCCAGGAGAAAATATCCTCTTGAACGGGAATCGAACCCGGGTCGTCAGATTGCGAGCGCAATGTTCTAACCACTAGGCTATCCCGTCCCCCCTGGACTTTTGGCTATGAGGATGTCGCATGACGAGCGTGAGTAGGGTTGGGGCGGAGAGGTCGAAATGAGCGGCGTGGGAACAGCATGACAGGAACGTCACAGGAGATAAGGCAGCGAGGAGAAAAAGGCAACACCTATTCCTCATCTACAGAAATGTATGCCAGTTATGACTGGCGGTGTGGATGGCATTCAAACATCCAACATGCATGTGTTTTTCTTTATTTCGAGGATACAGGAATAAGCACTCATGTGGATCAGTGGTCATCAGGTAATGTACATGCCTAGAAAGCGAAATGTGTGGTGGTTCGATTCCCTTTGTTCCCGAAACTCTTCCCCCATCCGCTAGACAGTGAGTGGTGGTCTGGTTGCTAGTCTTTCACATGAAACCATAAAACGAGGTCCAGTGTGCAATATACATTTAACGTACGTAAAAGAATCCACGGCAACAAGAGAGTTGTCCCTGGCAAAATCCTGTAGGAAAAAGCCACTCTGATAGGAAAACAAATACACATGCAGATAGGAAAAGAAAAACATAATGGGTGGCGCTGCTCTTGTGGCGACGCGCTCTTCCCGGGAAGATCAGCCCGAAGAAATCTGCTCTGACTTAAATGGTATACAGTACCATACACGTCAATGAATGACACTACGCAACAATACAATACAATACAAAGCAATACAACACAATACATTGGGGTTTTTTTAAACATCCAGTCCCTGCGTGCATGTAGTTCTGTAAATGTTATCACCTATTCTCACAAGCACTGATGGACTATTCTTCGTTGGGGCGGAACATGTTTTACCATGGGCCCAAGATGTTCTGCATGCGTCCGCGTACATGACCTCAATTTCAGCATTTCACCGGAAAGACTTTCAAGGGGAGTGGGTGGAGGCGGCACTGATGTTAACCCCAGGGCAAAAAGACCCATGAACGGGTGTCTCTGTGGTGACTCGAACCTGAGCTCAACCCCAGTCGTAAGGTCCGCGACCTGAGGTTCCAGGACTGCCCCAAGACACAGGGCATGAGCAGTTCAGGTGCACTGACTGCTCTACTGACTCTTCACGGAATGACGGGAAGAAGAGAAGAGGAAGAAAAGCATTGTAGAAAAGTGCGATCATACTGCTTGCTATTCGTGTCGGATTGTAAAGAGTTTGAATGAGCTTGCGTGGGATGTTTGCTGAGATTGAACAAGCAGGCTCTGACTCTCTGTCTGCCTGTATGTCTGTCTGTCTGCGTACCTGCCTGTATGCTGGTCAGTCTGTCTGCCTGTCTGTGTACATGCCTGTATGCTGGCCAGTCTGTCTGTCTGTCTGCGTACATGCCTGTATGCTGGCCAGTCTGTCTGTCTGTATGTCTGCCTGTCTGCGTACATGCCTGTATGTTGGCCAGTCTGTCTGTCTGTCTGTCTGCCTGTCTGCGTACCTGCCTGTATGCTGGCCAGTCTGTCTGTCTGCCTGTCTGCGTACATGCCTGTATGCTGACCAGTCTGTCTGTCTGCCTGCGTACGTGCCTGTATTCTGACCAGTCCGTCTGTCTGTCTGTCTGTCTGCGTACGTACCTGTATGCTGGCCAGTCTGTCTGTCTGTCTGCGTACATGCCTGTATGCTGGCCAGTCTGTCTGTCTGCCTGCCTGTCTGCGTACATGCCTGTATGCTGGCCAGTCCGTCTGTCTGTCTGTCTGCCTGTATGCTGGCCAGTCTGTCGGTCTGCCTGTCTGTCTGACTATCTATCTATGTATGATTTTCTTTCACTGGAAATATACCAAACTGATTTCATCACCCTCAGTTTAGTTGTGTTACCCCTTTTTTTCTCTGTATGTGTATAAATCAAACTAGCATGTTTATGAAATATGATATTCTCTAATTTGTCATAGAAATAACAAAAACTACAAGGGAAAAACATCGGAATATGCTTACTAGATACATGCTGTGGTTCTACTTTAATACCTCTCTGAAGTCGGAATGCAGCTACCTTAACGGTGGGTAAAATCGGCCACGTACGTCAAAACAAACCTCCTCATTGGTGAATCTCGGAGCGCTAGCTGAGGAGCGAAATACAAGTATCTCTACAAACATCTGCCTTGCACTAACACAGGGTGAACAGTTTACTGAGATCCATACGGAGGAAATAAACTGGCAAATGCTCAAGGCGCCAATGAGTGCAGAAAACTAAACTGAAAATTAAAAAAAAAGTTTTTGTGGGTTGTTTTTTTTGGTCTGATCTTTATTCCTCAGGTGTAATCTTTCAACTGTAAGGAACACAGAACGACAAAAAAAAGCAATGTCTTTTACCGATTGCCTTGTAACCTATTCGCTTAGAGAGAGAGAGAGAGAGAGAGAGAGAGAGAGAGAGAGAGAGAGAGAGAGAGAGAGAGAGAGAGAGAGAGAGAGAGAGAAAGCAATGTCTTTTACCGATTGCCTTGTAACCTATTCACTTAGAGAGAGAGAGAGAGAGAGAGAGAGAGAGAGAGAGAGAGAGAGAAGAGAGAGAGAGAGAGAGAGAGAGAAGAGAGAGAGAGAGAGAGAGAGAGAGAGAGAGAGAGAGAGAGAGAAACAGAACTCAGGAACTCAGAACTTTGTCAGGCCACCGGCCTATATACAAGGGGGTATTCATTTTGACAAAAGAAACTGTAAACGAAACAGAAGAAAAAAATATTGGCATTAAGAGTGATTTCCCAAAGAAACATGAACTACTTCAACTTTTTGCAAACCAGTTATACCTAACAAAGTTCTCGGGCTTTCAGAGCATAAAATATATACATACCCAAATTTCTTAACTGATAGACATTTTCACTATTCAGAATACTTTGAAGAGATTGTTCATTCGCATTTGTGAAGTACTTTGTCAGATATTTCTCTCGCAAGTCTCTAAATTTTGTGCATTCAAATAGAACATGGATTTCAGTTTCGATTTGTCACAAAAAGGGCATTTTTTAGATTCATTATTATATCTTTTATTTACATTTGAATTACCAATTTAAAGTCGAAATCTAGCCAGAGTATACCTGAATTTACCTATCGTGATGGCAGTAAGGTATTTTTCAGTCTGCAACAGTAATTTGAAAGACCTCTATGTTTCAAACCTATCACTTTCTGTCAGTTTTGTGTGCCAGTCTGGATGAAAACAATCATGCCCAGGGGACTGAAATCAAAACGATCTTAACCACCCGGCTACAATGTCTGTCAGCATAAGATTCAAACCTGGGCCCCTCAGTTACTGTCCAATGAAGAGGTCGACGTTTTAACCGCTAGGCTATTTTGCCCATAGAAATAGAAAGGAGGAAATGCAGACTACTGAAAGTATATTGACGAAGAAAGGAGGCGGTGTTCTGCACATTACTTATTCTAATGTCATGTAGGCGTACTTTATAGATTTGTCCCTGTCTGTGATTAGTGTGTGTGTGTGTGTGTGTGGTGTGTTGTGTGTGTTGTATGTTGTGTGTGTGTGTGTGTGTGTGTGTGTGTGTGTGGTGTGAGAGAGAGAGAGAGAGAGAAGGAGAGAGAGAGAGAGAGAGAGAGAAGAGAGAGAGAGAGGAGAGAGAGAGAGAGAGAGAGAGAGAGAAAGTATGGGTGTGTGTGTATGGGTGTGTGTGTGTTGTGTGTGTGTGTGTGTGTGTGTGTGTGTGTGTGTGTGAGTATGTGTGTGTGAATGTGTGTGTGCGCTCGCGCGCTTGTGTATGTGTGTGTTATGTGCGCGCGTGTGTGTGATTTTTGAACTGGGAATGAGAATGTCAGATGTTTATTTTTTCATGGTTGCATAAAAGTGTTTCTTGTCATATTACAAAACGCGTTTTTGCGCAAGTGCGTGCATGCGTGGACGCACGCGCGCGTAAGCAATCCTTCAAATGTGTATGTGTACATTCAAGCACATACATGACAGTGCATGCACGCCAAGCTTAATTAGTACACACACACACACACACACACACACACACACACACACACACACACACACACACACACACACACACACACACAAAAGTACACCTGCACGCACGCGTGTGTGTATTGTGCGCGCGTCTTTCTCTTTGTATCTGTGAGAGTATGTGGGAGAGGAAGAGAGAGAGAGAGAGAGAGAGAGAGAGAGAGAGAGAGAGAGAGAGAGAGAGAGAGAGAGAGAGAGAGAGAGAGACAGAGAGAGAGAGAGAGAGAGAGAGAGAGAGAGAGAGAGAGAGAGAGAGAGAGAGAGAGAGAGAGAGAGAGAGAGAGAGATTGTTTAAATGATCGTTTGGGAATTTTAGTTTTTTACATGTTTTTTCAATTTGGAAGAAACGGCTAGGCCTAAACACACGCGCCTGCTTATGTACACACACACACACACACACACACACACCACACACAACACACACACACACACACACACACACACACACACACACACACACACACACACACACACACACACCACACACAAACCCAGCACACACAGTTTAATGCGATCTATATGTGTGTGTGTATGTGCCTTTCTCACACACATACACACACACAGGATACCCCCCTTTCTCAAACATACACAGGCGCATGCACACACACAGACACGCGCGCAACCACCAAAATGAATTGAGAAAGGGTTATCGATTTTTCTCTGTTAACTGCAGTCGATCTCTCTTTTCTTTCCATCATTTTAAAGCGGATCAATTTTGCTTCGTGAATTGCAGTTGATATCTTTCTGCCAGTCATTTTTTCTTCCTTCTTGTGTTTGTTTTGGTATTTAAAAAACAACAACCCAGTTATTCCTGTATTTAATTTTTTGTGTTTCGTTAGTGTCTGTCAAAAAGTTCTTAAGTTTGTTGGTTTTCTTTTTTTTTTTTTTAGGTTTTTTTTTTTTTAATAGATTACGCTTTGGCAATTGCTTTTTTCCAGTATCCTCTTTGTGTGCTCATGATTGCATAGTTGTGAATAGTTTGAGCATTGTATGAATATAGACCTCGACTGTGCTTGAGTGGATGGATGGATGGATGGATGGATGGATGGATGGATGGTGTGTGTGGGGTGTGTGTGTGTGTGAGTGTGTGTGTGTGTGTGTGTGTGTGTGTGTGTGTGTGAGAAGAGAGAGGAGAGAGAAGAGAGAGAGAGAGAGAGAGAGAGAGAGAGAGAGAGAGAGAAGAGAGAGAGAAAAGAGAAGAGAGAAGAGAGAGAGAGAGAGAGAGAGAAGTGAGAGAGTGAGAGAGAGAGAGTTTCATTGTTCAATAATCAAATTATCAGTGATTCATACATTGACAAGTTGAGTGACTCGCATATACCCATTTTTATTCACATGTGCACACACATACGCACGCATACAGATATGCACATACGCACTGCACGCATGCATGAATGAGCGCACGCACGCACGCACATGCACACAGACACACACACACACACACACGCACGTACGTACCACGCCTTGAAAAATACTTTTTTTCGAGTACCTTACACATATGAGTAAATATTCCGTTACTAAACACCCAAGTCAAACACCCACACTTCAAGAAGGCTTTTTTCAGTTACCTCACACATTTTGGTAACTTCTCTTAGTAAACACCTAAGAAAACCAACTGTATCATCACATTTTAACTATTTCGACTGCGAGTCTATCACTACAGTTTAATCTGGTTTATATCAGTACGGGGTTAGTTGCACGTCATTTTAAATCTGAGATATAAACTTTTACCATGTGAAAACCCCGACGAGCCCTCTGTGGGGGTATAGACAACAGGACTAGAGTGGTTTATAATTTTACATAAAATAACTGTTGACAAACTAAAATACAATTTTAAAAACCCCGATTTCTTGCACAGGATTGAGTCCATCACAAATGTCATTATGATCAAAAACTGTCAATGTAAAACGGGATAGCCTGACAGTTTTAGTGATGCTCTCGTGATCTGATGACCCGGGTTCGAATCTTGTTCAAGAGGATTTTTCCTCTGGAGTTAACGTCAGTGCCGATTCCTCTCCCCCCCCCCCCCCCCCCCCTTAAGTCCTTCGGATGAGACTATAAACCAAGGTTCCGTGTGTGAACGCACGCAGAGTATCTAGCGCACACATTAAAAACCACTCCGCTTTTCCGGAGAGTAGGCCATTGTGTTCCGGTGGGAACGGATGACAAAATTTACAAAACTGCACACACAAACTGGATGTATAAAAAGCACTTGAGTGCTTATTCCATTAATCTCGAAATAAAACAATAAAATGATAAAGAAGGCCTTACAAAAAGTGTTACAATAATACTAACACATAGCTATAGATGTCGACTGATAACCATCTGCCAAGTATGCCAAAAATCAGGTGTGACCCCCGTTTGAACCCGATCTTCTGCCCCCCCCCCCCCCCCCCCCCCCCCCCCCCACCTACTCCCCCGGCAATTCACTAGACCTTGAGTCGTGGTCTGGGTGCCAGTCTTTCGTATGAGACGTGAAACCGAGGTTACTGCCGTGGGTTACGGGCTGAAAGGTCGCGGGTTCGAATCCCAGAACAGTGGTAGGGATTTTTGGGACTCCGCGGCTGCTCCTTTCCAGAATGCGTTTTGCTCTGGGCTTATTGAGAAGACTGGGACAACACAGACACGCTTCATATACTTTACGGATGAGATTTTGAGAGTAATGCTCGAATTACCTGACCAACACTGCAGGTGTGTGTATATCTCGGGCCCAGCCAGGATATATTATGATAGTAAGCTTAGAGTACAACCCTGTCAAGTTGTCTCAAAGCATATGCACTTCCACAGCGGCATCATTACGCCATCCAAATCATTTACCATCATGCAAGAAAAGAAACTATTTCTGATTCGGTGGTCCCAGCTGCTCTGGTCTCATGGTGACCCTAGTTTTGATTTTGCGTTAAAGCCTCCGGGGTTGAAGAATCACGGGAGAAGGTGGTTGGAGGGATGATGTGGTGGTCGCCACCTTGGCTGGGTATCTCGCTCAGTCTGGCTCCACGATTGAATTATTAGTAATCAGAAATGCGGCTTAGTTAACTCAGAGCAGGCACCGCTGAGCATCACAAGAGTGACCCAGCAGCAGTGCAGGGCTCCTCTGGCTGGTGGTCACACGGCGGCCTGAAATTGATGGGTTCCCAGTGGGCTTCTGATTTTAAGAAAGTGCCAGAGATTGAAATGAACGACGTAAACACAGTAGGACCGGAACGACACAGAGGAAGAAGAAGCAGCCATTTGACAAATAGGATAGACTTTTTGATGAACGTTTGAAGTCGGCTTTCAACGAGATTTGTCAGGGGTGATTCTCCAGGTTTTGCACACAGAATGTAACACAGCGGCCAATTTGGTTAGAATTTCTCTGTTTCTTGACCTGATGAAGTATTGGAATTGGTATTGTATATATTCAGTGACTTTTGTGGGGGATGAGTTTCAAAGATTCAAGGGAAAATAGTCTTGTGGAATCGTATATCTAGTAGTCATAATTTGATTTTAGGTGACTAGGGGGCTTTGTTCACAAGGAGAAGAGTTTGTAGTCAGTTGCCCGGTCTGAATGAACCATTATACAAAGAATTTTGACAGTACTCTGGTAGGAGATGCTTTTTCGTTATGTGATCCGAGTATAGAGGTTTGCATTTATAAGTAACAGAGTAAGTAAAGTAACAGTGGAGTAACCAAGTAAATGAACTGTGGAGTAACAGTAAGTAAAGTAACATGGGGTAACTGTTGAAAAGTTGAGCTTTTTGAGGAAATATAATTAACGGGGAATTTGATTCTGTCACTGTTAAAGTTTATTTTCTGGACAGAGTTTTGGCTGCGGAAATGGGGTATTTTGTCTGTTTATTAGTGTATGAATCGAATATGAAAGCAGTGGATTAGTCTGAAGCAACATGCACAGATGGACGGACAGACAGGAAAATAATGAACGTTGCAAACACACACACACACACACATGTATAAACTGGTTCCTGCTAAAAAAACAACAACAACCCACAACAGTCCACAAAATAATGTGAGCAGATGGTTTTTAAAAAGATTTTTTTAAAAAAACCCCACCAATTCCTGTGGTTAACTTTAAGGGCAAACTAATGCATTCTTCTAAATGTTCTTTTCCGTCTTGTTCTTAGTCGGTTCTTCAAGTTGTTTCTATCGAGGATATATATATATATCTCTCTCTCTCTCATCCGTTCATAGAGAGCTCATTTTTGGGTTTTTTGTTTTCATTACGTTAAATGCATCATGTGATTTTTCTTGTATTTATTTGTATTTACAAAAGAAAGTCGTGTATAACCCCCCTTGTCAATAGGCCACTTTGGGCAATGACAATAAATTGGTCAAAGCGTCTCTCTCTCTCTCTCCTCTTCTCTCTCTCTCTCTCTCTCTCTCTCTCTTCTCTCTCTCTCTCTCTCTCTCTCTCTCTCTCTCTCTTCTCTGCGTTCCCTTATTGGGTGGGGTGGGTGGTGCCTGGTCTTCTTCTCCTGTGCATGTCACCCTGCAGGAGGTCTTCCCGCTGGCCTCAGCTGACACTCTCCAACTTCAGAGCAGCTCAATGTTGTTTTTCTGTACAGGATGCATGCTCGGGTATATCCATGCTTCTGTACCCTCATCGGACGATGCAGAAAGAAATGACACGATCTTTAAAGTGCATGACTGATCTTCTGCGTGTGTCTGGTACGCGAAGGGCATTCAGGCACTGGCAGATCTGCACTTAAAGTTGACCTGGAAGATTGGAAAACTCTCCAACCTTAATTCACTGGACGCCGCTACTGAGATTCGAAACCATGACTTCATGAACCCATGGGGTTGAAGTCAAAATGGTCTCAACCACTCTACTGGTGGATATAAATACTGCATTCTCGTTATTGTACTGTATATGTTTTCTTCGTAAGCATCTCTCCTGTTTTGTTATTCCAACGTACTCTGTTCAGAAATATCTCAGAGACACATGGCACTGATACAACTCTCAAAGGTATTGTATGTACCCGAAAACAACTTCAAAGCATTTTGTAAGAAGGAGGGTGGCAGGGAGGCATTCACCTGCCTAACAAGTAAACCGTAGGGTTCTGGGTTTGATTCTCAGCTTTGCCCTTTCTTCCCAGTTTGACCCCCCAAAAATCGAACTGAATGTCAAAGTCCTTCGGATGAGGCTATGAACCGAAGCCCCGTGTGCGAACGTACGCACAACATCTTGCGCACACGTTAAAAACCCGCTATGCCTTTCGAAAGAGTAGGCCACTGTGTGCCGGTAGGAACAAATGACAGAAAAAACAAGCATGCACACAGGTGTCGTGTTTAGACACCATCCCCGAAGTCGGAATGCGTCTACCTACATAGTAGCGGGGCAAAACGGTCGCATACGCACAACTGTCGCCATTAGTGATCTCGGAGCTCTGGCCGAGGAACGAAACAAAAAATAGTTTGGTTAGAAATCTTTGTGCTATTGCGTGATCCGGAACACACACACTTACACACACACACACACACACGCACGCACGCACGCACGCATGCGCGCGCGCGGGATAGCCTAGTGGTTAGAACATTGCGCTCGCAATCTGACGACCCGGGTTCGATTCCCGTTCAAGGGGAGATTTTCCCCTGGAGTTAACATCAGTGCAGACTCCACTCTCCCCAAAAGTCCTTCGGATGAGACTATAAACCGAGGCCCCGTGTGCGAACGCACGTAGAACATCTTGAGCCACACGTTAAATCCTGTTCCGCTTTTCCAAAGAGTAGACCATTGTGTGCCGGTGGGAACAGATGACAGTATTTACAAAACCGCATACACATGGGGACTGGATGTAAAAAAGCACATGAGTGCTTATTCCATTATCCTCGATATAAAAGAATAAAAAAAATATAAAAAATAAAAATAACACTGACATAATCAAAGTTGATATATATCGAGCAGATATTATCAGATATGTGTATGAGTGTTTTGAAAAAAGAGAAGAAGAATGCAACATGTTTTTAGTGTACATCACTTTTAGCCAAAATAGATAATTATAATTGATGTTTTTGTTGTGTCAAATAAGTCTACATGACTTAAATTGCAAAATATTCTGAATCTGAATCTCTCTCTCTCTCTCTCCTTCACACACACACACACACACACAGACACACACACACACACACACACACACACACACACACACACACACACACACACACACACACACACACACACACACACTCTGTCTGTCTGTCTCGGAAGTGTTCTAACACTACAGGGTTTTAAAACTCAACTTTATCATGTTACCTGTTCCACGAAAGTTACAATTCTAACCTGTCGGCCATAAAGCAGAAGGCACAAGATTGCTCATGTAGAAAACTATATAATATATGTAAAGTTGCATGGTGTGTGTGTGTGGTGTGTGTGTGTGTGTGTGTGTGCGTGCGTGCGCGCGTGTGTGTGTGTGTGTGTGTGTGTGTGTGTGTGCGTGCGTGCGTGTGTGTGTGTGTGTGTGTGTGATCACAGTTGGTACGCTTCAAGCCTAACTTATGGAGGTGTTGCGCTATTTTTTGTGTTCCTCGGCTACAGCCCCGAGGTTCACCAATGGTGAGATTTTCGCATATAATAATAATAATGATAATTTATGGAATTTATATTGCGCTGAATCTTGTAAAGCAACAAATCAAAGCACTCAGATGACTTTTTATCCCTAGTCCCCGTGTGTATGCGGTATTGTAAATTTTGTCATCTGTTCCCACCGGCACACAATGGCCTACTCTTTCGAAAAGCGGAACAGGATTTAACAATAATAATAATGATAATAATATTAATAATACATGGAATTTATACAAAAACAAATCAAAGCGCTTTCATTCATCCTAGTCTTTCACATGCAGCCAGTTACAATTAATAGATTTTTACAAATTCAAATGTAAACACACACACGCGCACAATTAACAGTTTTTTTTACAAATACAACTGTAAACACACACACACGCACCCCCCCCCCCCCACACACACACACTCATACACACACACGTATGTATGTTTGTCCGTCGTGTCCGACGATGACCTCCAAAACAGCAGAGGAGGCAGCTGCTGTTTTGGAAACTGGGCAGAAATTTGATTATAGTGGAGATGCCTTGCCCACAGTACATCCCCACTCTCTCGGCCAAGTGGGCATAAAGAGAGTCAGCGTTGGAGATGTTCTCCAAAGGCCAACCAGCCCCCAGGGCTGCAGCACATAAGGACTGTGCGAGTCAAGCCTCCTAGTCAGAGAGTCACAGTCGATCACTATAGACTAAGCTGTAAAGTGGAATTCCATGAGTGGGAAAGCCACTGGTCATACAGCCTCTCACGTTGCTGTTGCCCCCAGCATCAATGGTTTAATCAAGAACTGTGATAAAGCCCAGGCGCTGACAGCACACACACACTCAAAGGTTGTACACTCGGGCAGGGTGATAGGGGGGGGGGGGGGGGAGTTGGTTGTTGAGGGCAGGGACAGAAATGAGATGAAACAAGAGGGGAGAATCTTAGGTTTGAAAGAAATGCGTCTTTAGGCTGGATTTAAAAGCATCATAAGTAGGCTTTTGACGAAGGGAGAGAGGGAGGTCATTCCAGATCGATGGACCAGAAACAGAGAAAGAGCGACGGCCAACAGTGGACTGGTTGAATCAAGGTATTCTTAAGCACAAGGTATCTGCTGCAATGCGGAGAGAACGAGAAGGAGTGTACAAGTGTGGACATTCACAGAGGTAGGAAGGTGCTGTTTTGTGGAGACTTTTGTAACAGAGGGCGACCGTTTTTGCCCACCACTAAGGTTGCCGCATTTCGACTTCGGGGATGATGCCTAAACACGACACCTGTGTGTACGCACTTTTGATTTTTGTCATCCGTTCTCACCAGTACGAATGGCCTACTCTTCGGAAAGGCACACCTGGTTTTAACGTGTGCGCAAGATGTTCTGCCTGCGTTCGCACGCGGGACCTTGGTTTGTAGTCTCATCTGAAGACTTTTTGTGGGGAAAGTGGCGTCAGTACTGATGTGTTAACTCCAGAGGAAAAATCCCCGTGACAGGTGGTAGCTCAAACCAGGCCTCGGTCCAAGGCCGTCAAACCGCGAGCACAACACTCTAACCACTAGGCTACCTTCTCCTACCCCCGCCAATTGTGCAATATAAAAGAAAAGATAACAATAATGACAACGATGGCAACGATGAAAATAGTAATCATTATCACGTTGACGACGACGACGATTAAAAGCCACGTGAAGATGTTGGCTGTCTTCTTGCCGGATGTTACTCAAGGAAGTGTCAATAATTTCAGCCTCAAGTATGGCGCTGGCAAGATGAACGGCTACAGTGGTCGGCCAATAGAATATATAAAGTTAAAAGTTGTGAACTGACTACCAATAAACTACATAACATTTACAGTTCTGAATTGACTACCAATAAACTACATAACGTTTACAGTTCTGAACTGACTACCAATGCACTACATAACGTTTACAGTTCTGAACTGACTACCAATGCACTACATAACGTTTACAGTTCTGAACTGACTACCAATGCACTACATAACATTATGTTACAGTTCTGAATTGACTACCAATAAACTACGTAACATTTACAGTTCTGCATTGACTACCAATAAACTACATAACATTATGTTACAGTTCTGAATTGACTACCAATAAACTACGTAACATTTACAGTTCTGAACTGACTACCAATAAACTACATAACATTATGTTACAGTTCTGAATTGACTACCAATAAACTACGTAACATTTACAGTTCTGAATTGACTACCAATAAACTACGTAACATTTTAAGTTCTGAATTGACTACCAATAAACTACGTAACATTTACAGTTCTGAATTGACTACCAACAAACTACGTAACATTTACAGTTCTGAATTGACTACCAATAAACTACGTAACATTTACAGTTCTGAATTGACTACCAATAAACTACGTAACATTTACAGTTCTGAATTGACTACCAATAAACTACGTAACGTTTTCAGTTCTGAAATGACTATCAACAAACTACATAACGTTTACAGTTCTGAACTGACTACCAATACGCTACATCACATTCTACAGTTCTGAACTGACTACCAATGCATATCACATTCTACAGTTCTGAACTGACTACCAATGCACTACATCACATTCTACAGTTCTGAACTGACTACCAATGCACTACATCACATTCTACAGTTCTGAACTGACTACCAATGCATATCACATTCTACAGTTCTGAACTGACTACCAATGCACTACATCACATTCTACATTTCTGAACTGACTACCAGTAAACTACATCACATTCTATAGTTCTGAACTAATCACACCAATATCAGTGAAAAGTACCCGCCAAAACAGCGACGAACTCAAATCAATATCTCGTGCTGGGACACCGCTTTTGATAATTATATCTGTGCGCATTTGCCAGAATCAATGCCTGCAGTCAATGCTATGGTAATGGAAGCACAGTCTACTGACTTTTAAGGTCTTCAAAACCGAAGTGCTTCTCGGCAGCGTAACTATCGCTGCTCTGTTTTATACTGCTTTCAGTCACGGCAGATTTCTCTGCGTGAAACTCAGGGATGCTCTCCCCGGGTAGAACACGTCGCCACAAGAGCAGCGCCACACATTATAAAGAAATTCTTGTCTGCATGCGCATTTGCTTCCCTATGAGGGTGGCTTCTTTAGAACTACACCATTTGCCCAAAGGTAACTCTCTCGTTGCTGTAGATTCTTTTTCCGGTAGTTCAATACGTGTATTGTCTCATCCGAAAGACTAGCACCCAGACAACCATTCAAGGTCTAATGGATGAGGGGATAGGCTCGGTCACAAACAGGGATCAACCCAGCGCTTCTTGCTAAGCTCTAGACCACCGATAACCAAATAAAAGACATTTAACAGGGGTCGCTTTTTCTGCTCTGTTTTCACGTTAGTGCTGCTTCACTCCCAAGTTGCAGGGAGGCAAATTGTCCATTTCTTCCGAGCTTATGGGTTCGCCGGGCCCGTCCCCACAATCAATGCATATAATGAGGATACACTATCCTAAGTGCAGGGGAAAACACTGGAGAGAAAGGAGGAGGAGTGATCAGTGTCAGGTCTCGGAAAATCAGTCTTACTTTTTTAAAAATCAACTTGAAGTTGGACAGGCAGAACTGTCAGCATGCTTCTTGACAGTAGAAAAAAATGGCAGTTTTTTTTTTCCTGGGTGTCAGTTCAAAATGCTTCTCTTGTGGACAGCAGCCTTAAGTTCACGAAGAGAAATCTGCCGCGGCTGAAGAAGCACACACACGCACGCACGCACGCACGCGCGCGCGCACCCACCCACCCACACACACACACACACACACACGGGAGACGGGATAGCCTAGTGGTTATATAGAACATTGCGCTCGCAATCTGACGACCCGGGTTCGATTCCCGTTCAAGGAGATATTTTCCCCTGCAGTTAACATCAGTGCAGACTCCACTCTCCCCAAAAGTCCTTCGGATGAGACTATAAACCGAGGCCCCGTGTGTGAACGCACGCAGAACATCTTGCGCACAGGTTAAATCCTGTTCCGCTTTTCGTAAGAGTAGGCCATTGTGTGCCAGTGGGAACAGATGACAAAATTTACAAAACCGCATACACACGGGGACTGGATGTAAAAAAGCACATAAGTGCTTATTCCATTATCCTCGATATAAAAGAATAAAATAAAAATTTAAAAAATACAACCCCCACCCCACCCCCAGAATCTAAATCTAGCGTATGATCTTGCATACCCCCCCAAAAAAACAACACCACCACCACCAACAACAAAAAAACCCCCACCAAAAACAAACCACCAAAATACAAACAAACAAACATACACACACACACACAAAACCCCGGCTTCTGCCGATCTGATTCTGATGATTCCAGCCTAGTCCCCCCCCCCCCCCCCCCCCCCCCCCCTCCATTAAAACAACAACAAACCAGCTCTCTATACCGTGAATTGATTGCAGTCGTCCAAGATACACACAGGTAAAAAGCTTTGCTGAGACCCAGGCATTGACACTTCACAGTTATAAATGGAGATAACTGGTGGTTTCGTCAGTGCATCGCTCCAACGTCCACTCGCAGTGAAGGGTGTAGTGTCGTGTGGTGTAGTGTACTGTTGTGGTAGTGCAGTGTAATGTCGTGTAGTGTAGTGTAATGTTGTGTAGTGTAGTACAGTGCAGTGGAGTGCAGTGTTGTAGTGTAGTGGAGTGATGTAGTTTGGTGTAGTGCAGTATAGTGTAATGTAGTATAATGTAATGCAGTGCAGTATAGTACAGTATAGTGTATTGTAGTGTAGTGGAATTGAGTGATGTGGTGTAGTGGAATGGAGTGGGGGTAGGGTAGTGTGATGTGAAATGTAGTGTAGTATAGTGTAGTGTAGCGCAGTGAGGTGGGGTGGATTGGACTATGGCGTGGTCTAGTGCAGCGTAGTGTAGCAATGTGTAGTGGAGTAGAGTGGAGTGTGGTGTGATGCAATGTGGTGTGGTGTGTATGTTTGTCTGTCGTGTCCGACGATGACCTCCAAAACAGCAGAGGAGGCAGCTGCTGTTTTGGAAACTGGGCAGAAGTTTGATTATAGTGGAGATGCCTTGCCCACAGTACATCCCCACTCTCTCGGCCAAGTGGGCATAGGGACAGTCAGCGTTGGAGATGTTCTCCAAAGGCCAACCAGCCCCCAGGGCTGCAGCACATAAGGACTGTGCGAGTCAAGCCTCCTAGTCAGAGAGTCATAGTCGATCACTAAAGACTAAGCTGTAAAGTGGAATTCCATGAGTGGAAAAGCCACTGGTCATACAGCCTCTCACCTTGCTGTTGCCCCCAGCGTCAATGGTTTAATCAAGAACTGTGATAAAGCCCAGTTGCTGACGGCTTGTGTAGTGTAGAGTTGGGTAGAGTCGTGTTGTGCAGTGTAGTGTAGTGCAAAATAATATTATCATTGTCACTAAGTGGAGAAACTCAACACAATCACATCAATGATTCTTTTTCTCTTCAAAATGGTAATTGAAGTTGTAGTGTAATGCCCTGTAGCGCAGAGTACTGCTGTAGTGGTGTGTAGTGTAGTGAAGTGTACTGTACTTGTAAATCGTAATTGTAACCGTAAGCCACTTTTAATTCACGGCAAATTTCTCTGCGTGAAATTCGGGCTCGAGAGCACGTCGCCACAAGAGCAGCGCCACCCATTATATTTCTTTTTTTCCCCTGTAGTGTAGTATACTGTTGTGTCGAGTGGTGGTATACTGCAGCGTAACACAATCATCATCATTGTCGCTGAGTGGAGAGACTGGATACAGCCACTTCACCTATTCTCTTCCTTCTCAAACCCAGAACTGTAAGAAAAGTCCTCCTGTAGTTGGAACTGAGCACCATAAACAGACAAAGTCCACACAGTAGCTCAGCACAGACAGGATAAAAGTCAGGTTACTGATAAAGTTGTACAAGTTACGATACGGTCCCCTCAGTCCGTTGAACTGCGGGTAGACAGTATACACCAAATGCTGCAGGGCTGAAGGCAAGGACAGAAGAACGTAACCGTACGTGGCGCCCAAAATCGTCACCGTCATCTGCCTTTCGCGCTGTCTCTCATAGACTTCTTCGACCTTGCCTTTCATCTTTTTCGTCATGACGTTGTGACGTTGAAGAAAACAAATCGTCAGCACGTTTAAGAAGATCTGCGTCAGAAGAGTACAGTGGGTGAGTAAAACCTTGGCTCCTAAGCTGAAACTGTCGTTGATGGCTTTGTGCAGGAGATATAACGAAGTTGGAACTGGTTTGTAGGCGACGCGGGGACCTATGGAAACTTCTCGAATTTCTGTTTTGGCCAAGATGTAGACGTGCAAGATGGCGCTGAGGACGTAAGCCAGAATCGTGCAAGGGAGTGGACGCCTGGAGAGAAGAAACTGCTTGACGTGGAGAGGTCGAAGGATGGCGTAAAGGCGCTCCAAGGAGACGAGCGTCATCACCACATGGGCGCCTCTCCTGGCCACGATGCCGCAGTAGATTCCGAAATACAGGGACACCACCCAGTAGGACCGGTTGTTTGTTGGGTCAGAAATCGTCATCAGACAGACGTGCTGTACCGTGATGCAAACGATGTTGACCAGTTGCCCCACACTGAGCCCCACCACGTACACGGTAGTGGCGCTGCGCATGTTTTTGTGGAGGAAGATCCTGATGTTGCACAGGGTGAGGGGGATGGCGGAGGTGATGACGAGGTAGCGGCAGACCAGTAGAATGCTGTCTGAGAGGTGGAGCTGTCGGTCTGACATGATCTGATTGTTGTGGGACAGTTGTAGGGTGCTTGCTGGGGAAACGCCCCACGTTGTATCACTAGTCATTTTCAACACTCAAGATCAAGCTTTGAGGCAAAGTTCAGTAGTGTTTTTGTAGAGAAATACTTAGCCTCAATTCGATTTTGTTTTCAAGCAACTTGCTTGTAATGCTTGCTGGATACTGTAATTGCTTCTTCAAGCTGAGATGTTAGATAATTGATCAGTTAATCTGAATAGCTAAACCGACTATATCTGAGAAACCTGGTAAAAAACAATAGAAGAACAATAACAGTTATTTTCAGCTGGTATGACGAGAGTAATGATTTGTTTTGCCACTGCTGCTAAACGTTTAAAATGGCAGTTTAAAAATGATCTAGGGTTTGAGTGCTTACACCTTGGACTCGCTTCCATCGCTTCCCTCCTAATTTAATAGACTTTCTTATTTTCTTAGTATTGGGCCTGGGTAAAAGGCTTGTCAGTTAATGATTTAAGCAAAGTGCCAGAATCTACGTAAAATGTTCTGCTTTGAAATATATTGAGATTGTCATCATCTGTGACAAGAGCTTAGCATTTTAAATTTTTAAAATTTAATTTAATTTTATTCTTTTATATCGGGGATAATGGAATAAACACTTATGTGCTTTTTTACATCCAGTCCCCGTGTGTATGCGGTTTTGTAAATTATGTTATCTGTTCCCACCGGCACACAATGGCCTACTCTTACGAAAAGCGGAACAGGATTTAACGTGTGCGAATGTGTCCTCCATGAACGGAGAAAAATACCCTGAAGTCGGAGTATGGTGTCTGTGTAACACAGTACTGGAACACAGTCATACGCACACACTCCTCATCCAGAGTGTGCTTATATCCACACAGTGATTCCAAGGCGCTATGGATAAACCGGTGAAACAGGGTGCATATTCCCGGTAACGCCCAGTTTGTTAAGCTGGGAACTTCCAACAACAATAACAACAACAACCCAACAACACCCAATAAAACTGCAGCGTTTTTATGTTGGTTATGTCAGGTTGAGGGCAGAGGGAAAAGAGACAGACTACCCACATCCAACATCACCGAGATTAGCAGTCTAGGGGGGTACAGGAGATCGTAGAACCCAGCAGAGACAGAGATGGGGAGCCCTGGCGGCATAAAAAGGAGCTCCTGCTGACTACAGCGGCGATGGAGACAGTTGGGTTGAGCTGAGTTGAGATATCAACTATCAGCAGTGGATGGGAAGTCCATCACTACTGCCTGGGACACGTTATCTTTAAGGCTTCTTCACACAAGGGTTGCTTTTCTCAGGCAATGTGATAAGACTTCTCCCCCTTCTGTCTCTCAAAGAACAAACCGGTCATGGCTCGTCTTTTCACATCGCATCTCAGAACTCACACGTTGCCCCCCAAAAGAAAATCTACGGCTTCATTCTACTATCACATTCTCTACAAGTACAGATATTTTATTAAAACCGGCTTCGGCAAAGCTAAGCTACTGATGAATAAGGCAAGGGAATTACGGCACTGGCAGGTCTACACTTTAAGTTGACCTGTTAGATCGTGACCACCCCCCACCCCTCCCGCTAGAGGCCGCTGCCGAGTTGTGAAATCACGGGGCTGAAGTCAAGCGATCATAACCACTAGGCTATAGTGTTCTTCATACGGATGTTACGAAGCTCGGGTTGTCTCAAAGGACATGTACTTCCATAGCAGCATCACGACATCATCCTCATCACCATTGATCATCATGCAATAAAACAAACAAATCTCTAATTCGGAGGCCTCAGTTGCTCTGGTCTCGCGGTGACCTCGGTGTCGGTTTTCCTTACACACCATCTATGTCTGTGGTGAGTTTGTGTCAAAGACTTTGGGGTTGGAGGTTCACGGGAGAAGGTCGTTGGAGGGACGTTGTGGTGGTTGCCACCTCGGGTGTGTGTTTTGGCTCCACGACTGAGGTATAACGGTCATCAGTAGGGGACTTAGTAGGTGGTGTCCTGCGTATGTTAGCTCTGAATAGGCACCACTGAACATCACCAAAGTGACCCAGCAGCAGCGCAAGGTCTATGTGGCTGGTGGCCCAACGGTGGCCCGATACTGATACGCTTCTTGTGGACTTCTGACCCTGAGGAGGGCTGGGGCGGAGAGACTGAAATAAGCGGCGTGGGAACAGCAGGACGGAAACGTCACAGGAGTTGAGGCATCTACAAATGTATTATATACTTATGATATATGTACCCGCACACACGCACACAATGCAATGGCTTCACTAAAAACATTTCCGTGGAAGTGTTGAAAACTCCATCTAGTCCCTCTGGTTAAAAAACAACCCGCGTGAGAGTAGCTATTTACTACACAGAATGTTACTAAGAATAACCGCCTCATTCCAATGAGTTTGTTAACCATGCTAACAGCATCATATTTAGGAATATCGAATAATTATCCTGTATGAAAAACTACCACCCTGACCACCACTGCCAATGTAGTGGATAAAGGAAACGTCCCGAACTGGGTGGGACTCACTTCCAATGTTTTTTAAATTTTAGAGCACACACACACACGCACGCGCACACACAAACACACACACACAAACACACTCATCCCCCACCCCCCACACACATTTTTAAGTCCTTCGGATGATACCTTAAACCGAGGCCCCGTGTGCGAACGCATGCAGAACATCTTGCGCACACGTTAAATCCTGTTCCGCTTTTCGGAAGCGTAGGCCATTGTGCCGGTGGAAACATGGCAAAATTTACAAAACCGCATACACACGGGGACTAGATGTAAAAAAGCACATGAGTGCTTATTCATTATCCTCGATATAAAAGAATAAATAAATAAATAAATAAAATAAATGAATGCTCCCATCTCCAGAGACAAAGAACTGTTGATTGGAGAAGGCTGGTTATCACAGAAGAAAGAAGCGACATAGTTCCAGACTCTTTCTTCCAGACAACGGCAGCCTGCAACAATCAATGATAATGATGATGATAATGATGTTGTTGTTTAGGCGTTCCCTAGCTTAACACTCCTGGAGGTCACCCAGAAAATGCAGTATGTTCCACACATTTCATCCGGTATTCACTGTGAGATTGAAAGTACACACAGAATGAGAAGTGTGCGTGTTTGACAAAAAAAATCGAACTGAATGTCAAAGTCCTTCGGAGGAGACTATAAACCGAGGCCCTGTGTGCGAACGCATGCAGAACATCTTGCGCACACGTTAAATCCTGTTCCGCTTTTCGAAAGAGTAGGCCATTGTGTGCCGGTGGGAATACATGACAAAATTTACAAAACCGCATACACACGGGGACTGGATGTAAAAAAAAAGCACCTGAGTGCTTATTAAATTATGCTCGATATAAAAAAATTTTTAAAAATCATGTCATCTGAGCGCTTTGATTTGTTGCTTTACAAGATTCAGCGCTATATAAATTCCATACATTATTATTATTATTATTAGATTAGTCTTTTTTTTAATAAAGTAGTTCGCCATTATTATTGGCAGCCATATTCAGGCTTCAGGGCAATGTTTGTCCTGTAATGGGGAATGGAGGCTGGTAAGCCCTGAGGTTGTCGTGCCTGAAGATGATCTCAATACAGCATTTCAAAGCATAATATAAATAACATTTTGATGTAGGTCTAAACATTTTGCTTCTGTCAATAACTAACAAAGCTTTTGGCCTGGGGTCAAATTAATGATTATTGATTCTACCACCTTTTCTCTCTACGGGGACGTTGTATAAACATCAGACACTGTCATAGTTGATAGGCCTATAGAGAGGCTGAATGACAATCTGAATCAGCTTGGGATTAAGCACACCACGCATGCATACACAAATGCACACACATGTCAGGTATCGGTAAAATCATACCAGGGATGGGAGAACTCGGTGGTCAGAACCCTTATGGTTAAGCAAAGTTGAGAATGGTTGCCTCGCGGACGGGTGGCCGTTCGTGTGTCTTGGCTTCAGTACAGTCCTCCAGTTCACCCAGGTGTAAATGGGTACCTGCCCTCTTTAGGGCCAGGGAAGGTCAAGCAGCGAAGGAGAGGAGATAGGCACAAGCCTCAGATCGAGATGCCGGCCCCTAGAGAAGCTGAGGTCTTTGACACCTCGCTCCTCGACAACTGCATATGTTATGGGAAACCTCTACCCTTTCCTTGAATTTATGCCATCGACTAAATTGCAAATGACAATCTCCAATCCAAATATTCGCTCGCGTCATCGTGATTGACATAAAACTTTTAGTGTCATTAGCAGAAAACTTAGTGTATGATGCCAGACTATATTATGTTCCCTTGAAATAATAACAATAATAATACATGGAATTTATACAGCGCTATATCTTGCAAAAAACAAATCAAAGCGCTTTCATTCATCCTAGTCTTTCACATGCAGCCAGTTACAATTAATAGATTTTTACAAATTGAAATGTAAACACACACACGCCGCGCGCACAACAGGTTTTTTTACAAATTCAAATGTAAACACACACACGCCCCCCCCCCCCCCCACACGCACACACACAAAGGTTGTACACTCGGCAGGGTGATGGGAGGGGGGGGGGGGGAGTTGACTGTTGAGGGCAGGGACAGAAATGAGATGAAACAAGAGGGGAGAATCTTAGGTTTGAAATAAATGGGTCTTTAGGCTGGATTTAAAAGCATCATCATAATAATAATAATATATGGAATTTATAAGCAGGCTTTTGACGAAGGGAGAGAGGGGGGTCGTTCCAGATCACTGGACCAGAAACAGGGAAAGAGCGACGGCCAACAGTGGACTGGTTGAATCTAGGTAATCTTAAGCACAAGGTATCTGCAGCAGAGCGGAGGGAACGAGAAGGAGTGTATAAGTGAAGACATTCACAGAGGTAGGAAGGTGCTGTTTTGTGGAGAAATTTGTAACAGAGGGTACAGATCTTATAGTTTACTCTCTGTGGCACAGGCAGCCAGTGGAGAGATCGCAAGAGAGGAGTAATGTGCTCAGATTTTTTCTTTCTGACGACTAGTCGAGCTGCAGAGTTTTGTATACGTTGAAGAGGCACCACTGAAATCCACCAAAGTGACTCAGCAGCTGTGCAGGGCCTTCTTTGGTTGGGTACCCCACGGTGACCTGCTATTCATAACTCTGATCAGGCTTACTGACCAGAAACAGCCCCAAAATCAATTCATTGCCACTCTTATGGAGAAGATGTAACCAGCTGATATACCTGAATATCGTGACGGATGTTATAGCAGAGTGGTTATGACTTCATCAATCTCATGGGTCCATGAAATCGTGGGTTTGAATCTTTGCATCAGCATCTTGTGAATCAAAGATGCTTTTTTCCCCCCACAATCTCCCGGGTAAATGTACAGTGCAGACTTGCCAGTGCCTTAATTCTCTTCGTGTACACACGCACGCACGCACGCACGCACACACACACACACACACAGAAGATCAAAATATCCGCGTCAAAGATCTTATACTTCATGTCAGTATTCGATGGGTTAGGGAACACGAACCTACCCAACATTCATACCGTACACAAATGAGCTGTTGGCAGACGACCTGCAGAGTGACAAGCACAGGAGAAGACCAGGCACGATGCATCGCACCCGATAGAGAAATGCAGAGAAGAGATGAACAACCAAAGTTCACTGTATATGGCGACAATGTAGTCTTCTATGCTCTGCTGTCTGTCTGTCTGTCTGTCTGTCTCTCTGTCTCTCACTCTATACACACACACACACACACACACACATATATATATATATATATATATATATATATATATATATATATACTACACACAAACACCACACACACACACACTCACATGCATGCAACATACATACATACAGAAACAAAACCAAACCATCAATTGATATGGGTGGGAAGAGTCCAATCATATTTTTTTTATGGAACTTCCTCTTCTCCAGTGTACGATTTATCTTCTGTCTTCTAGTTGGCGGTAAGAGTGCTCATGCACTGACCTGATACAATCTGTGCTTTCTATGTGTGGTAGGGAAAATGTTAGTTCTCAATAAAAGTGCTCTCTCTCTCTCTCTCTCTCTCTCTCTCTCTCTCTCTCTCTCTCTCTCTCTCTCCTCTCTTCTCTCTCTCTCTCTCTCTCTCTGTAAATCATGTGCGCTCGCACATGTATACCTTAGTGAGTGTATAAGTTTAGTTTGATACTTAAGTTGCTCTCTTCTCTCTCTTCTCTCTCTCTCTCTCTCTCTCTCTTCTCTCTCTCTCTCTCTCTCTCTCTCTCTCTCTCTCTCTCTCTCCCCAGTTGAACATGTGCGCAAGCACATGTATACCTTAGTGTATGTTTAATTTGATACTAAAGTTGCTCTCTCTCTCTCTCTCCTCTCTCTCTCTCTCTCTCTCTCTCTCTCTCTCTCTCTCTCTCTCTCTCTCTCCTTCTCTCTCTCTCCTCTTTCCGTTGAACATGTGCGCGCGCACATGTATACCTTAGTGTGTGTGTATGTTTAGTTTGATACTAAAGTTGCTATCTCTCTCTTTCTGTGCGCGCGTGCATGCTCTGTGTGTGTGTGTGTGTGTGTGTGTGTGTGTGTGTGTGTGTGTGCGCGCGTGCGTGTTTGGGCGTGTGCCTGTGTGTCAGTGTGTCTACACATATATGCGTGTGTACTTACAGGCACACTGCTTGCGCGTGCATTCTCGCGTGTTTGAGTGTGTGCATGAATGTTTAGGCATATGCTTACGAACGTACTTGGACCCTCTTATGCCGTGTGTATAAGTGTGTGTGTGTGTGCGCGCGCGCGCACGCGTGTGTGTGTGTGTGTGTGTGTGGGGGAGGGGGTACGTGCGTGTGTGCGTGCGAGCGTGCGTGTGTGTGTGTGTGCGCGCGCGCACGCGCGTGTGTGTGTGGATGATAAGTAATGATAATAATCACACTGGTAATCAATGGACACACATTTTTCATCTGTCATTGTTGGTTTATATTTTTTCTTACACGAGGATGACAAGATAATAATGAATAAGGTGTAATCAATATTGTTGTTTCTGGCTTTCCGCATTGTTAAGTACGACTGTCGTTGTCAAATCAAGTGCTTCGATGTGAGCTAATTATGGCTTATTATGTGGGCGATTTTTTAAAATTTTGTTTTGTTGTATTGTGACCAAGAAGTCTCAAAGCTTAATCCACGATAGTTTGGGTCAACAATAACGTTCTCGTTAACTTTGGAGGTAGGGTGTGGTTTTACTACGTCAATTACAGTGTGTGTGTGTGTGTGTGTGTGTGTGTGTGTGTGTGTGTGTGTGTGTGTGTGTGTGTGTGTGTGTGTGTGTGTGCGTGTGTGTGTGTGTGTGCGTGTCTGTGTGTGTGTGTGTTTGTGTGTGATTTATTTATTTATTCTTTTATTTCGAGGATAATGGAATAAGCACTCATGTGCTGTTCTTCATCCTGTCCGTGTGTATGCAGTTTTGTAAATTTTTTCATCCGTTCCTACCAGCACACAACGGCCTACTCTTCCGAAAAGCGGAGCGGGTTTTAACGTATGGCTAAGATGTTTTGCGTGCGTTCGCGCACGGGACCACGGTTTATAGTCTCATCCGAAGGCCTTTTTGGGGGAGTAGAGTGTGATTGATTGTGTGTGTGTGTGTGTGTGTGTGTGTGTGTGTGTGTGTGTGTGTGTGTGTGTGTGTGAGTGCGTGTGTGTATGTATGTATGTATGTATGTATGTATGTATGTATGTATGTATGTATGTATGTATGTATATGTATGTGTGTGTGAGTGTGTGTATGTGCGTGCGCCTACATGTGTGTTTGTGAATGTGTGCATGTATGCAAAAGTGGGAATGTAATAAAGAAATATAAAAAAACAACTCTACCCATATATCTCCCCTGTTTGCCTTAAGCCTTAACTCAGAACTATATAGATCTATTTCCTATGGCTGAAAGCACTTGAACAACGGAAATTAACCAAGAAAATTTACAAGAATATGCCAGTAGGGCTTTTCACTATCTCCATCATTAGTACGTTATCTGCCAATATTTATTGTTCAAACCGCGTTATCAAAATTCCATCTGCAGTTATACTAGGAAAATATGGTTGATGGCATAACAGGCAAGAATTACTTGCATTTGGTGATAAATCAGAGCCACATGATATGTATTAATTATTTGTTTTACAAAATTTATTTCTAAACGCATCCAACCTAAGTCTATATAAAATCAGACTTTAAAGCAGTTTGCTACAATTATGACAAAATTTGTCACATCTCAATGACTGATGCATGAAGAATGCTTTCGTAAATTGTAAACACGGTTCCAACAAGCTTTCTCCAGCAAATGGTCGTCCTCCAGAAGACTAAGTGGAAGATTTAAGGATGTTGTAGCTTCAGTGTCCAAGTCCTTTGCAGCAGCATTGGCGGAACTGTCAGCCCACTCTTTGCCATGGAGTCTACCGTGTGACGGATTCCAGCAAAAGGTAAAGATAGTACCTCATACGGAAAGAGAGTGTATAAGAGGGCTAACTTCACTGATTAATTGTACTCTATCCTTCAGGGCTAACTTCACTGATTAATTGTACTCTATCCTTCAGGGCTAACTTCACTGATTAACTGTACTCTATCCTTCAGGGCTAATTTCACTGATTAACTGTATTCTATCCTTCATGCTGATAAGTGTACAATAGGGCTAATTTCACTGGTTAATTGTACTCTATCCTTCATGCTGATAAGTGTATAGGAGAGCTAATTTCACTGATTAATTGTACTTTATCCTTCATGCTGAATGTTTTGTAAGTGTATAAGAGGACTAATTTCACTGATTAATTGTACACTTTCCTTCAAGCTAACAAGTGTATAAGAGGGCTAATTTCACTGATTAATTGTACTTTATCCTTCATGCTGATAAGTGCATAAGAGGGCTAATTTCACTGATTAATTGTACTTTATCCTTCATGTTGAGAAGTGAATAAGAGGGCTAATTTCACTGATTAATTGTACTTTGTCCTTCATGTTGAGAAGTGAATAAGAGGGCTTATTTCACTGATTAATTGTACTCTATCCTTCAGGACTAATTTCATTGATTAATTGTACTTTATCCTTCATGATGATAAGTGTGTAAGAGGACTAATTTCACTGATTAATTTTACTTTATCCTTCATGTTGAGAAGTGAATAAGAGGACTAATTTCACTGATTAATTGTACTCTATCCTTCGCGCTGAACGTTTTGTATGTATGTATGTTAGTCCGTCGTGTTCGAC
>CM054146.1:45179447-45194447 GCA_028751875.1 Rapana venosa | reverse complement strand
TTCTAGATTATATAAAGTGTCATGTCCCTGCTCAAAAACTGTCTCATCATGGAAGGAATCTTGGAGGAGTGCTTCTATTAGTAAGAAAGTCTTTAGAAAAACACGTAAAAGAAATTGAAATAGAGTGTGACAACACGATTGCCATCAGAAAAAAACCAAAAAAAATTTTTAAAAATTAGAAAAAAGGTTAATTTGAAAAGTGCGCTATGTTGTGCCAGAAGGGGTCCCTTTACAATGAAAAGCAAATTAAAAAAAAATGCTGTATTATTAGGGGAAAAACTTTATTCCCAATTTTTTTAAAAAATAAGGGGTTTCTTTTAATATTGTAAGAGACTTGAATCCGGGATGGTCAGGAACAACCAAACCTTTAAGTGTTTGTCAAATTACGGGATGTTTGGGGAAAGTGTAAATGATGTAAAAGATGAACTTTGGTGCGACCTCTAAATAAAACGATGAACAATTTTGGCAGGCCCCTTGCTAGTTTTTTTTTATTTTTGAAAAGGGGATTCTAAAAGGGTTGTTGGGGAGGGGGATAGGGAGGGGGATTATCCCTTTTGTGTCTCCTAAGGGATGCAGCTTTATTGATTATTTCTTGTACCTATCAATTTTTTATCATGTTTTTTTTCTGTGTGGGGGGAGTGTGTTTTTTTTCGGGCACCCCCCCCTTTGAAATAACATGGAAAGTAGAAAAAGACTGTTTATATCAAAAAAAGGGGAAAAGAAAGAGATGAAAGAAAAAAATTATAGGGCAGAAGATTTTTTTAGGGTTTTTAAAAAAACATAAATTTAGATGTGCAAAATTTTCCCAAGAAAGTTAGAAACACCTCTCAGCTATTAAACAGGGAAGAATAACATGTAGATCACTTTGTAAAGGGCTTTATGTGGGGCTGCTGCATGCAGGGGTCAAACATTAAAAAAAGGGTAAAAAATTAACGACTGGTTCAAGCTGAATGTGACAAAAAAAACACAAGAAGAAAAAGAACTATTAAAACGATTTAAAACGTTGAAAAAACGAATGTAAAAAACCAAAAAAAAAGACAAATGTACACTCCCCGAAACAAAAGAACACATCATCAAAAGAAAACAAAAGAAAAAGCCCTTTGACGAAAAAAGATTTAAAAAATTTAAAAAGTTTCGTCTAAGGTTTCCAAAACGTTCGGGTCCGTCATCAGATCCTTTAGTCAAAAGTCACTATTATATAAAAAACACATTATTCAAAAAAAGGGAAATAAATCTTTTTTTAAATTTTTTTAAAATACTGTAATTGTGCAAAAACACAAGATTTTGTGGAAACCACAAGAAGATAAAAATATGTTTAAACCCCAATTGTTTAAAAAAACCCCTATAACTCAAAAATGAGATTTTTAAAGCATTAAACTTTTAAAAAAACAAAAAAGTGCGGCCCCTGAAAAAAAAATTGGGAGAAATCCTGAAATTTTAAAACTCAGCAAAAATTTAAACCCCTTCCCTTGTACAGTTTTTTAAAACCCTTTTCTGTTTGAAAAGAGTGTTCCCTTTGCAGTGGGCCAAATCATAAAAATTTCCGATAAAATAAAAAAGGAGATGTTAAAATGCTGAAACTATCGCGAGAACCCTCCCCCATGTTTTAAAATAAATTTTAAACTTTTCTTTTGGGAAATAAGAGATTAACTCAGGGGAAGAAACGCAAAAAAAAAAAATTTGAAGAGAAAGCGGGATTTAGAGCGAAGTACAGAACTTAGATCAATTTTTTAATCTTTATCTCCGTTAAAAAAACATTTGCTGCCCAAGAAAAAATTAATTTTTGCTTTTTTTTTTGATTTTAAAAAGGCCCTTTCGATTCTGGAATAAAATATATTGTGGAATGAAACACAAAAAAGGGTGTAAATGTAAATTATATTGCCCTCAGAGCATCTTAATTAAATTTACAAAGCGTGTGTGCGTCCCAAAGATATAAATTTCAGATTTTTGAAGGGCCCCAAAGGGAGTGAACCGGGTTGTTTTTTGGAGCCCACAGATGTTTTCGTTCTTATAAATAGCTAGCTTTTGATTTAAATCAAAAAAAGGAAAACATGGCTTTCAAAAAAATTTCCCCGGTGCAATCGAGGTTTCTTCAAACTTTTTTGCTGACATATTATTTTTTTTGTCTAAGACTTTTTATCGGTTTCCCAACATCTTTTAAATTTTTTAAAAAAAAGGAGGAAATAATTTTGTTTTTGCAAGTAAATAGGAAAAAACCAAACATTTTTTTTTTTTTTAGAATGGGGGGTCTTTTTTTTTTCATTCGGAAAAAAGGGTTAGGGAAATGCTGAAGAAAAAAAGTGGATCGGGTCTAGGGGAAAGGGCGCCGTCTAAAAAAAAGTCCGGGTTCGTATCCCGTCGGGGCCCCGAAACTTTCCCCCATCCATTAAAACCATGATGGGGTCGGGGGCGCGGGTTTTTTCGGATGAAAAGATAAACCGAGGTCCCGTGTGTTACAAAAAATTTTAATGCAGCGCCCGAAAAAAAACCCCAGGCAACAAGAGATTTGTCCCTGCAAAATTCTTAAAAAAAAGGCCACTCTGTTTTGGGGAAAAGAAATACATTTTGGCAGGAAAAAAAAAAAAAAAAAAAAAAAAAAAAAAAAGGGGTGGCGCTGCTCTTGGGGCAAAGGGCTCTCCCCGGGGGAGAAAAACCCGAATTTCACCCCAAGAAAATCTCGTGACTTAAAGGGGTATAAATAAAAAAATAAAAAAATAAATAAATAATTAATACGTATAAAAAATTTAGGGATGATGTTTTCAACAAAGCTAAGTCTAAATTTTCAGGGAAAAGAATCTGTGGGAAAGGGGAAAAAAAAGGTGTAATAGAAATCCTAAAAAAAATTATTTAAAGCTTAACTCAATAGACCCGTTTCCCCCTTTGGAAAATTTTTTGACACAAAAGATAGAAAACCCAAGCTTACCTACCTTGAAATATGGGGATTATAGGTTTAAAAAACCCCATGGGAAAAAATTCACAAAACATTTGCCTAAAAAGTTTTTTTAAAAAGTGCCAAAAACATTTCAAACTAAAACGCACTATATGGAAGACAGGGAAAATATCCTTAATAAAAGAACCTTTTTGAAAAAATTAGATATTTGGGTTTAAAAACCCTTGAAAAATTCCTCCCCAAAAAACGTTTAAAGGGAGACATCTTACGTAGTTTTAAAAACCCCGATGGAAAAGGGGGGGGAAAGAAAAACTGGGGATATCAATTAAAAGAGGTTTTTTCAAAGCATGGCCTTGGGGTTTTATGGGTTCCCCAGAGGTAGGGAAAGAGGCCCCCAATTTCTTTCGGAAAATTTTAAAAATAGGGTTTTTTTGCTCTTAAATTAAAAAAAAACTGGGACTCAGATTTTGGGAAAATAAAAAAAAAAGCTGGGTTTTTTTTCGTTCAAATCTGTATTCCCCCCAGAAAATATCTATCAATAAATTTCTGATAAATGGCACAGGGTTTAAATTATCTCGATTCAGGTTAAAAACACGGTTTAAGCAAAAAAAAGATTGTTCCCCAAAATGAACAGGCCAGGGAATTTCCCTGCCATTATGTGGTCAACGTTTTACGATGAAATTCATTTTTTTGTTTCAATGTAAACATATGAAACTATACGAAAAAAACTAATTTCCTAAGTCTACCCGAAAAAAGAAAATCCAATATTTTTTCTATTTTGTCGTCTGAAAAAAGAACCTGGAAATTTAAAACGTAGCTAAGTTTTAAATTTCAGAACCAAAAATTAAGACAAAAAAATGTCACACCAACTATATAAACTGTAATATATAGTCATCTTAAAGAGCAATGTATTCCCCAAGTAAGCAGAGGAAAAAGGCCGACATATCTCACTTGTAATTTTGGAAAAGGATGGTTTGATTCGAATGTTGTTTTTGGGATTTCAGTTTTTTCCTTTTTTTTCTTTTATTTTTTTAGGTGATTTGTAAATGTATATACGCCAATGTTATCATTATAATTAGTTCGCTTTTACCTGGGGGGACCCCTTTCTTTTTCCAAAAATTTTAATTTTTACTGATCACGGGATTTCACTTTTTTTTGTAAAAGTAATACCCAATGTTATCATTTTTAATTAGTTCGCTATAAAGTGGGTGGAACCTTTTTTTTTTGCCAAAAATTTTTGACTGTCACGTATTTTTACTTTTTTCTTACTGTTTTTTCAAAAAATATTTTTTTTTGCCCCCCTTTTCAAAAAGGGCCCAAACTGGGGAATGGGCAAACTGTTAAAGCGCTCCTCTTTTCTCCCCTCTCTCTCTCAAACCCTCTCTCTCTCTTTTCTCATCATTCGCTCTCATCTCTCCCCCTCCTCTCTTTTCCCCTCTCTCTCTCTCTCTCTCTCTCCCTCCTAATCAGGGGAAAGGGGCCCATGAAAAAAAATTACCCCCTTTAAAAAAAAGAATTTACAAAGATTCACTCTCTCTCTCTATTTAATTTTTGGGGAAGGTTTTTATCAAATATTACGTGAAGTTATATTTCATTTTTGCCCAAAATTTTTTTCTTTCCCCTAATTGAAATTTCGGGCCCAAAAACCCCCCAAGGACAATAAAGTTTTTTTTCAGATCAGATAATGTTTTTTTTGTGTGTTGGTGGTGGTTGTGTGGGGTTGTGTGTGGTGTGTGTGGTGTGGTTTTGTGGAGTGTGTGTGTGTGTTTTGGGGTGTGTGTGGTGTGTGGGGGTTTGAGTGGAAATGGGGTGTTTGAAATGAGTGGGTGCGTGCGTGTGGGGCGCGAGCGGGGGTGATCCATTTTCCAGAGCAGCACTTTGTTAGCGCCCAAAACAATTTTTTTGTTTTTAATCGCGATAGATATTTTCTGGGATAAACCAAAGGGGAACACTTTCCCCTTTAAAAGCTTTCCCCAAAAAAAAATCAGCTGTAACAGACACATGACACAGAATAATTAGTGTGGTACCCTGCTGCTAAATTTCTTTCGCTTTTTTTCACATCCCTGGGGTTTTTGTCATTATTACCATGGTCAGCCCCACCCGTTGAATACGGGCATGGGAAAATTTAGTTTGTAGCCCACACAGAAAAAAAAGATTTTGCGTGCCATGGGGATTGTTTTGCTTTTTGGGTTTTTTTTTTGGGCGTTTATTTTCATCATCATCATCTTCCCCGCTTTCGAGGGGGTGTACTTTTACTGTCATTTGTCATCGTCCCTCTTCATCCCTTCAACAAAACAAAAATAAAACAAACCAAAAACCAAAAACCACCCCACCAAACCCCCACGCAAAAAAACATCATCGTCATCATCGTCATCATCATCGATAACCCTCATTTTGCCATTTCGTTTTGGGAAGCTTTTTCTTTCCCTCCCATCGTCCCTCCCTCGCGTCCCCACACATCATCATCAAAGCCATGAGGTTATATTCCCTTTTTCCACCACCACCACCGCCACCGGCCCCCGCCGCCAAACCGGGCCAAACCCCCACCACCCCCAACCCTCTTTTCGAGTGTCTCAAACTTGGGTTAGCGGGTTTAACTCCCATTTTTCACTTCTTTTGAAGTCGGGAAGAACTCTATGTAAGGCAAACCCCCCACACCGTCCCCAGACTTTAAAGAAAGGGGCATGCTCGTTTATCCCCGGGAACCGACGAAGGGCGACAGGGGGGGGGCAGAGGGATTTAATTTGGGCTTCCCGCATCCTCTACCCACTCCCCTTTAAAGTATACAAAACCCGCAGCTCTTGACTATTCTCAGAAAGCTGAGCACATTACCCCTCTCTTGGGGATCCTCCCCCACTGGGTTGCCTGTGCCACAGAGAGTAATTAAAAAGAAACAGTTCCCTCTGTTACAAATGTCTCCACAAAACTGCACCCTCCTACCTCTGTGAATGTCTTAACCTGTACACTCCTTCACGTCCCCTCCGCTCTATTGCAGATACCTTGCGCCTACGAATACCAAGATTTAACCAATCCACCATTGGCCGCCGCTCTTTCTTTCTCTATTTCGGGTCCATCGACCTGGAATGAGCTCCCCCTCTCTCTTCGCCAGAAGCCTAGTTATGACACTTTTAAATCCAGCCTCAAGACATATTTATTTCAAACCTAAGATTTCCCCCCTCTTGTTTCATATCAGAACTATCCCACCTTCACTTACCCATGTCCTATCAACCTGCTAAAGTATATGACCTGTGTGAGTGTTAGCACAGCCGCTAAGGATTAAATTCTGACGTGCAGAGTGACAGCTAGCTAGTTTGCATACATATACTTAGAGTATAATGACCAATATTAGCGTGGGAAACAATGAATCTGCGCCTCCCCAACTGACCTTAGCTACCCCTCCCTCCACCTACACCCACCTTTTACCCCTGCATCCCCCTACCTTTTCCCCCTGCCCCCAAGCTACACCTCCCCCCTATCCATACTTACCTTCCTACCCCCCCCAGCTAACCCTCCCTCCTTTATTTCCCTCTCCTCCCCACCAAGTTAACCCTCCCTCCCTTCCTTCTTTCTCCAGCTACCCCTTTCCAAAAACAAAATTGATAAAAACCTCACAAACATGGGAAGATAGACAACACATCTCCTCCAAACTTCAGAGGATTAGAAGTTAGGGGTGATCGTCATAAAGATCACAAATTCCTATAGCTCACAGCTAAGTTGCTGCTTTTATAGTTTTAAATTTTATTGAAACCAGCATTTCCAAACTTTAAAGGTGTCTTTTCCTATATTAGTTTGGAAATAGCAAAACAGCTTAATTTAAATACTCAGTTTTACCCTGTCCTCGTTTCAGACAGGTAAACACTAGATTCTACAATTCTATATAAAAATTGCTGCTTTATTTCCCTCAGATACAAACTTTTTTTCTGGACTTCTGAGCAATATCAAACAATGAAAAGGAATGTAACTGTTTGTGATAGCCTATGAATGGGAGGTAATGTTGCCATCAGATACAATGAAGGCTTTACTCCGCACATATAATGTGTCCAAAACGCTAAATACAGATGAGCAGCGTTTATATACAGCATAACTTAACACACGTAAAATAACTTACACCTTGAAGAGAGTTTAGGAGGGCTTCATCTTAAATTGAAGTGGAAGTTGTTACAGTTAATGAAACTTAAGTGAGGTAAAAGCCAAAATATGACATTCATGGTCAGTAGGGCTTTAAGCAACATGAAATGAAATAGTAATATCAATGATAATAATAATAATATATAAATTATATGGTGCTTTATCTTGTAAGAACATATCAAAGCGCTTGTGTTCAACCTGTTCTTAAACATACAACCAAATCACAAATAGTTTTACAAATTGAAATTCACACACACACACACAGACACAGACACATGAAAGAAAGTTAGCACTGGGAGGATAGAGGGGAGGTGTACACTGGGGTATAGAGGGGTAGGGGTGGGGTGGTGGTTGGAGGGATAACTTGGGGAGGGGGGAAGTGAGGGAGTGAGGTGCAGCAGTCACTAGCAATTACAGGCCTGATTCATCTCTTACAGGGAAAATCAGTTCTCATTATCTTTGTGCCTGTCTGTGTAATTGTTTCCTTACAATAGCGGCATTTTCTACAACTTTCTTCAAGCTGTGAATGTTCATGTGTTTAGAGTTGCAAACAGCTATGTGTGTGCGTAATAAAGCTTTGATTTATTTTATCTTACAGGTGTTTAATTAGGGAGGAGGAGAGAATAGAGTAGGGGATGGAGGGGAGGTAGGGGCAATTTAGGGTGGAAGATGAGGTAGAATAGAGAGAGGAGGTAAGTTATTTATTTTTTAAAAAATGTGTTTATTCTTTTATTACGAGGATAATGGAATAATTACTCATGTGGTATTTTACGTCCAAAGCATAATATGCGGTTTTGTAAATTTTGTCATCTGTTCCCACCAGCACTCAATGGCCTACTCTTTCAAAAAGTGGAACAGGATTTGACATGTGCGCAAGATGTTCTGCGTGCGTTCGCACACGGGACCTCGGTTTATAGTCTCATCCGAAGGACTTTTGGGGAGAATGGAGTCTGCACTGATGTTAACTCCAGGGGAAATATCCCCTTGAACAGGATGCAAACCCAGGTCATCAAATTGTGAGTGCAATGTTCTAACCATTAGGTCAGGGGAGTGAGGGGATAGGTCAGGGAGGAGGAGGGGTAGGTTTTGGGGAGGGAGGAGGTGAAAAGATTTTGGGAGGAGAGGGGTAGGTTAGAGAGAAGGAGGGGATAGGTTGGTGGAGGGAGGTAGATTAGGGGGAGGAAGGGTAGGTATTGGGGTAGTTTAGGTGGAAGGAAGAGGGGGTAGAGTAGGGGAGGGAAGGGCAGGGGAAGGTTTACCTTTGTCATGGTCTATGAAAGCAGTGAGGGAGAGGAGATGGGCGCCGCCCTCAATATGCTGGCCTAGAGAAGTGAGGTCTCTGACGCCTCGCTCCCCTACGACCTTATAGGTTATGGGACTCCTTTACCTTTTATTCTTCTTCTTTGCGTTGCCTGGGTTATATTGTGAGACCAGATCTTCTGAGGAATTCAGCAGTTGCCTGCAGGTCATCCGCCGTGTCGTACAGTTTCTGCTCCAGAGGCGTGGGCTCAGGCCACACTTCCAGCCTTAGCGTCTGGAGGGTCCTGCAGTCTTGTAGGATGTGGGCCGTATCCTGTTCTTCTTCTCCACAGGGCCACATAGCAGATGGTGCAATTTTCAATTTTCTGTGGAGGTGTTTATTCAGCCTGTTGTGCCCTGTGCGTAGTCTGAAAATGACCACCTGTGCTTGTCGTGAAAGCTGGTGATAAGGGTCTGGTTTGAGTGGTGATCTGAAGAGAGATTTGATGATGGTTTTCATCTCCATTTGGTTGACAGGATTGTTCTCTTGCTCCTCTCTTGCCCCTATTTTGGCCATCTTGTCTGCTTGTTCATTTCCTTTAATGCCGCAGTGGGAGGGGATCCACTGGAGCTCTATGCTTAGGGCGTTAAGGCTGTGCAGTGCCTTCTCCAGATCTTTCAGTTGTCCGGCATTATAGGACTGCAGCACAGAGAGTGCGTCGGTCAGGAAGACGACTTGGGTGTTGTTGCCCACTCTGCTGTTGATGACATTTGCTGCATGGATCAGGGCTTCTACTTCAGCCTTGTAGTTAGTACAATGCAGGCCTGTTGGAATAGCTTCAGCCTGCCATTCTCCACTGAGGTACTGAATGTAGACCCCCGCACCTCCACACTTGACAGCATCAGTTGCTGATCCATCGGTGTATATGTGAATCCAGCTTTCTTGGGGGTATCTTTCTTCCAACATGGCTAGTGTGGAGTCTTTTTCACAATTTCACTCTGCTCATTTTTTGTTGTTATGTGGGGGACAGAGGTATTTACTTTGGTATCGGTTCTTCTTTCTTTCCATGGTGGTGTGTCAAGAGAGAAAGAGAAAGGTTTGACATGGTCTGGAAGCTTTGCTTTTACCTTTTATGATAAGTAGGCCGTATATCTTTAAGTATCAAATTAAGTGGGAACAGATGGTTAATACAGTGTTTCCCATGCCAGTATTGTAGAGGAGGATCAAAAGTATGTCTATGCCAAAAGGCACGCTGTCACTCTCATTTGCAGGTTCTTCCCAATATCTTATCAGTAACGGCTGAACTAGTGTGTGTGTGCTTTTGAAAAACATTTGACTATTGCAATTTTATTTCATAGATTTGGTCTGCAGCGTACCATGTTTGTAATATCTGTTTGTTTAAACTATTGATTATTTGTCATTGGTTGCATGGCTGTGTAAGATTAGGTTGAATGCATGCGCTTGGATTTGTCTTTGCAAGATGCACTATATAAGTTCCATTTATTATTATTATTAATATCATTATAATCAAGTCGTTGACAGTAGCTGGCAGCCATAAACCACACAAAGCTGACTAAGACTCTTGCAGAAGTTCATGCGCACACGATCAAAGTCCCATGCACCTTGCATATAGGAGTAGGCCAGCTATTTCTGGTGGAATATATATATATATATATATATATATATATATATACATACATACATATCTATGTGTGGTGTGTGTGTATGTGTGTGTGTGTGTGCGTGTGTGTGTGTGTGTTCTCTCCTGACAAATATGGCCCACTGCTTTGAAGATATTCAAAACTGGATGACACAGAACAAATTACAGCTAAATGCAGATAAAACCGAAGCCATGCTCGTAGGGACCAAGCACAAACTCTCTTTCATTACAACGGTTTCAATAAATCAGTCCCTCTATCCGCTGCTGTGAAGTATCTAGGTGTTGTTATCGACAACACACTCTCTCTGCAAAAATTAATCAACCAGACCTTTCCAGTCATGCTACTATTAATTACGGCGTGTTAGTGAAATTCGAAAGTACCTGTCCACCAATGCATCATCCAAACTAGTCACGTCTCTCATTCGGTCATGTCTGGACTATTGCAATTCTCTTTTGGCTGGTATGCCAGCATCCTTTATCCGCTCCCTTCAACGTATACAAAATTCCGCAGCTCGACTAGTCCTCAGAAAGAAGAAATCTGAGCACATTACCCCTCTCTTGCGATCTCTCCACTGGCTGGCTGTGCCACAGAGAGTAAATTATAAGATCAGTACCCTTTGTTACAAATGTCTCCACAAAACTGCACCCTCCTACCTCAGTGAATGTCTTTACCTGTACACTCCTTCTCGTTCCCTCCGCTCTGCTGCAGATACCTTGTGCCTACGAATACCTAGATTCAACCAGTCCACCGTTGGCCGCCGCTCTTTCTCTATTTTGGGTCCGTCGACCTGGAATGAGCTCCCCCTCTCTCTTCGCCAGAAACCTAGTTACGACACTTTTAAATCCAGCCTCAAGACATTTATTTAAAACCTAAGATTTTCCCCTCCTGTTTCATATCAGAACTGTCTCACCTTCACTAACCCATGTCCCATCACCCTGCTAAAGTACATGACCTGTGCGCGCGCGCGCGTGTGTGTGCGTTTGAGAAAACATTTGAATATTAAATTTTTATTTCATAGATTTGGTCTGCAGCGTACCATGTTTGTAATATCTGTTTAAACTATTGATTATTTGTCATTGGTTGCATGACTGTGTAAGATTTGGTGAATGCATGGGCTTGGATTTGTCTTTGCAAGATATAGCGCTATATATCAGTTCCATTTATTATCATTACTATTATTATTATATTATCATTATTATTATATTATCATTATATCATTATTATTATTATTATTATTATTATGAAGACGTGCTTGTCTGCTCTGTGAATATCGCATTGACTAGGAAAAGGCCCAAGCCCTCCACAGCCAGATCCTACCCTACCTGTCCATTCACCAGCAGCCGTTAGTTGCCTGGGAGCTAGTCTTTTGGATGAGATATTTAATTTTAAAAAAATCGAGGTACCATTGGCATTCCGCATTATCACGCGTCAGTACGTCTGTCAGAAACAAGGGGGAACTCGTTCTGTGCTCTCTGGAGAAGAGCTCCTTAATTAAGCGTTTGAGTGTCGCTGTGTGGACGGTATACACACTGGGAGGGGTGAGTGAGTGAATGGTTGATCATTTTGCTTGGCTAGTCCTTTTGAGAAGTGGACAAAATCTATTTCAAGAAGAAACAGACTACTGCTTCTTCTGCTGCTGCTGCTACTACTGCTACTGTTGCTGTTGCTGCTCTTACTACTACTGTTGCTGCTGCTCCTGCTACTACTACTACTCGTGCTCCTCCTACTGCTGCTGCTGCTGCTGCTTCTGCTACTACTACTACTACTACTACTACTACTACTACTACTACTACTACTACTACTACTACTACTACTACTATTACTATTACTACTACTATTACTACTGCTACTGCTACTATTACTACTACTATTACTACTGCTACTACTACTACTACTACTACTACTGCTGCTGCTGCTGCTGCTGCTGCTACTGCTGCTGTTGCTGCTGCTGCTGCTGCTGCTGCTGCTGCTCCTCCTCCTCCTCTCCTCCTCCTCCTCCACCTCCTCCTCCTCCTCCTCCTCCCCTACTACTACTACTACTACTACTACTACTACTACTACTACTTCTACTACTACTACTACTACTACTACTACTCCTACTACCACCACCACTACTACTACTCATTTCTCCAAACGACAGACACTATAGCCGAGTGTTTAAGGCCGTTTGACTTCAATCCCGTTGGTCCCTCAAGACTGGGTTCCAATCTTGGTGACAGCGTTTGCTGAATTAGGGGTGGGGGCTTACGATCTTCCGGGTCAACTTCAAGTGCAGACCTGCCAGTGCCTTAATTCCTTTCGTGTATACACACATGCAAAATATGAAATGTGCACTCCAAAGATCCCGAAAGTCATGTCAGCGTTCAGGGGTTACGGAAACACGAACATACCCAGCATGCATCATGTCAAAAAGTGAGCTGCTCTGAAGTCAGAATGTGTCGGTTGAGGCCATGCACCCCGCCCAATGCGAACGCAGAGAAGAGAAGAGAGGAGAGGAGAGAAGAGATTTCTCCATACAAAATGCACATAGTCAATGATTTATATATATATATATATATAAAAATAAATATACATATATATAAAATTATCTATCTATCTATCCATCCATCCATCCATCCATCCATCCATCCATCCATCCATCCATCTACCCGTCTATCTGTCTGTCTGTCTATCTATCTATCTATCTATCTATCTATCTATCTATCTATCTATCTATCTATCTATCTATCTATCTATCTATCTATCTATCTATCTATCTATCTATCTATATCCATCTCTCTCTCCATATATATATATTTATATCTATCTATCTATCTTTCTTTCTCTCTCTCTCTATACATATATATATATATATATATATATATATATATATATATATATATATATATATAATATATATATATATATATATATAATCTGTGTGTGCGTGCGTGTGTGTGTGTGTACGTGTGTGTGCTCTATCTGCCAGCTTGTACGCATGCATGTAAACGGTGGATGCAGAGAAATAAACAGAGACACGGTGTACAAAGGGAAGGCCTGTATGTTGTTTGAACATCCATCACCTCACATGTGCACAGAGCAGCGAAGGCCGAAAACATGACCCGACACACCCCAGCATCTCCTCCAGATCCGACTAGTTTTTTTTACCCTGAATATGCGTGGATTAGCTTTTGATGCTTACATTGATTAAATCGGCTTGATCTTGAATTAACTGGATAGGTTGCTGAATATAAGAATAACGTTGATCTGAAGAGAGGTTGATTGCGTTTGATCTACACATGTTTGGATAGCGTTGAACTTGAATATGATTGATAACGTTGTATTGAATATGATTATTATGTTTGATCTTGAATATGACTGGATTAACGTTTGATCTTGAATACTGAATTTAACGTTTGATCTTGAATATGATTGGATTAACGTTTGATCTTGAATATGATGGATTAACGTTTGATCTTGAATATGACTGAATTAACGTTTGATCTTGAATATGACTGAATTAACGTTTGATCTTGAATATGATTGGATTAACGTTTGATCTTAGATACGGTTGGATGAGTTTAAGAAGGAAGACAGACAAAAACATTTTATAAATCAGAGTGGTTCTAAAGCAAATTTCCTTACAAAGAATGGCATGTAAAAAGCAAACACATCACTCATAGACTGAATAAACTTAAAAAAAAAAACAGATGCTATAATCCTTTCCTTCATTCTCTTTTTAAACTCCAACACTTTCTACTCCTTTAACACTTAGAGTGAACAGACGTTAAATTGAAGACAACAACAACAACAAGCACTGAGTGGTTATCTGTGTATTCATCTTAGAGAACAGCCAACGTTTATACTTCCAAACGTTTTTGTGTTGGCTTTTTTGGCATCATCATTCATATCAACTGATGACAACAACAACATACTTTCTACTTCTTGCAGTCAGAGGACGCAAAGTAATTAACAAACAACGGCGAGCTTTGTCACGTTGACATCTATTTTTGTTAATATTGACATTTCTATTTTCATAACGCAGGAATTCTTGAGTCAGTCGGCTTAGCTGTATCAACTACATCTCAAACAGGAGTCTGGGTAGCATCATAACACTAAGAACAATGGCACACATATCTCACTTTTTATTCAAACAATTACAAGAAAACTTGACCTTGATAATTATACATGTGAATCTTGTTTTAATGAATTTTTTTTAACGAATTTTAACCAACGGACTGTAACTGGGTGGACATGTCATCAGGCATCTCCCGGGGTCTTCTCATCTTCCTGGTAAAGACGGCGATGAACGTCGTCCTGTAGTTGGAGCTCAACACCATGAAGCACACAAAGTCTAAGCAGCAACTCACCACGCTGAGAACGAACGTCGATTCCTGATCAGGGCGTACAAGTTTTGATAGGGCCCCACGGATGGGCTGTACACGGGGTAGGCTGCGTAGATGAAGTGATGCAAAGAGGCTGGCAGGGAGAGCAGGACGTAGCTGAGGGTGGCGGCGAGAATCGTCACGTCATCTGTCTTCCCGTTGTCGAACCGCTTCCTCTTTCGCGGAGTTTGCCATTTTCTGAGTGGCCGTGTTGTGGCGTCGCAGAAAGAAGATGGTCAGAATATTGAAGGTGATTTGCGTCAGAAAGCCGCAGTACGTCAGCAGGATCTTCGCTGTCAAGCTGAAAGCGTCGTTAACGGCCCTGTGACGGAGATACAGCTGGGTGGGAGCTACCCTGTAGACTAGGGTCTTTGAGCGCCCGAGTGCTACACCTCGGACTTCGCTTTTGGCGAGGATGTACACGTGCAGAGTGGCGGTGAAGAGGTACGCCACTGACATGCTGAGCAGAGGACGCCTGGAGAGAAAGAACCGCTTGATGTGGAGAGGACGAACAATGGCGTAGAGCCGTTCCAACGACACGAGACTCATCACCACGTTAGCGCCTCTTCTCGACACAATCCCACAGTAAATGGCGAAATACAAGGTCACCGCCCAGTAGTCCCTATCGTTCAAACGGGTCTCGGAACGTCAAAGCGCAGATGTGCTGGAGCGTGGTCCCAATGACGTAGACAAGTTGCCCTACACTCAACCCGATGA
>CM054146.1:45169447-45171947 GCA_028751875.1 Rapana venosa | reverse complement strand
TTGTGTGTCCGTGTCACAGACACAAAGAGTCACAGACTGCCGAGACAAAGTAAAAAAACCCCACAAGATACAGCAGTCACAAACAGACTGAAAGGCACAGACCAGAAAGACAAACCGTTACAGCGGTTACAGACTGAGAGTTACAGACGAACGAGACAGTCACAGACTAAACAGACAAACCGTTACAGCGGTCACAGACTGAGAGTTACAGACGAAAGAGACAGTCACAGACTGACAAGACAAACTGTTACAGCAGTCACAAACAGATTGAAAGTTACAAACTGACAGACAAACCGTTATAGCAGTAACAGACTGAAAGTTACAGACTGACAAAACAGCTGCAGCAGTCACAAACAGATTGACAGTCACAGACTCACAAGACAAACCGTTACAGCAGTCACAAACTGACAAGACAAACCGTTACAGCGGTCACAAACTGACAAGACAAACCGTTACAGCAGTCACAAACTGACAAGACAAACCTTTACAGCAGTCACAAACTGACAAGACAAACCGTTACAACAGTCACAAACTGACAAAGACAAACCGTTACAGTGGTCACATACACAGTCACAGCAACAGACTGACTGACAGTTACAACAGTCACAAACAGACTGAGAGTCACCGACTACCCAGACAGTCACAGACTAACTAGGACAAACTAACACGAAGTCACAGACTAACAGTCACGAATGACTTTTTTTTGTTGCTGCCTCATCTTCTGTGTTATCCCCCGTCCTGCTGTTCCTACGCCGCTCATTTCAATCTCCCCGCCACAGTCACAAATGAATTTAACAGACAGACATAGCAAAGGGTCACGGAAAGCCACGAACATTATTGTGAACGGCTTCAGCTGGTAGACAAAGAAAAGAGAAAATAATTATAGGCCTTCTGTTGTTAGACCTGACTTCTCTCCCTTAACCGTTGGGGGATTTTTTAAAACACTGCATCGAATTCTTTTTTTTTTTTTTTGCAGGCAGCAGTGTCACCGGCACGTTGAATCTGGCGGAGCCCGTCTCTCCCTCTCTCCAGGATGCAGGGTGCATGCTGGGTATGCCAGATGTTCTGTATGACACCTTCGCTCACAGAACTTCGGTTTACACAGTCTGATCCGAACAACTTTCCGGAGAGTGCAGTCAGTGCCCATGTTAACTCGAAGAGCGAGAGGGAGAGGAGAGGAGGGGACGGGGAAAGAAGGGGTGGGGGATGCGAGGGGGGGGGGGGGGGGGGGGGGGAGGCGGGGAGGCGATTGCCTCAATGGGACACCTCAGCAGAAATCCAGAATTTTTCCCCTTCCCCCCATACCGTGAAATTACAACTTTTGTGCTCTTGTTAAAATCCCCGACACCCCCCCCCCCTCTCCCAACACCAATAACCCCGAAACAAAAACAAAACCAAAAAATGTTTTTTTTAAAGAAAACCCACCAGTTGAACTGTCACAACTAAAAAAAAAGCTTTACTCGGAAATTCAGTTTCATCACTAAAATGAACCGGAACGAGGCAAATTTCTCATCAAAGGACACAGAAGGAATGTTACCTGCGCGTGTTTCTTTATTTGAAAAATGTTTTATTGCATAACATGTAAGCCAATATTACAATAATGTATGGTAAACAACGCTACATTATTATATGGGATGTTTCGTGTTATCAATCTAACATTTAAATCAATACAAATGCAAAGATACTTGAAAACAAAACATTGCCTAAAAGTGGGAGGGTACTCAGATGTACTCTTTAGAATGAAATTATTACAATTTCAGTAGGCACACAAGAGCTGTTTTTCCCCCCACATATCTGAAAACATTCTTGTGAATCTACTAAAACTGCAACAAGAGAATTCAAGTGTAAACTCCAGATTAGACGGTTTAGTAGATCTGTTGGGTACCTTACCTTACTTTAGCTTGCTTTACCTTACCTTACCTAACTTTACCTTAACTTACCTTACCTTGCCTTTCTTTACCTTACCTTACCTTACCTTGCCTTACTTTACCTTACCTTACCTTGCCTTACTTTGCCTTACCTTGCCTTGCCTTGCCTTGCCTTGCCCAACAGTAATAGTGAAAGACCTTAAATCGAAGAATATAAATGAACACACTTTGGTTATATTCTTCTTCTTCTTCTTCTTCTTTTTTTTTTCGCAATTCTACTACTCATATAATGGACATAATGAACAAAAACTCCCAAAGACGGGAGTCCGGAACGGACAAAACCTATATTGCTCAGGTACAAAAGCTTTGTCAGTTATTCATGTAAGCAATATGCCGAAGCCTGCAATAAAATGTTGTTATGTTGTAGAATGTTACGTTGAGATTGTCTCCAGCCCTGACAAGCTCTTTGCATAACAACCTGCACTCTCCTGTTTACGAGGAAAAATCCTCTGAAGTCGGAATATGGCTGCCTATATGGCGACGTACTTGGAAAGCGCCATACCTGCAAACTTCTCACCCGGTGTGTGCAATTCAATATCACAGTGATTCCCAGGTGGAATGATTGAGACAGA
>CM054146.1:45146947-45164447 GCA_028751875.1 Rapana venosa | reverse complement strand
CGGCCAGTTCCTGACCTGACCAGAACACAGTGCGCCAGCTGAAGTCGCTGCTGACTGAGGTCTCCCGTTAAGGAACTTTGGACAGACGCTACAGCCGAAAGGTTAGGGCGGTTTGACTCCAGTCCCCTGGCTCCATGAAGTCACGGGTTCGAAACTCTGCGGCGGAGTCTGGCGAGTGAAGGGTGGGGTTTTTACGACCCCCAAGGTCAACTTTAAGTGAGGCCCTGCCTGTGCCTTAATTCCCTTTGTGTATATACACTGATCAAAATTTACACGTTAGAGATCCCATACTATTCATATCAGCGTTCGGTGGATCACGGAAACAAAACACATACCCAGCATGCAACCTGTGAAACGAGATAAGCTGCTCTGAAGTCGGAATGTCGGCTGAGGCCAGCAGGCAGACCTCTAGCAAAATGACAAGCACAGGAGAGGACCAGGCCCTACCTACCTACCCTACCCGGTAAGGGAACGCAGGAAGAGAAGAAAGGATTTTCCTGCTGGATGTCAGGATTGATTCTAACCCCACTCCTCTGAAAGTTCTCTCGATGAGATAATAAACCTAGACCTCGTGTTTAAGCATAAACAGAACATTTTGTGCACACATGAATTGAAGATCAGAGCATCTTGCGTACACGTTAAATCCTGTTCCGCTTTTCGTAAGAGTGGGCCATTGTGTGCCGGTGGAACAGATGACAGAATTTACATAACCGCATACACACGGGAACTGGATATAAAAAAGCACATGAGTGCTTATTCCATTATCCCCGATATAAAAGATTAAAAAAAAATTTTAATTAAAAAAATAAAACCCCACCAACATTTCGGTGATTAGTCCAGCCATTTTCAGTGATCTGAATGACTCACTCACTCACACAGACTTACATGCATACACCCTGCTACCTGGAGAAGCTCTATCAGGGTCAACCTGCCCACAACATACAGCCTGACATATCAGTGCAGTGCCACAACCACTCCTCAGGAAGTTAATGGAGAAGTCAACTCTCTCTGCCTCTTGGGGAGGAGGAGTGATGGTGGGGGTGGAGTAGCCTGGTGATTTGAACGTTCCACACGCAGTCTGACGACCTGGGTTCGAGCCTCTACTGAGATGTTCGTTTAAGGGGACTCTTCTTCTGGAGTAGGCATCAGTGCCGACTCCACTCCCCTAAAAGTCCTTCGGATGAGAGGGTGTAAACCGACGCCCCGTGTGCGAACGCACGCAGCACATCTTGCGCACTCATCAACACTTGTTCCGCGTTTTGGAAGAGAAGACCATTACATGCCGGTGGGATGAGATGACACAGTTTACTAAATTCCATGCACATGGAGTCTGGGTGAAAAAAACAACAACCCCAACTTAATTAGAGCTTATTCAGCAGCCCTGAAATGAATTCAATTTTTTTAAAAAGGAGATCATGCTCTCCTCTCCTACCCCATTAACATGGTCTCCAGATGCGGACGTTAATGAAGTTCCAGCTAAGGGAAGCAACTTCAGCCAATTTGTGCCTGCTCTGCTCTGCAGCGAAAACGATCCCCGACCGGGTTCTCCTTCCTTTGATTCCAGTGTGGTTTCGCGGCCTCTCATCAAGGCTGACATTTCATCACTGCTGTAGTCACTTCATCCTACTTCACGGTCCTGCTGGGATGATGCAGTGAGTAACCGCATTTTCAAACTGTTTATAGAGGTAAGAAACATGTCTCGAATATACTGGAAAGCTCTCTCTCTCTCTCTCTCTCTCTCTCTCTCTCTCTCTCTCTCTCTCTCTCTCTCTCTCTCTCTCTCTCTCTCTCTCTCCTTCTCTCTCTCATGCCTCCCTTTTTCAACCCGATGCAGATATATTATATTAACGAAGCTCCAGCTGTGTCCAGCATTTCTGGCAAGTTGTGCCTGCTCTGCAGAGAAAAAAAGACCACGATCCTCATTTCTTTGATCTCAGTTTGGCTTCACGGCATTTTAGTACCGATGAAATTCATAGTTCCTTTATGGGCTCTCTTCATCCAAAGAGTTGGGTCTCGGTAGGTTAATCGTACCTAAGCCCGCGTTTTCAAGCTGTATCTTAAAATACACGTTAGAACCATTATGGGGAGCGAGTTGAAAAACTCTCTGTTTAATTTTTGTTCCACTTTCATCTCCGGCTTTGTCTGTCTAGAGTCTCATTCATTTTGATTTTGTTCGTCCTTCGTTGACTAGAGCCCCGAGGTTCACCAAACAGTGTGGTTTTTGCGAATGGTGTTGTCTTTGCCCACCATTTTGGGAGCCGCATTCCGACTTCGGGATGATGTCTAAACACGATACCAGTATGTACGCAAGATCTGCGAGCGTTCGCACACTAAGCTAGGCATACAGTCTCATAAGAAGGACTTTCCCTTGAGTGGAGTCAGTCAGCACTGATCTTAACTCTAGAGGAAGCCCCCCTTAAATAGGTATCTCTGCAGTGGCTACACCAAAAACGTAAAAAGAGATTGCTTTTGAGGGGATGAATATATATGTGCACACACACACACACACACACACACACACACACACACACACACACACACACACACACACACACACACACACACACATCTAATATCACTGAGAGTGAACAGACGTAAAATCGAAGACAACAACAACACACACACACTCACACACACACACACACACACACACACACACACACACACACACACACACACACACACACACACACACACACACACACTTAACACACACACACACACACACACACACACACACACACACACACACACACACACACACACACACACAAGCAAGCCTATGTAGTCTTTCGTAGTTTAAAACTAAAGTCAGTCTTTGTGCTGCTTTCATTCATAACCAATACGCAAAAGTAAGCACTGGTATATGCTTAGATCATTGAATGTTCAAACCAAATTCTGCAAAGATCAGCCCCCATGGCACGGCACTTACTTTAACCCTGGGTTACGGGCATACGACTGACAGGAATTTTTCGGACTACAACCGATTCCTACCCAGAGAGAGAGTTTGCTCTAATAATAATAATAATAATAATAATAATAATAATAATAATAATAATAATGTATGGAATTTATATAGCGCTGAATCTTGTAAAGCAACAAATCAAAGCGCTCAGATTTTATTTCATACCACTTTAAGTCACGGCAGACTTCTCCCCGTGAAATTCGGGCCGCTCTCCCCGGGGAGAGCGGGAGAACGCGTCGCCACTTAGCGCTGCGCCACCCTTTCACCCTTTTTTTTTTTTTCTGCAGCTGTATTTGTTTCCCTATCAGAGTGGCTTTTTTCTAAGAATTTTGCCAGGGACAACTCTCTTGTTGCCGTGGGTTTTTTTTTACGTGCGCTAAATAATTACGTGTAACACACGGGACCTCGGTTTATCGTCTCATCCGAAAGACTAGCGCCCAGACCACCACTCATGGTCTAATGGATGGGGGAAAAATTTCCGGTCCAAACGGGGTACGAACCTCCGCACACTTCAGACCCGGACTTTTCGCTTTCTAGACAGGCGCGTTACCTCTAGACCACCGATCCACCACTCTACGCTGATTGGGAAGACTGGGACCACACAGTCGAGCTCCATCCACTTTACGGATGCGAGTTTGAGTGTTGCTCAAATTACCTGACCTGCAGGTGTCTGTATCTCTGGGCCTGGTTAACGCCGCCGGGATATAGCATGATAGGAAGCGTGGAGTACGACCCTGTTAAGTAGTCTCAAAGTATATGTACTTCCGTACAGCATCATTGCATCATCCTCATGATAGCCCCACAACATTATACTTTCCTTTAAAGCGGTACAAAGAATGGGGCTGAACACAATAACATGTTGTCATAAAATACACAGGAGACAAATTTCTCTATTTTTTTCATTTCTTATTCTATCTCAAAGGAAAGTGGCATACAATGTTAAACAAGTTCCCAGATTACTGATGATGGTGACGACGACGATGGAAATGACGGTATCAATGATAATGAAGACAGTTGTTGATGATGGTAATGATCATGATTCATCAACTCTTTAGCTCTGCAGCTCTTTCCCTATATAAAATGGAAGTCTGATGAGCTGTAAATCTAAAGAGCTGAGGTAAAAGTAGCTGTACTTTTCTGATGAATACTGGACCTAAAGGTCCATTGAATATTGGTCTAAAGAGCTGTAGGTCCATAGAGGACAGACCTAAAAAGCTGTAAATATCAAACATTGGCCTAACTGAGTTAAAGGTCTATTGAAAATGGGCCTGAAAAGTTGTAAATCGATTGAACACGGGCCTAATAAGCTGTCAGTCTGTTGAGAATGGCTTAAAGAGCTGTAAGGCTATTGACATTGGCTTAAAAAAGAGCTACAGATCTACTGAGATTGGACCTAGAGAGTTGTAGATCTCCAAAACGAGCTGTGGTGCCACTGATTAAGGGTCTAAAAAGTTTAAAGTGTATCAAGCGTGGAAAAAAGCGCCACTCTGATAGGGAAACAAATACAGTTGCAGACAGGAAAAAAAAAAGAAGAAAAAAAGGGTAGCGCTGCTCTTGTGGCGACGCACTCTCCCCGGGGAGAGCAGCCCGAATTTTACGCAGAGAAATCTGTCGTGACTTAAAGTTGTATAATAATGATGATGATGATGATGATAATAATAACAATAATAATAATAATAATAATAATAATAAAAGTATTGTATTGTGTGGCTTCCCCCTGAGGATGCCAGGGACCTGTCAGTATAATGATCATCCCCACTTTCAGGAAATTCTGTGCGAGCAATTCTCTCTTTTCTATCACTCTCTTTGTTTCTGCTTTGTTCCTCCTCCTCTTTATCTATTTCCCGTCTTCTCGGTCCATTCTCTCTCTCTCTCTCTCTCTCTCTCTCTCTCTCTCTCTCTCTCTCTCCATCTCTCTCTCTCTCTCTCTCTCTCTCTCTCTCTCTCTCTGTCTGTCTGTCTGTCTGTCTGTCTGTCTTCTCTCTCTCTCTCCACTCTCTCTCTCTCTCTCATCCTCTCTCTCTCCCCTCTCTCTCTCTCTCTCCTCTCTCTCTCTCTCTCTCCAGAAAGACTTAAAAGATCACGATTCTCTCCCACACCGAAGTCGGATGCGCTGGGCCTTACTTGACAGGCGCTTAACAGCAGCGCAACTCATTTTCGATCAAATGAAACAATAATACTTGGTGATAGGGAAACAAATACAGTTGCAGACAGGAAAAAGAAAAAAAAGGGTGGCGCTTCTCTTGTGGCGATAGTATGTTGTTTTGTTGGTGAAATTCGGGCAGCTCTCCACGGGGAGAGCGCGTCGCCACAAGAGCAGCGCCACCCTTTTTTTTTCTTTTTCCTGTCTGCAACTGTATTTGTTTCCCTATCAGAGAAAATATCGTGATGAAGTAAAGTCGATTGTTGTATGGTCTTGTATTGTTTTGTATTATTTTCTATTGTATTGCATTGAATGTAAATTTGTATCAAAAAGGAAATAAGCTGAACGCAGTTGTGGTTTTATCACTATTTTGCCTGATGGCACGAGTCACGAATAAATACTTTCCTGTCGTTTTCCTCCTCTTTAAGAAATGACCATGATTTGAGACAAGTTAAAAAAACAAACCAGCAACACGAAAACGAACGAAACAAAATTTCACGTGGCTTTTACATTTTCTGAAGTAGGAATGAGTCATACAACTGGCCTGGCTTTATGATAACAACAGAAGTGCTGACAAGTATTCTATGTCTCTTATCTTAGCCTGTTAGTTTAATTAGAAAAAAACAACACAAATACATAAACAAATCCAGAAACGAACAACGTTTGGTTGATGCACAGAACACGCCATCATATTAGACAAAAAAAAACCTTTATCAGATTTATTAAACGAACAAATTTCATCAGATTTCATAATAATATGAAGTACACATAACCCAGCAACTGCTTTTAGCACGGCATTCCTAGCTTTTATTTCCTGCTTATGTTCAACCTGTATGGCCAGATAATCAGAAAGAGAAAAAAATCCCTAAGGGCAGGGGGTGATCCTATCACAGCCAAATATTGGGGCCATAATGAGCTGTGACGAAATGTGGCGCGTGAGCCGCGCGTGAATCGTCTGCTTTATGTTGCGTCAGAGGCAGGCAGGCAGGAATGTAGATGGTGGTGAAGCTGATTGCCAGACATGCAGGTCTGCTAAAACCTTATCTGATGCAGCGAGCGAGCTAGCTGCCTTGCCCAGCAAAGATAGTTATCTCCAGTTTGTTCGTTTGCTTGTTCGTTTGGCTTTTTGCTGCATGTATGAGCGTGTGTCTAAGCTTGCGCACATATAAAATACTGGGGTGCATAACAGCCCTGCTCCCCCCACCCCCCCTACACACACACGTTATTATTATTACACATAAATGTGTGTGCTTGCAAGTGTACGTATGAACGCGCGCGAGTGTGTCTGGTAAATTTTTGTTTGCCTACCGACGTACACCTCTTTCAGTTTTGTTGAAGTCAACCACGGGCCGCCATCTTTTTTCTTTCGTCTCTTTCGTTTTCCGCTCAGACTTTTTCATTTGACCTCTTGGCTCTGACCAAAAGTTTTGTCAGTTGTTGATGTAAACTTAACTAAGTTCAGGGGCCTACATTAGAATGTTGTTACGCTTCGAAATAATCACAATGTTGCGACTGTCTCTATCCATGACAAGCTCTAAACACAACATCTCGTATTCTCCATTAAATGAGAGAGAAAAAAATATCTGCTGAAATCAGAGTATAGCGGCCTCTATGGCGAGTTACTAGAAAGCGGTTGTACGGTACACGCAAACTTTTTCATCCAGTGTTTTCTAACGGTCTCACATTGATTGCAAGGCATAATGAGTGAGACGGAGTGTATATTCTGGGTGATTCCCTGGGTGTTAATCTGGGGAACACCCAACAATATCCCGCCTCTAACACCTCCAGCTTTAAGAATATCACAAATGGCTGTCAGAACTGCGAACATAATTATCATTGAAAAAAATAATAATCCAGATAATTAATCTGAACACTATCATCCGAATCGTCATTAACGTTATCATCACAAATCCTTATTGTTATTACCGATCTAATCATTACAATCATTGCTGTGACCATTGGTCGTCATTAACTACATCACCATAATCATCGTCATAATACTTCCCCAGAGTCAATCCAATCCTGTTGTTTATAGCCCCGCCGACCACAGAGGCCATATCAGGGCTGTCACCTCGTCAACTTTTAAATCTCAGATGAAAACTGTGCAGCTATATACAGATTAAAACAGGGTATAAACCCAACTCTACTGTCGTTCCTTGTAGCAACGCTCTGGCCAACCGTAAGGGTCAACCCATGAAAGGGCACCGCGTTTTGGGAAAAACCACACCAACCACGCATAAAATGAGATAAAACCAAAACCAGATTCCTCAAAACGACCTTCGACTAAGTGACCAGCTGTAACACTTTCACTCATATCAAACTGAAAAAGCCCAATTCTCTCAGGAAGTTAAAACTGGTGTCCGATGGAATCCCCGGAGTCGGAATGCGGCTACCTTAATGGTGGGCAAACGGACGTATAGATTAAAATCTCCTTGTCGGTGAACCCACAGTCAATCACAAGAACAGCATTGCACTGGACCCCAGAAGGAAGGAGAAAGAAAGGAAGACCAAAAGCAACGTGGAGGAGAACTGTAGAAAGTGAGATGAAGGCCATGCAGCAGCACTCTTGGGGATCAGTGACTAGGTTGGCCCAGGATAGGCAGGAGTGGAAGCGCTTTGTTGCTGCCCTACACACCAATGGGTGTAATGGCTAATGATGATGATGATGTCGGTGAACCTTGGAGCTCTAGCCGAAGAACGAAGAAAAAAAATCATCATAATAGTTACTCAAACCACAAAAATCATCACAATACTAAAACCACAAAAATCACCATAATACTAAAAAGACCACAAAAATCATCATAACACTCAAACCACAAAAATCATCATAACACTAAAAACCACAAAATTGATCATAATACTAAAAAACCACACAAACCATCATACTAAAAACCACAATGTTGAATTCGTGCCCAACAACATGCTGCAGATGTAAGCATCAAACTCTGGCGACCTCGTCTTGCGGTTTTGCAGATCACGAGGGATTAAGGAGGCAGATGAGTCCCTGATTCGTTCTTGTTTGGGTTTCCAGCCCAGCCGACCACGAAGGTCAGACGGCAGAGAAAGTGGGGGAAAGAACTGATGCTTGCGTTCACTTTTTGCGAGGTCAGTGCGAGAAGAGGAGTTATCGTTCTTTATACACAGACACACTGAAGTTTTTGTTTATTTATTATTACTGACTCATTCTACCTGTTCACACTCTCCTCCACCCTGCTTCTCTCTCCCCCCCCCCCCCCCCCCCCCCCACTGTCTGTCTGTCTGTCTCTCTGTTTGTCTCTCTGTCTGTCTCTCTGTCTCTGTCTCTCTCTCTCTCTCTCTCTCTCTCTCTCTGTCTCTCTATCTTTCTCTGTCTGTCTGTCGGTCGGTCTGTCTCTACTGTTCACTCTGGCGATTTTTTTCCCTCAAAAGTTTACAAGCTCATATTTCTTCCTTATTTCGTGTGTGTGTGTGTGTGTGTGTGTGTGTGTGTGTGTGTGTGTGTGTGTGTGTGTGAACGTGCATATGTATGTGTATGTACGTGCATGTGAGTGTTATGTGCGCGTGCTTGCTTGCCTGCGCTCGTGCGCGCAAGCCCGCGCAAGGGTGCGTGCGTGCGTGCGCGCGCGCGCGCTCGTGTGTTTATGTGTGTTGCTTGCTTGCTTGTTTGTTTTTCAATCTGATAAGCAAACTGTGACGACATTCAGAAATGCCGGTGGTTTTTTCTGATGATGGTTTTTTTCTCTTTGCTTCTTCCTGGCAGATTAATTTCAGTGACGTCATCAGTGTGCCTGCCGGTTGGGGGGGGGGGGGGGGAGAGTGGAAGAGGGAGAGGGGAGAGTGTAAGTGAAGGAGAGAGAGAGAGAGAGAGAGAGAGAGAGAGAGAGAGAGAGAGAAAGAGAGAGAGAAAGAGAGAGAGAGAGAGAGAGAGAGAGAAAGAGAGAGAGAGAGAGAGAGAGAGAGAGAGAGAGAGAGAGAGAGAGAGAGAGAGAGAGAAAGAGAGAGAGAGAGACAATGACAATGACAATGACAAATTCTTTTATTTCGAGGATAATGAATAAGCACACATGTGCTTTTTTACATCCAGTCCCCGCCCGTTAGGGATACATCTTAATAATAATAACCCAATACTTATACAGTCTCACAATAAAAACAAGGGGAAATAACCCTTTTCAAAACAGCTCCCCCCCAACAACCCCCCCCCCCCCCCCAAAGCAAGTAATTAAAAGAAAATCCTAAAAATACCCCACCCCTACCCCCACCCCCAAAAAAACCCTAACCAAAACAGAGAGAGAGAGAGAGAGAGAGAGAGAGAGAGAGAGAGAGAGAGAGAGAGAGAGAGAGAGAGAGAGAGAGAGAGAAAGAGAGAGAGAGAGAGAGAGAGAGAGAGAGAGAGAGAGAGAGAAGAGAGAGAGAGAGAGAGAGAGAGAGAGAGAGAGAGAGAGAGAGAGAGAGAGAGAGAGAGAGAGAGTTTCTTTTCAGACTTTCAATCTGATTGTTTGGGGGGGACTTTACTGTTCACTTTTATTTTCAATATAAATATGTTTCAATGTTTGAATGCTGGATATGTCATTTTGTGAAGGGGAATAATCTGTGAATACGACTGATTTTTTTTCTTAAGCCATTTATGCTATTGATCTCCCTTTTTTATGTTTTGCGGTCTAAAGGGGAGTCGGTGTACATTAAAGCACACTGAATTCCCTCCTTTCCACCCCTCCTTCCCTCCCTCCCCCCCCCTCTCTCTCTCTCTTCTCTCTCTCCTCTCTCTCTCTCTCTCTCTGATAGGGCCAGATGAAAAAAAAAGTAAATGTTAATCCGTAATTCTTGAAAATAAAGATTGTTCATTCATTCATTCATTCATTCATCATTCATTCATTCAGTCAGTCAGTCAGTCAGTCTCTCTCTCCCCCCCCTCCTCTCTCTCTCTCTCCCCTCCCCTCTCTCTCTCACTCTCTCCTCTTCTCTCTCCTCGCTCCTCTCTCTCTCTCTCTCTCTTTCTCTCTCTCTCTCCGTCTCTCTCTCCCTCTCTCTCTCTCTCCCCTCTTCTCTCTCTCTCTCTCTTCTCTCTCTCTCTCTCCTCTCTCTCTCTCCTCTCTCTCTCTCTCTCTCCTCTCACCAAGTACTCATTTCACCAGGTAATCATTTAGCGCCATATACTAGAAGATCTATGATGTTTTCACATAACAACATATCATCTCTTTTCCACAGAGGTGGTGGGTCAGTAGACCAGGGGTAACCCACCCGGGGTACCCACCCACCCGTACCCACCCACCCAGAAAGTAAAAAGCACAGGTTTGATCCCCGTTTGTGCCCGAGCTTTTTCTCCATCCAGCACATCTTAAGTGGTGGTCTGGGTGCTAGTCTTTTGGATGAGACGACAAACCGAGGTCCCACGGGCAATACGCATTAAGCGCTTCCAGCAGCAACAAAAAAGTTGTCCTTGGGAGAAAAAAACCTCTGTAGAAAAAAGCCACTCTGATAGGGAAACAAAATAATACACACTCAGACGGGAAAATTGAAAAAGAAATAACGGTGGCGTTGATTTTGTGGCGACGCACTGTACCCAGGGACAGCAGCCCGAACGTGACGAGACTGAAAGTGGTATACACTCCACTACACTCCACTCCACTTCACTACACTACACTACAATGCAATACAATACACTACACTGCACTACACTACACTGCACTCCACTGCACTGCACTACACTACACTACACTACACAACACTACACTACACAACACTACACTGCACTGCACTACACCACACCACACTACACCACACCACATCACACCACACAACACCACACTACACTACAAAACTCACACCACACCACACTACACTACACCACACCACAACTACACTACAGTACACCACACACACACTACATACACCACAACTACACACACACCACACTACACTACCACCACACCACACAACACCACACTAAACAACTACACCACACCACACTACACTACATCGCATCACACCACACTACACCACACCACACTACATTCACACCACACTACACTACACCACACTACACTACACCACACCACACTACATCACACCACACCACACTATACCACACCACACTACACTACACCACACCACACCACACTATACCACACCACACCACACTATACCACACCACACCACACTACACCACACCACACCACACTACACTGCAATGCAATACAATACAACATAATACAACACAATGCCTCCATATCGTGAGACGTCCACACCCAAGCTGGCCGAAATGGTCCTCAAACGGACGGGTACTTCAGCCGAGTGGTTAAGAGCCTTTGGCTTCAATCCTGTGGCTTCGTGGAGTGGGCGGTTCAAGTCCCGACAATGGCGTCAAGTCAATTAAGGGCGGGTAATTTAGCTAGCCCCGAGGTCAACTTTAAAGGCAGACCTTCCAGAGTCTTTTCGTGTATATCAAACGCATATAAAAATAAAAATATGTGCGTTAAAGACCTGTCATTCATGTTAGCGTTCGGTAGGTTACGAAAACGCGGGTATACCCAGCATGCATCCTGTACTTGAGAGACAGATGGGCTTCGCAAGGTTCAACTAATCAGAGAGATACAGCCGGAACATTTCACCGTAGTGCCTAGTGGTTCCCCAGAAGAAGGTATACCTTGAAAGTCTTAATGAGTTGAAACGATGTATCTACCATAACGGTGTTGTCATATTACTACTACATACTATCATTTTATAATGGTTTTATTTGACACCTGTTAGTCCCTTACAGAGTTTTTGCTACTGGTTTGGCCACAAATAGCACAAAATAAATGAGTAACTTAAGAGTTTTTCTTCTTCTTCTTCTTCCTTTAAAAAAATACTTTTTTTGTTAGGAGTTTTACTTTGGTGTTGACTTTTATTTGCTTCCTCCTTTCTTATTTCTCTCATACACTCGCACAACATCTTGTGCACACGTTAAAACCCGTTCAGCCTTTTCGGAAGAGTAGGTCATTTCTTGCCGGGAGGAAGGGGTAACAAACTTTTGAAGAAAGCATGTAGTACACACGTGTCGTCTTTAGACACCCTCCTTTCCTTCCCTGAAGTCGGAATGCAGCTACCTTCATGGTGGGTAAAAACGGTCATTAAACGCAAAATCTCACTTCTGGTGAACCTCAGAGCTCTGACCGAGGAACGAACATTCGTTTCTCTCTCTGTGTCTCTCTCTCTGTCTCTGTCTCTCTCTCTCTCTGTATCTCTGTATCTCTCTCTCTCTGTCTCTCTCTCTCTCTGTATCTCTCTCTGTCTCTCTCTCTGTCTCTCTCACTCTCTCTGTCTGTCCCCTCTGTCTGTCTCTCTCTCTCTGTTTCTCTATCTCTCTGTTTCTCTCTCTCTGTCTCACTCTCTGTCTCTCTCTCTCTGTCTCTCTCTCTCTGTGTATCTCTCTCTCTGTCTCTCTCTCTGTCTCTCTCACTCTCTCTGTCTCTCTCTCTGTCTGTCTCTCTCTCTCTGTTTCTCTCTCTCTCTCTTGCTGTCTCTCTCTCTCTGTTTCTCTATCTCTCTGTTTCTCTCTCTCTGTCTCACTCTCTGTCTCTCTCTCTCTGTGTCTCTATCTCTGTCTCTCTCTCTCTGTCTGTCTCTCTCTGTCTCACTCTCTCTGTCTCTGTCTCTCTCTCTCTATCTCTCTCTCTGTCTCTATATCTCTGTCTCTCTCTCTGTCTCACTGTCTCTCTCTCTCTCTGTCTCTCTCTCTCTGTCTCACTCTGTCTCACTCTCTCTGTCTCTCTCTCTGTGTCTATCTCTCTCTCTATCTCTCTCTCTGTCTCACTCTCTGTCTCTGTCTCTCTCTCTCTCTATCTCTCTCTCTCTCTGTCTCCCATTGTTTCTACTGTGTGAGAGTACAAGTATTGGGTTATTATTTAGATGTATCCTTACGGGCGGGGACTGGATGTAAAAAAAGCACACGAGTGTTTAATCATTATCCTCGAAATAAAAGAATTTGTCATTGTCATTGTCTCTCTCTGTCTCACTCTCTCTGTCTCACTCTCTCTTTCTGTCCCTCTCTCTGTGTCCCTCTCTGTCTCACTCTCTCTGTCTCTCTCTCTCTGTCTCACTCTCTCTGTCAGAAAAAACTGTAGACACATATGGAAAGCCATTAATCTACTAACAAACAAAACTAACATAAAGTCACACACTTCGGTAAAAGATATCTCTCCCATTAGGTTAAATAATCATTTTGTCAGGATAGCTGACAATTTGATAAAGTGTGAAGACTGGAGAGGTAATGATTTAGAACACTTAAGGGCTTATTGTGAATCAAAAAATGTACGTTCTAAACTATATATTCCATTTATTTCTTTACCTGAATTGCTGACATCTCTATTGCAGTTAAATCAGTCAGCCACAAAGGATTTTCACGGACTTGACAGTAAAATAATCAAAACTGCTGCTCCTGTAATAGCCGATACTCTTACATTTATTTATAATCTTTGCATTGACAAAGCTTATTTTCCCTCTCAATTTAAAACGGCTAAAGTTATTCCTCTCCTTAAATTTAGTGCATCAGATGAACCTTCCAACTACAGGCCAATATCAATTTTATCTATATTATCAAAGCCTCTAGTAAAGCATGTACAAAAATATTTGCTTCTACATTTAGAAAAATATGATTTGATAAATCCAAGTCAATCAGCTTTCAGAAAAAATCATTCATGTCACACGGCTCTGATAAATATGGTAGACAAATGGCTTTTAAATATAAATAACAATATGTTTACTGAAGTTGTCTTCGCCGATTTTGCGAAGGCTTTCGATGTTATAAACCACACACTTCTGTTAAAAAAAATTACAACTATATGGAATATCTAATAATACTTTTCGATTTTTAAAATCATTTTTGTCAAATAGACAACAGTCAGTATTTGTTGGCATGTCTCATTCTGATTTTCTCACAGTGACAAATGGTGTTCCCCAAGGTTCAGTTCTAGGCCCAGTACTTTTCTCACTTTATATTAATGACTTGCCTTTGTACATAAATGCTTCTTGTGACTTATTTGCAGATGACAACTCAATTCATGATAAAAACCATTCCTTAAACCTTCTGTCATCTAGTCTCCAAGGCAATATTCATAAACTTACCAGATGGGCAGAACTAAATCACATGTCCCTATATCCAAGTAAAACTAAGTGTATGTGCATAACAACGAGACAAAAGCGACAAAACCAGCTTTCTTCTATGTATCCTATAAATGTTTCTGGTGAAAATATTGAAGAAGTAAATTTCCACAAGGTATTAAGAATCACTATCGATCATAATCTTTCATGGAAAGAGCACATCGCCAAACTAAGTAAAATTGTATCCCCAAAGGTGTTTCAGCTATCTAAAATAAAACACTTCCTTAATCTTAGTGCTAGAAAACAATTTTTTCATGCGTACATAAATTCTGTTCTAGAATATGCATCAACCTTGTGGGATTCTGCAAGTGCAAATACTTTGAAACCTCTGGCTAGATTATATAAGCGTGCCATTAAACTTATTCTCTTAAAATCAAATTCGTTAACTTCTATGGACTACAAAACAGTTGAAATTTTACCTTTTAATTTGAAGTTGGAATACAACAAAGCTTTAATGATGCACAGGATAGTATATGGTAATGCACCACCCACTCTGGTAAAACGTTTTTCCATTAATACTTATCGTCATTCACATAAAATTACTGTGCCGAAACCCAGAATAGATTTGTTCAAATCTAGTCTTATATTTAGTGGTGGCACTTATTGGAATAATCTGCCAGCATCCTTAAAAAAATATTTCTTCCATGCCAAACTTAAAAAAATTTTTGAAACATTTTCTGATGAATGAAAAGCTCACAAAGACTGGCTGTTGATTTTGTACTATGGAAAATGTATATACTTTTTTTTTTCTTTTTTAACCATTGTGATATACGTCAGTCTCATTTTGCCATGACTTAGATCAACCATACTTTTTATAGTCTATCTATCTCGTGTCTGTCAGTCTTTGTCTGTCTGTCTGTTGTTGTTGACTTCAATTTTACGTCTGTTCACTTTTAGTGATATTAGACGCTCCCCCCCCCCCCCCCCCCCCCCAAAAAAAAAACAAAACAACAACAACAAAAAAAACAACAACAAAAAAAACAAAAACATCAACAAAAAAACAACAAAAAACAACAAAAAAACAACTGCATGTGTGTTTCTCTTCTGTCTGTCTGCCTGCCTGTCTGTGACTCTCTCTGTGTCTCTATCTCTGTCTGCCTCTGTTTGTCTGTCCGTCTGCCTATCTGTTCTCTCTCTCTCTCTCTCTCTCTCTCTCTCTCTCTCTCTCTCTCTCTCTCTCTCTCTCTCTCTCTCTCTCTCTCTCTCTCTCTCTCTCTCCTCTCCTCTCCTCTCCTCTCCTTTACTCTACTGTACTCTCCAGCTATTTGTGTGTGGTTTTTTCCTACTTCAAATGTGAATTTGTGACTTTATGCTCGTGTTTTTGTAAAACGATAAGGGTATATGCGTAGAATATGTTGGGGTGGGGGGGGGGGGGGGGGTTGCTTGGTTTTTGTTTGTTTGCTTGTTGTTGTTGTTTTTGGGGGGTGGGGGTGGGGGGTCGCATTTGGACAATATGATGGATTCCTTTTTCTTCTTCATACATAGATTTTTTTGGTCTTTGTTTTGGTATATATATTGCTTGTTTGCTATTGTTCTTCTTTTTTTATGCCCAGAGGGCTGGTTGTAGACAAGTGTTTGCTTATGCCATTACCCTCTTTAAATAACATTCATTCATTTATTCCTTCATTCATTAATTCTCTCTCTCATGTTCTCTATATCTTGCTTGCCTTCCAGTATGTGTGTGTGTGTGTGTGTGTGCGTGTGTGTGCGTGCGTGCGTGCGTGCGTGCATGCGTGCGCGCACGCGCGCGTGCGTCTGTATGAATATTGTTTTCCATGTAATTCTATATCAGCATGCATATTTTCTCTTCTTGTTACTTTTTTTTTTAGGACTGGATGTAAAAAAGCATGTAATTCTTAATCTATTACCCTCTGAAAAATGAAAATTGTTAAAAAAAATTGTTCAAGTTGTCTCTGTCTCTCTCACTATCTCTCGCTTACAAGACCAAAAACAAGAAGAAAAGAAAGAAAAAAGAGAAACAGCTTGCCTTAGTTGGAATCATCCACCACCTGAGGTTACTTTACGATGAAAGCAATGCTCTCCTAAGTTAAAGACAGGATGTTTCGGAACATATATTTTTCTGTGGTTAACGCGCAGGAGAGATTGAGACATCAAACAGGAACGGTCAGGTTTACGCACGTGTAGCTCATCAAACTTGGGAGTGAGGGGGATTTCAGGGAAATTTCCCAACACATACACACCTGGCCACCACGTGTGTGTGTGTGTGTGTGTGTGTGTGTGTGTGTGTGTGTGTGTGTGTGTGTGTGTATGTGTATGTGTGTGTGTGTGTGTGTGTGTGTGTGCCTGCGCACGAGTGCGTGCGCAAGCGTGCGATCGTGTGTGTGTGTGTGTGTGTGTGTGTGTGTGTGTGTGTGTGCCTGCGCACGAGTGCGTGCGCAAGCGTGCGATCGTGTATGTGTGTGTGTGTGTGCTTGCGTGTGAGTGTAAAAATGCGCAGATACAAGTTTTTTAACGGAGAAAGAGAAATAGAAATAAAGCTTCTGTAACAGTCAGACTACATTTTGCAGATTCAGGCTTAAAAAAACCAAAGGTAAAGGTGTCCCATAACCTATGTGGTCGTAGAGGAGCGAGGCATCAGACACCTTAGCTTCTCTAGGGCCAGCATATTGAGGGCGGCGCCCATCTCCTCTCCCTCGCTGCTTTTACCTTCCCTGACCCTAAAGAGCACAGGTACCCATTCTCAGCTGGGTGAACTGGGGGGCTGTACTGAAGCCAAGGCGCACGAACAGTCACCCATTCACTTGGTAACCACGTTCAATGCTGCTTAACACTGGCTTGGGGAAAGCGAGTGCTCTGACCACTGAGCTATCCCTTAATTCCCCCATCACAGATCTACCAACCAACCAACAAGCAATCAGAGAAAGGGACAGATATACTAACAAAAACAACAATAGGCAACCAGACAGAAAGACAACAGATAGGGTAGTGGTGGTGGTGGTGGTGGAGGTGGGTGATGATACTAAAACAGATGGAGAAGACACCATATGCTCACAACTCTGATTCCACACAGAGAAAAAGAAAATAAAGGGTTGTGCTAGTGCGATAGCAAACATAATGCCAGATTTTGTTCATGACAAAATAGACTGTCATGAAATGAAGCAGAGTGCATTAATAATTTCTTTTCTTCTTTTTCTTCTTCGTCGAACGCTCATACAGCAGCTATTGTCTGTCGTATGGGCGAAAATGCTTTGCATTGCCGTTAAACGCCTGACAAGCCAGGGGCATTTTTGTTTTCTAAATTGCAGATCGCCAAG
>CM054146.1:45136947-45141947 GCA_028751875.1 Rapana venosa | reverse complement strand
CATTTTATATTTCGTTTGTTTTCCACTATTTCTGTCCCACACACGTGCACTTTACAGACAGACAAAGCTCACACCTATATGCACAAACGCAGACACACATGCGCGCATACGTATGCACAGAGAGACAGAGACAGAGAGAGACAGAGAGAGAGAGAAGGAGGGGGAAACAGAGACAGACAGACAGACAGAGAGAGACACAGAGAGAGAGGCAAAGGGAGAGAGAGAGAGAGAGAGAGAGAGAGAAGGGGAGAGAGAGAAGAGAGAGAGAGAGAGAGAGAGAGAGAACAGACAGACAGACAGAGAGAGAGGGAGACAAAGAAAGAAAGAAAGAAAGAAAGAGAGAGAGAGAGAGAGAGAGAGAGAGAGAGAGAGAGAGAGAGAGAGAGAGAGAGAGAGAGAGAGAGAGAGAGAGAGAGACAAATAGACAGACAGAGACAGAGTCAGAGACAGAGAGAGAAAACAGAGACAGAGACTAAGAGAGAGGGATGGATGGAAGGGCAGACATACACACAGACAGACAGACAGAAGGGAAAAGGGTACATACTGGGGAGATCGAGACGTGATACCCACAACTTCAAACGCCTCAACTCCATACCGCAAAAAACACAAACAGTGAAGACTGCACTGTAAGCTGAAAGTTGTCAGCGCCCACACTCCCGGTGTCAAACAACATGCCACTTCTCTGCCACATCCACACCGTAACTTGCCAATGACTCTGGCCACAGATATGACCCCCTGCCCCCATCTTTTTTTTTGTTTTGTTTTTGGTTTGTTTGAAGAAATACATTCTTGCTTCGTGTTTTGCATCCTCAAAGTATCAGAAATAATAGGGGGGGAAGGCTGAAGATACAAGTGTTGCTCACACTCACACACACATACACGCACAAACATACGCGCACGCACGCCACACACACACACACACACACACACACACACACACACACACACACACACACACACACACACACACACACACACACTCTCACACACGCACAAACACACGCACACACCCATACACACACACTCACACCCATACGCACGCACGCACACACTCACGCACGCACGCACGCACAAAACACACACGAGAGAGAGAGAGAGAGAGAGAGAGAGAGAGAGAGAGAGAGAGAGAGAGAGAGAGAGAGAGAGAGAGAGAGAGAGAGAGAGAGAACAATTTTTTTTTTGGAACAATTTTTATTTTTCAGAGGGTAGTAGATTAAGCATTACATGCTTTTTTACATCCAGCCCTCAAAATGATAAAGAAGTAAATAAGAAGGGAAAATACGCATATTGACATAGAATTGCATGGAAAACAATACACACACAGACGCACACACACATACTGGAAGGCAAGCAAGATATAGAGAACATCAGAGAGAGTACTTAAATATACTCAGAACTAACTAAAAACAACCAAAAATTGAATAGGAATGGATATTAACAATAACTAACTATACCATGCGCGGAGAGAATTTATGTAACTGAAACTATTAGCGGTTTGATTAAAACATTTGTGGTGAAAGAAATGTGACATTTTAATGGGTCATTAGAAAATCATAGAAAAGACTCTTAAATCTTGAAAATCCTGTTTAATCTTTTAGAAAGGTTGGGAGCCTATTCCAAAACCAGCTCCCAGAATGTACTAGACTTGATTTAAACAGAGTAATAGCTGGTAAAGGAAGGTTAATTTTATGTGAATGTCGAAAATTCTTTTCGCTGAACATGCTGCTCAAATAAGATGGGGCACTACCATGAAGAATTTTATGCATTAGTATACCTTTATTAAACAGCAATCTTGTTTTGAGAGGAAGAATATTTACATTTTTGTAATCTGAAAATGTTAATGAAGATGACTTATTTATTACTATTTTGACAGCTCGTTTATGTATACTGTTTAATGGTTTGAATAAGTTATTACTAGCTAAATCCCATAGTGTAGATACATAATCCACAGAAGACTGAATAAATGACTAAAAAAATATTTTTCTCGCATGCAGATCTACAAAGTGTTTGATCTTTTTTAACTGGTAAGTTTTGGAGGCAATTTTCTTTGTTAGATGACGTACATGTACAGACCAAGACAAACTTTTATGGATGGTTATCCCCAAAATTTTATGACTAGAAACTTCTTCGATTTTGACACTGTTGACGTAAATAGAGAGAGAGAGAGAGAGAGAGAGAGAGAGAGAGAGAGAGAGAGAGAGAGAGAGAGAGAGAGAGAGAGAGAGAGAGAGAGAGAGAGAGAGAGAGAGAGAGAGAGAGAGAGAGAGAGAGAGAGACAGACAGACAGACAGACAGACAGACACAATCTCTGCACTTCGATAATTCCGATCTTTGTACCACAAAAACAAAGACCGATCTACAACTGGAAGTGGGTTTTCTGTACCTACTCTCTCCAATGTCAAACATCATGCTGAGAAGAGGGTGGGGCTGAGGGCAGGACCGCCTGGTGGTTAGAACATTACATTTGCAATCTGGAGGCCCGCGATTGAGCCCGGGTTCGAGCCACCACCGAGACACCCATTCAAGGGGATCCCCCCCACCCCCCCCCCCACCCCCTGGAGTTAACATCAGTACTGACTCTACTCCTCTGACAGTCCTTCAGATGTCCGGTATGCCAACGCACGCAGAATATCTTGCGCACACATGTTAAGACCCGTTCTGCCTTTAAGGAAGAGTAGGCCATTCGTGCTGGTAAGAACCGGTGACAAAAATAAAAATGCATGCACACTGGTGCCATGAGCGCTTTGATTTGTTGCTTTACAAGATTCAGCGCTATATAAATTCCATACACTATTATTATTATTATTATTATTATTATGTTTAGACGTCATCCCTGAAGTCGAAATGCAGCCACCTTAATGATAGGAAAAAAACCTGTCGCATACGCAAAAATCTCATCATTGGTGAACCTCGGAGCTCTAGCCCAGGAACAGGAAAAAACAAACAACCGAAAACAACAACAATAACACGCCACTTCCTCACCACACACATCCATCTCAAAATCTGACACTGGTTCTGAGCAAACGCATGAGTTTTCTGTTTTAAATTATCAAATTGTAGCTTCATATTTTGCATCCAGACGTCTAAATCAGAGGAAAAATAAGCTGAAAATTAATATGACAGGTGCAATGTGTTTCCTCTTCCGGGGCACTTGTTTATCATTCACGTGCATCGCCCCTCCCCCCCCCTCCTCCCACCTTCACTCCACATTACCACCATCACTACCACCACAACTATTTCCATCGCATATACATGCAGAGAGAAGAGAGAGCAAGATATTTATTTATTTTTCCTTTATTTCGTGGATAATGGAATAAGTCTTGTGTGCTGTTTTACATCCAGTCCCCAGAAGAGAGAGAGAGAGAGAGAGAGAGAGAGAGAGAGAGAGAGAGAGAGAGAGAGAGAGAGAGAAAGAGAGAGAGAGAGAGAGAGAGAGAGAGAGAGGGAGGAGGGAGGGGCAGACAGACAGAGACAGAGAGTGAGTGAGTGACTGTAACAGAGTGTGCAAGAGAGACAGAAGAGTCAGACTCGGAGGCAGCACACATACATACACACATGCTCGCACACACACACACACACACACACACACACACACACACACACACACACACACACACACACACACACACACACACACACACACACACACAACCTACAAACTAGAATGAGGGATAGGCAAACCCCCAATCAGTGCAAGTGATGAAGAAAACGAACTCCAGTCATCACAAGACGCAACATTCCAGTTAAGTCTTAAGCTCAGGGAAGAGGCAGAGGCGGAAGCGGAAGTACGTCACCCATTCGCCAACTTCCTGTGATTTATTGAAGGCATTATGGGAGCAATGTAGCTGACTTCCTGTCAGAACCCGGTTAGTCTGTCTGATGTACGGATCAGTGAAATCGGCCACTTGTATTTATTAGCTAACTTCACAATTCATTTTCAACTTTTGGCACAGAGACAGACAGACAGAGAAGGGAGAGAGAGAGGGGGGAGAGAGAGAAAAAGAGAGAGAAGGGGAGAAGCTGAGAGAGAGAGATAGAGAGGGGTTGGGAGGGAGAGGGAAAGAGAGAGAGACAGACAGACAGACAGAGAGAGAGAGAGAGAGAGAGAGAGAGAGAGAGAGAGAGAGAGAGAGAGAGAGAGAGAGAGAGAGAGCCTATTCACTTTACCAGACAACCTGAAGTGACTATGAAGTGGAAATATTTTAAGGCTGGTCTCGTTAGGAAACTACCAGCTAGCAATGCATGAAAGAAACAGGTGACTGACTCCTTGACTCCTACATGTGGATGAAAGAGAGACAGAGAGAGAGAGAGAGAGAGAGAGAGAGAGAGAGAGAGACAGAGAGAGACAGAGAGAGAGAGACAGAGAGAGAGAGAGAGCTCAGGAACTCGGGATTTTAATTGTAAGGCCACTGGCCTGTATACAAAGGGGTTAGATATTTTGACAAAAGAAACTGCAAACGAAACAGTACAAGTATAAATTATGTTGGCATGAGAGAGAGAGAATGAATGAATGAATGAATGAATGAACATTTTTATTGAAGGAAAAGAAGAAGCACAATGGTGGCTTTTTTTTCCATCCAGCCCGCAGTTCAAAAGGTAAATCAATCAACCAATCACTCAATTAAACAAACAATAATGTAATGTCTAAAGAATTAGGTAAAATGTAAACATGCTTAAACAAACAGAATACAGATAGTTGAATACACAGAACAGATATCACAGAGAGAGAAAGAGAAGAGGGAGGGGGGGGGGGGGGGGAAAGAGAGGGGAGAGGGGGAGGGAGGGAGAGAGAGAGAAAGAGAAAGGGAGCAGATGAATGAATGAATGGATGGATGAATGAGTGAGTGAATGAATGAATAAATGATAACAATGAATGATCTATATTTGAGAGAGAGAGAGAGGGGGGGGGGGGTGCAGTATCTATCATCAATAGTTTATGAAGAGGACAAGAAAAAGGGAAGAAGAAGAGAAAAAGGAGCAGGAAAGAGAACAAGAGGAGG
>CM054146.1:45129447-45131947 GCA_028751875.1 Rapana venosa | reverse complement strand
GGTGGTGTGTGAGTGTTTGTGTGTGTGTGTATGTGGTTTTTTGTGGTGTGTGGTGTTTTTTGTGGTGTGTGTAGTTGTGTGTGTGTGGTGGGGGGGGGGGGGGGGGGGTATGTGGTTTTGTGTTATGTGTGTGTGTTATTTTTGGGTGTGGTGTGTGTGTGTGTGTGTTTTTGTGTGTGTGTGTGTGTGAGTGTGTGTGTGTTGGTTGTGTGTGGGTGTGTGTGTATGTTTTTTGTTGTGTATGTGTGTTGTGTTTAATTTTAGTCTTTCTCTTAAGTGATTTGGGACGATGGGGGGGGGGGGGGGGGGGGGGGGGGGGAAAGGGAAGCATAATGAGATAAGGGGCTTGTAGAAATATGCCGTGTGTTGTGTTTTTGGGTGTGTGTGTGTCTGTGTGGTGTGTGGTGGTGTGTGGTGTGTGTGTATGGTTGTGTGTTTTTATTTTTTTTTATTTTTTCCCTTTACATTGAGGATAATGGAATAAGCTTATGTGTTTTTTTACATTTTTCCCCGTGTGCATGGGTTTTTGTCAATTCTGTCATCTGTTCCCCCGGAACACAATGCCTACTCTTACAAAAAAGGGGAAAACAGGATTTAACGTGGGCGCAAGATGTTTTGAGCGTTCGCCGGGGAAACCCGGTTTTTTGTCTCATCCCGGGCTTTTGGGGAGGTGGGTTTGGCATGATGTTAAAACCCGTCGAAAATATCCCCTGAAAGGGAAAACGAACCCGGGGCGTCAGATTGCGAGCGCAAAGTTCTGAAATAGGGTATCCCCTGGTTTTCGTGCGCGCACGCGCGCGCGCTGTGTGTGTGTGTATGTGTGTTGTGTGGTTTTAGAGAGGAGAGAGAGAGAGAGAGAGGGGAGAGAGAGGGGAAAAGAGAGAGAGGGGGGTGGGGGGTTTGAGGAGAAAGGGGGTTCGTTCTTCTTTTTTTCGGGCTTGCAAACGTGTTGTTTTTTTTTTTCGGTTCATTTACGTGACAAAATAAAGGGCTGAAAAAAAATACTTCTCGAAGGGGCTTTCTTCTCGAAGACTTCGCTAGTAAATTCCTCAGGTTTCCTGCTTGTATTGTTTTTTACTGTCTGCACTGTAGTGTACTGCACTGTAGTTATGTATTGTACTGCATTGTATTGTATGCATTGTATTGTACTGTTTGTTTGTGTTTCATACTCCTTTCTGTGCGGAGATCTTCCAGCGTGAAAAACTAAGGTGCTTCCTGAGGAGTTTAATTTTTCAAAGTCATAACAAGTTTTACATTTCGTATAATGGGGATGACGTCATTCCCTCTATCTATCTATCTATCTATCGTCCCCTAAATTGACGACGTGGGGGCCCCTCAAAGATCAACAACCAGTTCCCTCCATTCCCCTTTTTGTTTTTGCCCTTTTCAGGATTTTGTTGAGTTCTAGGCCTGTCCATTCGCTGTGTTATCCTCCCCCCTCTTCCTTGGTCTGCCTCTTCTTCTTCCTCCTTGGACAGTGCCTTGTAAAACTGTCTTTCCAAGTCCTTTGGATCTTGTGCTTTGCCCATACCATTTAAGTTTATGCTTTCACGATCGTTAGAAGGTTTCATTAGGGTCCAATGGTTTGTGGATTTGTTATGCACGCTTTCGTTGCTTATGTGGTCTTTGTGGGAGATGCCAAGGAGTCCCCGAAAGCATCGCATCTCCACCCCTGTACTCTTCTCTCCAAATCTGCAGTCAGGGTCCATGATTTTCCCGGCATACAGAAATTTTGGATTGACAGGGAGGGGCATTAGTCTGATCTTGGAGATAAGTGGGGATATTTTATCTCTCCCGATGGTGTTTATTTTTGACAGTGCTGTTATTGTCTGTGCAGTCCTGCATACTACTTCTGGCTTGGATCCTGGTCTGATACAATGGCTCCCAGGTACTTGAAGCTTTGAACTGTTCCAGCTTCAGGTCATTAACCCTATATCAGTGCTAAAGCGTTGGGGTTTTTTAGTCATCAGTTTGGTCTTCTCTGCACTGATTTCCATGCCGTATGTTTTGGGGCCTTATTCAGGTGTTTGTTAGGCTGGCATTATATCCCCCCCCCCCTGAGGAAGGCGAAAGCCAAATTTTAGGGAACATCTATATTTGCTGGTTGTTCTACTTGTACTTTGTGTGGTATCTTCTATCTATCTATCTATCTATCTATCATCTTTTTCTATCTATCTATTTCTATCTATCTATCTATCTTACTGTGTGTGTGTGTGTGTGTGTGTGTGTGTGTGTGTGTGTGTGTGTGTGTGTGTGTGTTTTGTGTGTTTTTTTGCGCGCGCGCGCGCGCGCCCCTGTGTGCTGGCTAAATATAAAAATAAACTAATCGAGGCTTTCCTCTTGTATTGAACTTCAAAACATCTCTCTCTCTTCTCTCTCTCTCTCTCCTCTCTCTCTCTCTTTTCTCCTTCTCTCTCTCTCTCTTCTTGAAGGTTTTTTTTTTTTTGTGGCCTATTTACCGAGTATTTTCTTTAGCGTAGAAATACCTTTTGGGGCTGTT
>CM054146.1:45124207-45128947 GCA_028751875.1 Rapana venosa | reverse complement strand
GTGGGGATGGATGTAAACAAAGCCCTGAGTGCTTATTCCATTATCCTCGAAATAAATTTTAAAAAGAGAGAGAATAAATAAATAGGTGTGTAGCCACATCGACAAGACTTTCAGGAGAGTAGAGTAAAAGCCAGTGATGGCTCATGCACTTGTTTGCTTGTGTCTTTATTTTTGTGTATGTTGGCTCGGTTTATTTTTCAAGAAACAGGTAGGTGGTATCATTTGATCTTTTTTTTTTCTGGTTTTATTATCAGCTGGCCACTTGCGGTCTCCTCCCCCCAAAGCTTGATGAATGAGACAGAGTGTGTATTCTGGTTGATCCCCGGAGTGTTTAAGCTGGGGAACGTCCAACAACAGCAACGAGAACAACAATAACTATCAGCTGGAAGTTTACTGTGCACTACTCATAGAGACTTGTTCTGCGCGAAATTCAGGTTTCTCTTATCGGTGACAGCATGCACATCACCAAAGAACATCAACACTCACGATATCTTTGTGTTTATCTTGGGCGGTGTATGCTAGGTTTACAGCAGAATTTTGTCCACTGGGACAATTCCTATTTCTGTAGGTCTTCTTCTTTTTCCCTTCACTTCTTCTCCTCATCGTTTTCTGTTCGTCTTCTTTTACTTATCATTTTTCTTCTCTTCCTCCACATCATTCTCTCCTCTCTCTTTCTTTCTTTTTTTTCTTATTCCTTACTTCCTTACATTAACCCCCTACCCTCAGGGTCAACAGCAAACAATTAATGCTGGGCTGCCGTAAGGCCACCAACCAGAAGAGGCCATACACTACTGCTGGGTCACTTCAGTGATACCTCCCGGTGTCTGTACTGACCCAGCATTAACTATAGCATGACGTTATAAAACCTCCTACTAGCCAATAACTTCATCATTGGAACCAGACTGAGTGAGACTGAGCGGCCAGCTTGTAGTGGCCACTATCACTTCGTTACTCCTGTGGTTTCACCTCTCTCTACCTTTCCCTAGGAAGCCATTGGGGCGCTGCACTGAAATCTTCAGACAGTGTGTCTTGGGCAAACTGAACATGCACATGTGTCAGCTGAGGCCAGTAGGCAGACCTCCTACAAAATTACAAGCGCAGAAGACCTGGCACTGCACACCCCACCCGATAAGGGAACCAGAGAAGAGAAGAAAAGAACAGAGCATGACCAGTGTCCTTGTGGCACAGGCTGTCCACAACTCCCTCCCATACCCAGCAGTCCTAGATCCTGCCTTGCCTTCAACACTCTTCAGACACCAGATGTGGCCTGGCCCAGGCTAGTGGAGCTCCAGAGGAAACAAACAAACACAACTGTGAGGGACCGGGGGGGGGGGGGGGGGGGGGGGGGGGGGGGGGGGGGGGGCGGTCACTGCGGAACTGCTGAGTTCCCTATTCGGACTGAAAACAAATTAGTGTGGCCAGGAAATACACAAGAAGGTGACGGAGCCTCACTTGTCTCATGGGGACTGGATGTACAAAAAAAAGCACATGAGTGCTTATTTCATTATCCTCGAGAAAAAAAAAAAGTCATCTGAGCGCTTTGATTTGTTGCTTTACAAGATTCAGCGCTATATAAATTCCATACATTATTATTATTATGTTCGTGTCATATGCACGACTGGCTAATGCTGGCCTACTATTCTACCAACAATTGAAATCCGTTTTTGACGTCATTCGAGACGTTCTGTGTGCCGTTGGTCATATTTTGTTTATACGACTTTAGTTTATAGCCTCATCAGAAGGAACTGTAAGGGACTCCTCTCTTGCGATTTCTCCACTGGCTGCCTGTGTCACAGAGAGTAAACTATAAGATCAGTACCCTCTGTTACAAATGTCTCCACAAAACAGCACCTTCCTACCTCTGTGAATGTCTTCACCTGTACACTCCTTCTCGATCCCTCCGCTCTGCTGCAGATACCTTCTGCTTACGAATACCTAGATTCAACCAATCCACAGTCGGTCGTCGCTCTTTCTCTATTTCTGGTCCAGTAATCTGGAATGGCCTCCCTCTCTCCCTCCGCCAAAAGCCTACTTTTGACACTTTTAAATCCAGCCTCAAAACACATTTATTTCAAATCTAAGACTTTCCCCTCTTGTTTCATCTCATTTCTGTCCTTACCCTCAATAGCGGAAACCCCCACCACCTTGCCAAAGTACACAACCTGTGTGTGTTTGTGTGTGTGTGTGTGTGTGTGTGTGTGTGTGTGTGTGTGTGTGATGTGTGTGTGCGCGCGCGCGCGCGCGGTGTGTATGTGTATAAGTGAGTGTGTGCGTTGTTGTTGTCTTCAATTTAACGTCTGTTCACTCTAAGTGATATTAGACGAGGGAAGTAGAAAGTGTAAAGGAGTTTAGAGAAGGAAGAAGAAGGAGTGGAAGGAGAAAGGATTAAGAAATAGCATCCGTGTTGGGTGTTTGTTTGTTTGTTTGTTTGTTTGTTTGTTTGTTTGTTTGTTTAAGAAAAAGAAAAAAAATAATAATAACAACAACAAAACCCAACAATACACCTAGAAAAGTAATAATAATACTCTTAAACAGGAGCAAACTTAAAACTCAACAACGTAGAAAAATGAAATAACAATAATGTAACTACAATAAATAATCGAGTGGACTATGCAATAAACATCTAACAATGGCAAGGGCTAACTTTGAATTTTCAAATATATTTTCCAGAGACTGTTCAGAAAATGTAGGTAAAAAAGGTTTTACAATAGGGCACTCAAATATGATATGAGTATTGGAAATATGATCTCCACATAGACATCTGACATGTTTACAAAATTTTGTAAGGAATGCATTTAACTTCATTCTAAAATATAGTGAATGAACCCTTCTCACAGTTATAAAACGCGAATCTATTTGAGGAGTCATATAACCAAAAATATGGGAAGTGGTCGGGCAATTTTTTAAATATCTTTCCTTGAATTGACCAGATTCTTTAAACTTACCCATGAAATTTGTTCTAATATACGGTATCCCTCCTGTGTAGATAAGGGAACATCCAGTTCTATCGATTCCATGTCATGTCTTGACCCTTTTTTGCAGCTCTGTCAGCCCACTCATTTGAAAAAATTCCAACGTGAGAAGGCACCCAACAAAAAGAAACAGGAATACCTCTTAAACTTAGGAGGTGTATGACATATTTAATTTCAAAAATAATTTTAGAGACTTTCTTGAAGTTTGGGGATTTTATAGCATACAATACTGATTTGGAGTCAACACAAAGCAAGATATGAAAGAAAGAAAATGGAAAATTAAGAATATAATTAAGAGCCATAAGAATTGCAATAAGTTCAGCTGTAAATATTGAACGATGTTTACCAAGATAGTACGATTTCTCAATTTTAAGTGCTGGTATGACAAATGCAGAGCCTGAGTCATGATTTTCTAAAACAGATCCATCTGTATAAACTTTTAAGCAGTCAGCATACTTATTTTCAATATGCGACCGAACATCTGCAACCATGATGTTTTGATTTTCATTCTTTTTTTCATCAATATACTCTATATCAAAACAGGCTTTATTCATCTCCATGAAGGACAAGGTAAAACTTCTTTTTGTGTTTCTAAGTCATATTGGTTAAGGTTAGATTTTTGAAAGAGGTCTGATACATAAGTGCCAATAGGCATTAAACACGAAATTTGTTTAGCCCTTTTTGGAAAATTCGTTTCTGCTTGAACTTTTAATTCACTACAGACAAAATTTTCGTCATTCGTGCTCCGTTAAAATCATTTGGCGCATGAAAGTTGTCGGTATTCAGCTAGGGGGAGTTCCCCAATTTCCTTATAAGTTCCTATGGTGGATGCATGGAATGGTACCCCAAGTGCAAGTTTGTACGCCTTACAATCTATACTTTGTAGTTTTTTAAGTAAATAGTTAGTAAATAGTAAGTAGAGTGTGTGCGTGTGGGTGCGTGTGTGTTTACATTTCAATTTGTAAAAACTATTGATTGTAACTTGTTGCATGTGTGAGAGTAGGATGAATGCGAAGGCTTTGATTTGTTTTTGCAAGATATAGCGCTATACAAATTCCATTTATTATTATTATTATTATTATTATTATTATAGAATCGAAAACGAAACTGACCCCACTGAAGAAAAAAAAATCATACAAGGCAGGCAGTTCTTATAAATCTCTTAATTGAGACCCTTTCCCGACACTCCCATTTTAAAAAAATTTTAAAAATTTTTTTTAAAAAAAAAAAGGGGAAAAAAACAAAAAGGAAAAAAAAAAAAAAAAAAAGGGGGCCCCCCAAAAAAAAAAAAAAAATTTTTGGGGGGGAAAAAAAAGGAAAAAAAAAAAAAAAATTTTTAAAAATTTTTAAAAAGGGTTTTTTTAAAAATTAAACCAAAAAAAATTTTGGGATTTTTAAAAAAAAAAAAAAAAAAGGGGGGGGAAAGGGGGGGTTAAAAAAAAAAAACCAAAAAAAAAAAACCCCCAAAATTTTTTTTTGGGAAAACCCCCCCCGGGGGGGGGTTTTTTCCCTTTTTTTTTTTTTTTTTTTTTTTTTTTTTTTTTTTTTTTTTTTCCCCGGGCCCCAAAAGGAAGGAAAAGGGGGGGTTTTTTTTAAAAGGGGGAAAAAAAACCCCCCCCCCCCCCCCCCCCCCCCCCCCCCCCCCCCCCCCCCCCCCCCCCCCCCCCCCCCCCCCCCCCCCCCCCCCCCCCCCCCCCCCCCCCCCCCCCCCCCCCCCCCCCCCCCACCCCCCCCCCCCCCCCCCCCCCCCCCCCCCCCCCCCCCCCCC
>CM054146.1:45096707-45119207 GCA_028751875.1 Rapana venosa | reverse complement strand
GGGGCCCCGGGGGGTTTTTTTTTTTTCCCGGGGGGGGGGAAAAAATGGGTTTTTTTGGCCCCCAAAAAAAGGGGAAAAAACCCCCCCCCCCCGGGGCCCCCCCCCCCCCCCCCCCCCCCCTTTTTTTTTTCCCCCCCCCCCCCCCCCCCCCCTTTCCCCCCCCCCCTTCCCCCCCCCCCCCCCCCCCCCCCCCCCACCCCCCCCCCCCCCCCCCCCCCCCCCCCCCCCCCCCCCCCCCCCCCCCCCCCCCCCCAAAAACCCCCCCCCCCCCCCCCCCCCCCCCAAAAGGGCCCCCCCCCCCCCCAAAAACCCCCCCCCCCCCCCCCCTTTTTTTTTTTTTCCCCCCCCCCCCCCCCCCCCCCCCCCCCCCCCCCCCCCCCCCAAAAAAACCCCCCCCCCCCCAAAAAAACCCCCCCCCCCCCCCCCCCCCCCCCCCCCCCCCCCCCCCCCCCCCCCCCCTTTTTTCCCCCCCCCCCCCCCCCCCCCCCCCCCCCCCCCCCCCCCCCCCCCCCCCCCCCCCCCCCGGGGGACCCCCCCCCCCCCCCAAAAAAAACCCCCCCCCCCCCCCCCCCCCCCCCCCCCCCCCCCTTTTTTTTTTTTCCCCCCCCCCCCCCCCCCCCCCCCCCCCCCCCCCCCCCCCCCCTTTTTCCCCCCCCCCCCCCCCCCCCCCCCCCTTTTTCCCCCCCCCCCCCCCCCCCCCCCCCCCCCCCCCCCGGGCCCCCCCCCCCCCCCCCCCCCCCAAACCCCCCCCCCCCCCCCCTTTCCCCCCCCCCCCCCTCCCCCAAAAACCCCCCCCCCCCCCCCCCCCTTTTCCCCCCCCCCCCCCCCCCCCCCCCCCCCCCCCCCCCCCCCCCCCCCCCCCCCCCCCCCCCCCCCCCCCCCCCCCAAACCCCCCCCCCCCCCCCCCCCCCCCCCCCCCCCCCCCCCCCCCCCCCCCCCCACCCCCCCCCCAAACCCCCCCCCCCCCTTTTTTTTCCCCCCCCCCCCCCCCCCTTTTTTTTCCCCCCCCCCCCCCCCTTTTTCCCCCCCCCCCCCCCCCCCCGGGCCCCCCCCCCCCCCCCCCCGGGCCCCCCCCCCCCACCCCCCCTTTTTTCCCCCCCCAAAGGGGAAAAAAAAAAAAAATTTTTTTTTTTAAAAAAAAAAAAAAATTTTTTTAAAAAAAATTTTTTTTTTTTAAAAAAAAAAAACCCCCCCCCCCAAAAAAAATTTTTTTGGGGGGGTTTTTTTTTTTTCCCCCAAAAAACCCGGGGAGGGGCTACATTTTTTTTCCTCGATCTAACCTTAATTTGTTGAAGTCAACCAGGGGCCGCCATCTTTTTTCTTTCTTTCTCTTTCGTCTCTTTCGTTTTCCGCTCAGACTTTTTCATTTGACGTCTTGGCTCTGACCAAAAGTTTTGTCAGTTGTTGATGTAAACTTTACTAAGTTTAGGGGCCTACATTAGAATGTTGTTACGCTTCGAAATAATCACAATGTTGCGACTGTCTCCATCCATGACAAGCTCTAAACACAACATCTCGTATTCTCCATTAAATGAGAGGGGAAAAAATCTGCTGAAATCAGAGTATAGCGGCCTCCATGGCGAGTTACTTGAAAACGGTTGTACACGCAAACTTTTCATCTAATGTTTTCTAACGGTCTCACATTGATTCCAAAGCATGATGAGTGAGACGGAGTGTATATTCTGGGTGATTCCCTGGGTGTTAATCTGGGGAACACGCAACAATATTCCGCCTCTATCACCTCCAGCTTTAAGAATATCACAAATGGCTGTCAGAACTGTGAATATAATTATCATTGAAAAATACTAATTCCAATATTTTAATCTGAACACTATCATCCGGATTGTCATTAACATTGTCATCACAAATCCTTATTGTTATTATCAGATCTGATCATTACAACCATTGCTGTGACCATTGTCATTAACTACATCACCATAATCATCGTCATAACACTTCCCCAGAGTCAATCCAATCCTGTTGTTTACAGCCCGCCGACCACAGAGGCCATATCAGGGCTGTCACCTCGTCAACCTTTAAATCTCAGATGAAAACTGTGCAGCTATATACAGATTAAAACAGGGTATAAACCCAACTCTACTGTCGTTCCTTGTAGCAACGCTCTGGCCAACCGTAAGGGTCAACCCATGAAAGGGCACCGCGTTTTTGGGAAAAACCACACCAACCACGCATAAAAATGAGATAAAACCAAAACCAGATTCCTCAAACGACCTTCTCTAAGTGACCAACTGTAACACTTTCACTCATATCAAACTGAAAAAGCCCGATTCTCTCAGAAAGTTAAACCTGGTGTCCGATGGAATCCCGGACCGGAATGCGGCTAACCTTAATGGTGGGCAAACGGACGTATAGATTAAAATCTCCTTGTCGGTGAACCCACAGTCAATCACAAGAACAGCAGTGCACTGGACCCCAGAAGGAAGGAGAAAAATAGGAAGACCAAAAGCAACGTGGAGGAGAACTGTAGAAAGTGAGATGAAGGCCATGCAGCACTCTTGGGGATCAGTGACTAGGTTGGCCCAGGATAGGCAGGAGTGGAAGCGCTTTGTTGCTGCCCTACACACCGCTGGGTGTAATGGCTAATGATGATGATGATGTCGGTGAACCTTGGAGCTCTAGCCGAGGAACGAAGAAAAAAAAATCATCATAATAATTACTCAAGCCACAAAAATCATCATAATACTAAAAACCACAAAAAATCATCATAATACTAAAAACCACAAAAATCATCATAATAGTAAAAACCACAAAAACCATCATAATACTCAAACCACAAAAACCATCATAATACTAAAAACCACAAAAATGATCATAATACTAAAAACCACAAAAATGATCATAATACTCAAACCACAAAAATTATCATAATACTCAAACCACAATGTTGAATTCGTGCCCAACAACATGCTGCAGATGTAAGCATCAAACTCAAGCGACCTCGTCTTGCGGTTTTGCAGATCACGAGGGATTAAGGAGGCAGATGAGTCCCTGATTCGTTCTTGTTTGGGTTTCCAGCCCAGCCGACCACGAAGGTCAGACGGCAGAGAAAGTGGGGGAAAGAACTGATGCTTGCGTTCACTTTTTGCGAGGTCAGTGCGAGAAGAGAAGTTATCGTTCTTTATACACAGACACAAGTTCTGTGTTTGTTTATAATTACTGACTCATTCTACTTGTTACACACTCTCCTCTACCCTGCTTCCTCTCTATCCTCCCCCCCCCCCCCCCCCCCCACTGTCTGTCTGTCTGTTTATCTCTCTGTCTGTCTCTCTGTCTCTCTCTGTCTCTCTCTCTCTCTCTGTCTGTCTGTCGGTCTGTCTCTACTGTTCACTCGGGGCGATTTTTTTTCCTCAAAGTTTACAAGCTCATATTTCTTCCTTATTTCGTGTGGTGTGTGTGTGTGTGTGTGTGTGTGAACGTGCATAATGTATGTGTATGTACGTGCATGTGAGTGTTATGTGCGCGCGCTTGCTTGCCTGCGCTCGTGCGCGCAAGCCCGCGCAAGGTGCGTGGTTCCCGTGCGCGCGCGCGCGCTCGTGTGTTTATTTTGTGTTTGCTTGCTTGCTTTTTTGTTTTTCAATCGATAAGAAAAACTGTGACGACATTCAGAAATGCCGGTGGTTTTTTTCTGATGATGGTTTTTTTTCTCTTTGCTTCTTCCGGGCCAGATTCATTTCAGTGACGGCACAGTGTGCCTGCAGGGTTGGGGGGGGGGGGGGGAGAGTGGAAGAGGGGGGGGAGGGGAGAGTGTAAGTGAAGGAAAGAGAGAAGAGAGAGGGGAGAGAGAGAGGAGAGAGGAGAGAGAGAGAGAGAGAGAGAGAGAGAGAGATGAGAGAGAGAGAGAAAAGAGAGAGTTTCTTTTCAGACTTTCAATCTGATTGTTGGGGGGGGGGACTTTACTGTTCACTTTTATTTTCAATATAAATATGTTTCAATGTTTGAATGCTGGCTATGTCATTTTGTGAAGGGGAATAATCTGTGAATACGATTGATTTTTTTTCTTAAGCCATTTATGCTATTGATCTCCCTTTTTTATGTTTTGCGGTCTAAGGAGGAGTCAGTGTACATTAAAGCACACTGAATTCCTTCCTTTCCACCCCTCCATCCCTCCCTCGCTCCCCCTCCCCCCTCTCTCTCTCTGAGAGGGCCAGATGAAAAAGAAATGTAAATGTTAATATGTAATTCTTGAAAATAAAGATTGTTAATTAATTAATTAATTAAGTCAGTCAGCCCAGTCAGTCTCTCTCTCTCTCCCTCTCCCCCTCTCTCCCCCCATCTCTCTCCTCTCTCCTCTCTCTCTCTTCTCTCTCTCCTCCTCTCACCAAGTGCTCTTTTTCACCAGGTAATCATTTGGGCGCCATATACTAGAAGATCTATGATGTTTTCACATAACAACATATCATCTCTCTTCCAAGGTGGTGGGTCAGTAGACCAGGGGTAACCCATCCGGGGTACCCACCCAGGGTACCCACCCACCCAGAAAGTAAGAAGCACATGTTTGATCCCCGTTTGTGTCCGAGCTTTTTCTCCATCCATCACATCTTAAGTGGTGGTCTGGGTGCTAGTCTTTCGGATGAGACGACAAACCGAGGTCCCACGGGCAATACGCATTAAGCGCTTCCAACAGCAACAAAAAAAGTTGTCCTTGGGGAAAAAAGTTTTTGTAGAAAAAAGCCACTCTGATAGGGAAACAAAATAAGACAAGCTCAGACGGGAAAATTGAAAAAGAAATAACGGTGGCGCTGGTTTTGTGGCGACGCGTTCTCCACAGGGACAGCAGCCCGAATGTGACACAGAGAAATCTGCCGAGACTGAAAGTGGTATACACTACACTACTTTACACTACACTGCACTACACTCCACTCCTCTCCACAACACTGCACTGCACTACACTGCACTATACTCCACTGCACTGCACTGCACTGCACTCCACTACACTACACTACTTTACACTACACTGCACTACACTACACTACTTTACACTACACTGCACTGAACTGCTGCACTGCACTACACTACACTGCACTACTTTACATACACTGCACTACACTACACTACACTGCACTACACTACACTGCACTGCACTACACTACACTACACTACACTGCACTACACTACACTAAACTGCACTACACTAAACTACACTGCACTACACTACACTGCACTACACTAGACTGCACTACACTACAGTGCACTACACTACACTACACTACACTACACTCCACTGCACTACACTACACTACACTGCACTCCACTGCACTCCACTGCACTCCCACTGCACTCCACTACACTACACTATTTTACACTACAAAAAACTCTGCACTACACTACACTGCACTGCACTAACACTACACCTGCACTGCACTGCACTGCACTGCACTGCACTGCACTGCACTGCACTACACTGCACTGCACTGCACTACACTACACTACACTACACTACACTACACTACACTGAACTGCTGCACTGCACTACACTGCACTCCACTGCACTGCAAATCCACTACACTACTTTACACTAAACTACACTACTTTACACTACACTACACTGCACTGCTGCACTGCACTACACTACACTGCACTACACTACACTGCACTCCACTACACTGCACTGCACTACACTGCACTGTACTACACTACACTACTCTGCAATGCACTACACTACACTGCACTGCACTACACTGCACTGCACTACACTGCACTGCACTGCACTACACTGCACTGCACTGCACTACACTACAACACAACACTACACTACACTGCACTGCACTGCACTACACTGCACTACACTACACTACGCTACTTTACACTACACTGCACTGCACTGCACTGCACTACACTACACTACAACACTGCACTGCACTACACTGCACTACATTACACATACACTGCACTACACTACACTACACTACACTGTACTACACTACACTACTTTACACTGCACTGCACTACACTGCACTACACTACACAACACTACACTACACAACACCACACTACACCACACTTTCACTACACTACACCACACCACACTAACACTACCCCACACCACACAATACACCACACCACACCACACCCCACAACACTACAAATACACCACACCCCACCACACCACACCACACACCACTACACCACAAACCCCACCACACTAAACCACACCCCCACCAAAACCACACTTTCACCACACGCCACCACACCACACCGCACCAACACCACACCACACCACACCACACCACACTAAACTACACTACAATGCAATACAATACAACATAATGCAATACAATGCCTCCATATCGTGAGATGTTCAACCCAAGCTACCCAACATGGTCCTCAAACGGACGGGTACTTCAGCCGAGTGGTTAAGAGCCTTTGGCTTCAATCCTGTGGCTTCATGGAGTGGCCGGTTCAAGTCCCGACAATGGCGTCAAGTCAATTAAGGGCGGGTAATCTAGCTAGCCCCGAGGTCAACTTTAAGCGCAGACCTTCCAGAGTCTTAAATCGTTTCGTGTATAGCATACGTATAAAAAAAAAAAAAAGTACGATAAAGACCTGTCATTCATGTTAGCGTTCGCTAGGTTACGGAAACGCGGGTATACCCAGCATGCATCCTGTACTTTAGAGACAGATGGGCTTCGCAAGGTTCAACTAGTCAGAGAGATACAGCCGGAACATTTCACCGTGGTGCCCAACAGTTCCTCGGGAGAAGATAATCCTTGAAAGTCTTCTAATGAGTTGAAACGATGTATCTACCATAACAGTGTTGTCGTATTAGTACTATATACCATCATTTTATAATGGTTTCATTTGACACCTGTTAGTGCCTTACAGAGTTTTTGCTACTGGTTTGGCTACAAATAGCACAAAATAAATGAATAACTTAAGAGTTTTTCTTCTTCTTCTTCTTCCTTTAAAAAAACATATTTTTTGTTAGGAGTTTTACTTTGGTGTTGACTTTTATTTTTTTCCCCCTCCTTTCTTATTTTTCTCATACACGCGCAACTCTTGTGCACACGTTTAAAACCCTTCAGCCTTTTTTGGAAGAGTAGGTCATTTCTTGCCGGTAGGAAGGGATAACAAACTTTTGAAGAAAGCATGTAGTACACACGTGTCGTCTTTAGACACCATCCTTTCCTTCCATGAAGTCGGAATGCAGCTACCTTAATGGTGGGTAAAAACGGTCATTAAACGCAAAATCTCACTTCTGGTGAACCTCAGGGCTCTGACCGAGGAACGAACATTCGTTTCTCTCTGTCTGTCCTCTCGGGCTGTCTCTGTCTCCCTCTCTTTTGTCTCTCTCTTTTCTCTGTATCTCTCTCCTCTGTCTCTCTCTTCTGTCTCTCTCACTCTCTCTGCCTCTCCTCTCTGTCTGTCTCTCTCTCTCTGTTTCTCTATCTCTCTGTTTCTCTCTCTCTGTCTCACTCTCTGTCTCTCCTCTCTCTGTCTCTCTCTCTGTGTGTATCTCTCTCTCTGTCTCTCTCTGTCTGTCTCCTGTCTCTCTCTCTGTCTCTCTCTCTCTGTTTCTCTATCTCTCTGTTTTTTCTCTCTCTGTCTCACTCTCTGTCTCTCTCTCTCTCTCTGTGTCTCCCCTCTCTCTCCCCTCTGTCTCACCCCTCTCTGTCCTGTCTCTCTATCTCCCCTCTCTGTCTCTATATCTCTGTCTCTCTCTCTGTGTCTCACTGTCTCTCTCTCCCCGTCTCTCTCTCTCTGTCTCACTCTGTCCTCACTTCTCTGTCTCTCTCTCTCCTGCCCTATCTCTCTCTATCTCTCCCCTCTGTCTCACTCTCTGTCTCTGTTTTCTGTCTCTCTCTCTCTCTCTGCCTCCCATTGTTTCTACTGTGTGAGATTTACAAGTATTGGGTTATTTTTTAGATGTATCCTTACGGGATGTAAAAAAAGCACACAGTGTTTAATCATTATCCTCGAATAAAGAATTTGTCATTGTCATTGTCTCTCTCTGTCTCACTCTCTCTTTCTGTCCCTCTCTCTGTTCCCTCTCTGTGTCCCTCTCTGTGTCAACTCTCTCTCTCTCTCTCTCTCTACCCTCTCTCTCTCTCTCTCTCTCTCTCTCTCTCCTCTCTCCCCTCTCTTTCTGTCTCACTCTCTCTGTCTCTCTCACGATCTCTCACTTACAAGACCAAAAACAAGAAGAAGAAAAAAGAGAAAGAGTTTGCGTTAGTTGGAATCATCCACCACGATGAAAGCAATGCTCTCCTAAGTTAAAGACAGGATGTTTCGGAACATATCTTTTTCTGTGGTTAACGCACAGGAGAGATTGAGACATCAAAGAGGAACGGTCAGGTTTTACGCACGTGTTGCTCATCAAACTAGGGTGTGAGGGGGATTTCAGTGAACTTTCCCAACACATACACACCTGGCCACCACGTGTGTACGCCTGCCTGCCTTCCTGCGCGCGCGCGCACGTGCGTGTGTGTGTTGTTCTTCAATTTAATGTCTGTTCACATTAAGTGATATTAGACACAAAAAGGAAAACAATTAAGAAAAAAACGGTTAAGGAACTGTCTAACTACTGTAACCATAATACAATGGAAAAAAAGAATTTACCTTGTGAATAACTGTATAACAAATTTTAAACACAACAGATGAAAAAATACACTCAAGTATTCCACGCCAAAAGAACACTGGGAATAAAGGTAACAATTTGAAAACTATACCATGATGGGTAAGTGCCCTCTGCTTCAAATCAATAAATGACATATTTATTTTGTGCTATAGCAAAATTACAACACAACTCTCTTTCAACAGCAAAGCAGTTTTAAACAGACAATGTACATTTATTCAAAACCGTATGCAAAAATCCTCACGAATGGTGGGAAGGTGCATTTTTAACACTTGACATTCGAAATAAATATGAATGTTTAAGATTGCCCCCACCACACACACAAGCACATTTCTAGAAAATTTTGTATGGAAAGCTTTAACTTCAGTCTATTAATAAGACTTAGACTGGCCTATGAGTGATATTTCTAACCCGACCAAGAAAGAGAAAGAAATTTAGGTAAAAAATTTAAGTGTACCATGAAATACCCCGAATCTTCTTTTTGTCCTAACATGCTTCCCCAGCAAGCACTTTCTATCAAGTTATATTCCTCATAAATTTGATATTGGTATATTCAAGACAGCAGCAATTTTGAGTGTGCTCCCGGGCATTTTTAGCTGCTGTATAAACCCTTTTCATTATAAAAGATAATTACCAATGCGAGGGGTATCCACAAAGGTGACACTGGTCCCTCTTAAAATGAAAAAGGGAGTATAAGAGGGTTTTTTTTCAGTTATAAGATCAGCTTAATATTAGACCCAGAGTTTTTAAGAGTTTGGGTACACAGTTTTTTGAATCAACACATAACAAAACCTTTTAAAATAGCCCGGGGAAAGTCCATTAATAATGTAAAGCCATAAGAAGGCATTAACTCTGCGGAAAAAAATAGAATGATTTTTTCCAATATGGTACAATTGTTCAACCTTTTAAGGAGGAATGGTGAAAGCTGCACCTCCTTTTACTGCTAGTTAGAAGAGATCCATGGGTTTATAGATTTTAAGATGTGAAGGGTAGTTATTTATTATGTGCTCCTTCACATGAATACTGAGAATGTTACTCCCCTTTTTCTTTTTTTTACAGGTAGAATGTGTGTGTGTGCGTGCGTTCGAGTGCGTGCGCAAGCGTGCGATTGTGTGGTGTGTGTTGTGTGTGTTGTGTGTGTGTGTGGTGGTGTTGTGTGTGTGTTGTGGGGTGGTGTGTGGTGTGTGTGAAAAATGCGCAGATACAAGTTTTTAAACGAGGAAAGAGAAATAGAAATAAAGCTCCTGTAACAGTCAGACTACATTTCGCAGATTCAGGTTTAAAAAAAAAGGTAAAGTTGTCTCATAACCTATGTGGTCGTAGAGGAGCGAGGCATCAGACACTTCAGCTTCTCCAGGGGCCAGCGTATTGAGGGCGGCGCCCATCTCCTCTCCCTCGCTGCTTTACCTTCCCTGACCCTAAAGAGCGCAGGTACCCATTTACAGCTGGGTGAACTGGGGGACTGTACTGAAGCCAAGGCGCACGAACGGTCACCCATCCACTTGGTAACCACGCTCAATGCTGGGGGAAAGCGAGTGCTCTGACCACTGAGCTATCCCTTAATTCCCCGACCACAGATCTATCTATCTGTCCCGTAGTCTAACGACCGTGGGGGCACCCTCAAAGACTCAACAACCAGTTCCCTCCATTCCTCTCTCTGTTCTGCCTTTCTCAGGGTTTTTGAGTTCTAGGCCTGTCCATTCGCTGATTATCCCCCAGCTCTTTTTTGGGTCTGCCTCTTTTCTTCCCCTTGGGCAGTCCTCAAAAATGTCTTTTTAATTCCTTGGGGTCTTTTGACATCCCCCAAACCCTTTAAGTTTAGCTTTTTTACGATCGTTTGAATTTTTAAGGGGCCAAGGTTTGCTGGATTTGTTATGCACGCTTTCGTTTCTTTTGTGGGTTTTTTAGGAGATCCAAGGAGCTCCGATAGCATCTCATCTCCACGCCTGTATCTTCTCTCCAAATCGCATCAGGGGCCCTGATTCCAGGGATCAGAAAAATTGGTATGACAAGGGAGCGCTTTTTCTGATCTTGGAGAAAGAGAAATTTTTTCTCTCCAATGGTTTTTAGTTTTGCAAAGCGTTTTTGTCTGTGCTCCCCTCCCAACTTCTGGCTTGGATCCCGTCTGAAAAATGCTCCCATACTTGAAACTTTGAACGTTTCCCGCTTCTGTCTTAAAACCTGATATCAGTAATGCCGTTGGGGTTATTAGTCATCAGTTTGGTCTTCCTTTCACTGATTTTTCCCGCCCTAGTTTTGGAGGCCTTATTCAATTTCTTTTGCAACCTTTTCGATCCCCGCTATTCCATCAATGTCACTGCGAACGGGGGTTTTGATCGTTCTGCCACCAATGCGACTGATCCCTTTTAGTTCCCGTGCTCACCATATTCTCTCAAGGAAGATTTGAAAAAAGGGGGGAATAGACAGCCCGCCTTACCCAAATGTTTTCGAAACCATTCTCCATGTTTTTGTTGTAGTACACGCCTGGGGGGCCTCCTGTCGCGTTTGTGACTTGATCAGGGTTTTCATTGATGCTGTACAAATTCATGGGTTTCCCCCCAAAAACTGCATGCCACCCCTGTCAAATGCCCTTTTTAAAAACGTAAAAACGGGTAAAGGGCTTTTTATTTGAAGTCCGCCACATAGTATTTTGAGTTAATATTGTTTGTTTTCCGCCCCGCTCTGAAACCCCTTTTCCTCGCAATGATGGTCCTGCGTGGGCTTTACTATTTAAAATTTTTCGCAGCATGACCCTTTCTTGGGGGACTTTGAGGGGATTTTGCGGTAATTATGCATTGTTGAGATTTCCTTTTTTAGGGGGATGATGATGACTGTGTCCAGGGTTGGCCCTTTTCCGCTGCCAGATCTTGTTGCAGATTCTTAGTAGGGGCCCGATCATGGGTTTTCCCCCCCAAATTGGACCAAACCCGCGGGAATTTTCACCCCTGCTGACTTCCCCTTTTCAGCGACTGACGCTGTTTTCCACTTCTTCTCGGAAAACAAACAAGCAATCCCAAAAAAGGGGCAGAATTTTCTACAAATACAACAACCAAAAAAAACAAAATCATAAACCAGACAAAAACAACAGATGGGGGGTGGTGGTGGGGTGGGGGAGTGGGGGATGAACAAAAAAAGAGAAAACACCCATATGCCTTAAATTTGATTCCACAAGCGTAAAGGAAAATACAGGGTTGTGCCAGTGCGATAGCAAACATAATGCCAGATTTGTGTTCATGGCATAATAGACTGTCATGATATGAAGCAGAGTGCATTAAGAATTTGTTTTTATTCTTTTTCTTCTTCCTCGAACACTCAAACAACAACTATTGTTGTCTGTCATTTGGGCGAAAATGCACCGCCGTTAAGCGCCTGACAAGTCAGGCCCAGCGCATCGGACTTCGGCGGGGTTTTTTCTTCTAAATTGCAGATCGCCAAACGTTAAAAAAGGAGAGAATTGCTAGGAAAGATGTAAATTCAGGAGGAATTGCTTTGACATCTCTTACTTCATTTTGGTTCTCTCCATCTCTGTTGTATTACTCTGTATGTGTGTTTTGTGTGTAGTGTGTGTGTGTGTGTGTGTGTGGTGTGTGTGTGTGTGTGTGTGTTGTGTGTGTGTGTTGTGTGTGTGTGTGTGTGTGTGAGAGAGAGAGAGAGAGAGAGAGAAAAGTGTGGTGTGTGTGGTGTTGTGTGTGTGTGTGTGGTGTGTGTGTGGTGTGTGTTTGTGTGTGTGTTGTGTGTGTGAGCGAGAGAGAGATACAGGCAGGCAGGCAGGCAGACAGACAGACGAACAGGCAGGCAGCATGCATGTAGGCAGACAGACAGACAGACAGAGGAAATAATACACAGATAGAGAGACTAACAGAAGACTTCACTCTGACACTGACTCTAAAAAGAAAGATGCTAATCCTGTAGTTCTCTAAACAAACATCGTGCCAGATTTTATTCTTTTTTTTGCAGAACAAACAAACCACCTGACCACAGCCCCACCAAACGTACATACATCATCACTTGGGGGAAAGGAATGGGTATGGTAGAGGGGGGCATAAATATGAAAACTCGATCTACTTGAGTGTGTGTGTGTGTGTGTGTGTTGTGTGTGTGTTTTGGGTGTGGGGTTTTTGGGTGCGTGCGTGCATGTGCGTGTTGGTGGTGTTGGTGTGTTGTGTGTGTGGTGTGTGTGTACGTGGTGTGTGTGTGTTGTGTGATGCTGTATTTGTGTGTAATGTTGTGTTGTGTTGTGTTTTTTTTTGTGGTGGGTGTGTGCGGGGTGCGTGTGTGTGTGTGTGTGTGTTGCATTTCTTTGGTTTTTTTCTGCACACACATACAAGTGGGAGGAAATACAAAATACAAAAATTTTATTTAAAGAGGGTAATAGTTAAACAATGACTTTTTTTCATCCACCCCTCAAAAAGGAAAAAAAGATTAAACACCAAAGAAAGGGAAAAGGGTAAAGGTGTCCCAAAACCTAAAGGTCGTAGGGGCGAGGCGTCAAGACCTCACTTTTCTGGGGCCAGGTTTGAGGGCGGCGCCCATCTCCTCCCCCGTGCTTTACCTTCCTCCCCAAAGAGGACAGGTACCCTTTTTCAGCGGGGTGAACTGGGGGAACTGTACTGAAGCCAAGGCGCGAAAACGGTCACCCATCCAAGGGAAAACCACGCTCGACGCTGCTTAACTTGGCGAGGAAAGCAGTGCAAAACATGCAGAAACGACAACAAAAACGCCTTTGGGTCGATATTTATATTACGGATGGTGTTTTTTGATCTCAACTTTGTCGACTTTTGTTTTGAGTACAAAAGGGGTGTGTCGTCGTAGCCTAGCACGCGCATTCTCGCCGGCGTCCTACATATCATTCTGGGGGGAACAGGCCGCACTCTGCATTTTTCACGCGCCTGTAGCATCAAGCGAGAGGTTCTGTTAGCGTTAGCCCCCCTGCGCGAATCTAGGTCGATCACCCAAGGGGTCGTTTGCATCATTCTTGCGGGAGAGGGGTTTTGGTGTATTTCCACCAGCTAAAAAATTATCCCCATGAGATACAAGTTGGGGCCCCCGATTGCTATCAAGTCAAACCCCCTGGGGAAGCAGTAGCACAAAGAAAAAAAACTTTAAAAAAAAAACAAGGTTTAGTACTCGTACTAGCTCGGCTCTCGACATCACCCACTTCCTTTGGGGCCACACTGCGTAGTCCAAAAATAGAAATCATGCCATCCCTCCCCCCCCCCCCGCCCCCTAAAAAAATAATAGATCTCTGTCTTTTACCTCTCTGTTTTTTTTGCTTTTTAAATAAAAACAATCTTAAATCTTGTAAAAAAAAAAACGGCGCGTTTCCCCCATTTCAGCGGTGGGAAACCCCTGAAGACTCACACAAAGGGAAATTCGTTACTATAAAAACGACCAATGGCGTTTAGTTGTCGTTCTCTAGCTTCCGATGTAGCGAGTGCCCCCGACCAGAGCTATCCCGCCCCCAAAGAAAGCAATATTTGAAAAAAAAAAGATGGAAAGGAAAAGGTAAAGAAACGACAAAAGAAAAATACAAAAAGAAATACAAATACTCAAGAACAAAAGTAGTAATGTCGTCACTACGTCGAGCCAAAGTTAGTAAAATAGTGTGTTAGTAGTTAGTAGTGTATAGTAGTAGTAGTAAATGATTTTCTACTATGCGGGGGGTAGTGATGAAAAACAGCGTCCCGACGATGATGATGGTTATATAAAAACGACAGGCGATGAGACAAGAGGAGAGAGGGGGTAGGGAGAGAGAGAGAGAGAGAAGGGGAGAGAGAGAGAGAGAGAAGAGAAGAGAGAAAAGAAAAGACGACAACAGACAGACAACAGATGAGACAATGAGGGGGGTTTCCAAATCAAGAGCATAAATTTTGTAGAAAAACTGCTGTCAAAATCAGATTAAAAAAAAATGGTAGGGAAGTACACGAACAAAAGCTCCTACAAATGTCGACAAATGAAAAACAAACGGGTTAGGAAAACTGACATACCACAACATTAAACACAATCAAAAAAAGCATACCACTTAAACTACCTATGTAAAATTGTTGATCAATACATTTGGGGAGAAAGTGATGCCAGGTTTGTACTTTTCATTAAAAATCATGATAGGAAGTTTTGAATCTTTTAGTTTTTTTCATTTTTAAAAAGACAGGAAACTATTCCAAAGCCGCTTCCAATAGACAGCTTGATTTATATAATGTAATTCTAGCAAAGGAAAAATCGTAGGTGCGAAAGCCTAAAATTTATTAAAATGTAAACATGTCTTTAAATGATGGTGGGGGACAAAGCCATGAACAATTTTATGATAAGAATTCCTTTGTTTAAAGGGTTTGGAGTTTAACGGTAGGGTTATTATCTCTATTACAGACCAGTTAATGAAAAGGACTTATCTAATACAAGTTTAACAGCACTTTTTATGAAGTTAGTAATAAATTTAGTTAATTTTTGCTTGCCAGATCCCCAAAGAGGGAAGCATAACAATGCTTGACTGAATATAAGAATGAAAGAATATTTTTCTTTTTGCAGAGCAAAAATGTTTTTTTTAAAAGCAGTTGAAATATTTTTGAGGCAAAAGTTTCTTGATAATTTTTTTTCTGTGTCTGACCAAGTAAATTATCAATAGTTAAACCCAATAGTTTTTGTTGAAATTTCTTTCTTTTAATCTCAAACATATGAGGATGGTTTTTAAATTTTGTTAAGATTTGACGTTTTTTTTTTTCCTAGTTGAAATAACAAAAGAATTTTTTTTTGTTGGGATTGAGTGCCTGGATTCTATGTGGCCATTTGACAAGAATATCTATGTTTTTTTGCATTTCCGAAAGGGGCCCGGTATGGATCCCCATCGGTTTTGTCTTGGGGGTGTCATCTGCCAAAAAAATTCCAGGTTTTTTGTAAAGATAAAGGTAAGTCTTGATATATAGAGGAAAAGCAGAGGACCAAAACAGACCCCGAGGAAAAAACCATAACTTTGGAAGGTACTAGAAAGCAATTGTTGAGATAAACTTTTTGCTGTCGTTAGATAGAAAAGGAAAAAAATAAGTTTTGAGGGTATTGGGGGATATGGCTATTTCTTTAAGAGGAGATTGTGATCAAGGGGTCGAATGCCTTGGCAAAGTCGACAAAAGAACTCCGGTAAATAATTTTTTTTTGTAAGGAAAACCTCTTCGGTGGTTTTAATAAAAGCTGTATTACTGAATGGTTGGCTCTAAACCAGATTGGTTGGGATTATGAATTAACTTTTTCAGAGACAAGAAGAATTTATATAAACTCAACTATTTTTTTACTACACATAAACACTCGTACTAAGCAGTCTGGGGGGGTGTGAAGGATTTATGTTGGGAAATGGTGTGAACCCCACTGCAGGGACGAAGAGCAACGTTTGAAAGTGGTCAAAAAACGTGTTGTCAATTTTTGGTATCGTGAAAAACCCCTTTTTCTTAAAAATTACGCAAAGGCGATATTATCTAAGATTTTTTTTCTTCTGTCTTTTATTTGGGTTTTTTTCTCTTGTCTTTTTACACCAAAAAAGTCTCTGATCGCCTTTTAAAAAAGAAAAAAGAAATCCGACTTGTCTGACTATGCTTTTTTTATCGCTATCTTTCCTTTGGGTTTTGTCTGTGCATTTTCAATCTTTTTTTCCTCCTTCTTTTTCCGTTTCTTTCCATTCCCCCTTTCTTCCTCTGTCTGTCTGTCTTTTTGTTGTCTATTATCTATCTGCTATGTATCTGCTATGTTGTCATCTGTCTGTCTATCTGTCTGTCTATTTTTCTGCTACCACTATTTACCCATTCCCCTAACTACCTACCCGTCTGTCTGCCCGTAAAACACACACACCCCCACACACACACACACACACACACCACACACACACAAAACATCCTTAAATACGCAAAAAAACTAATGTATGTATGTACAGCAAGACAAAAGAGACAAAAATGAAAGATAAATTCCAACCCTGTTGATAGATAAAAAAAATTTGAAGAATAAACTCCCCCAAATTTGGGTGTAATTATTGACAAAAATTTTTTACTTGGACCGACCATGTGATGGGCTAGGAAAACTTTTCTTAAAAGCTACTTCGTTATCAAAATAAAATTTTTTCTGAAAACCACTCTCGCAAACTTTTTTTTTTGCGCCCATTTTTTGCCTATAGTTGACTATGCTTATCTTTTTGGGACAGCTGCAGTGTACAAATTTAAAATTGTTCATAGATTATATAAAAGACACTGAAAACTTTTTAACAATAAAAGCTCCCAAACCCCTCACGATTATAAAAAAAAAAATCCTAACCTTAAAAAACAGTTTTATTTTAATAAACCCTTTTTGCCAAAAAGTTATAAATAAAATGCCCCTCCAAAGATCCCAAATAGTTTCAAAATAAATGAACCAACATAATCTTACTAAATTTTCCGAGACCAAAAATAATCTTCAAACAAACCCTTTTTCTTGTACTCAGGTATGCTTATGGAACAAGCTCCCAAAAAACGCTTAAAATGTATAAAAACAAAAATCAGTTCAAGGCCGCTAAAAAGCCTTTTTAAATGCATGAATCCTAAATTGACAATAAGGAAAAATCAACCTGTTTAATACGGCAAAAAAACCAACTTACATTTCCCAGCACTAATGGATTCCCTACAACAAAAAAATTCAAGTATATTTCTGTGACTAAAATTCTACAGTCAACACTCAATGTGTGGAGGGGGGGGGGCGGAAAAGGCCACTAATTAGCAAAAAAGTAAGAAAATTATGCAAGCTAGTAAATAATCGCAATGTTGAAACAGGTGGAAAAGGGGGAAATTTAAAAAAAAAAAAATTTTTTTTGGTGACTGATAGCTGAAGTGTGTCCTTCCTCTCTCTTCCCCTCTCCCCTCCTCTCCTCTCTCTCTCTCTCTCTCTCTCTCCCCCTCCCCTCTCTCTCTCTTTTTCTCTCTTTTTCCCCCTTCCCCTCTCCTCTCCCTCTCCTTTTCCTCTCCTCTCCTCATGCCCTTTTTTCTTTTCTAATTTAAAAGAATTTTATCGTGGATGTTGTTTTTTTATTGAGTTAGGAAAGAGATTTTAGTACTTTTTAAGGGTCTGTTTTAGTTTTATATTTTTTTTGTTTGGGTGCCATTGTTAGGGGGTTTGATTCTTATCAAAGGGGGTTTTATTTGTTTGAATAAAATTTTTTGTTTTGTTTTTTAAATTATTATTTCTCATTTATTGAAGGGGTATTTCCCCCCCCTTTAACTCCCCCCCCACCCCCCCTCCTTTCCAATGCTTTTTTGTTTCTCGTTATGTTATTTCTCATGGGGGATGGGGGTATTTGTTATATTTTTGTCTCATGGTGATGGGTGATTTGTTGTTATAATTTATCGTTATTTAATAATCATTTTTGTAATCTTATTTGACTTTCTTGCTTTGGGTATTTTTGTGTGAAGCATTTTTAAAAAAGCGCTTTTGAAAAGTATGACGCAAAAAAAGCACAAAAGTTTGCTGGGGGGAAAGGAGGAGGGAGGGGGTCTTTAAGGAATATTGTATAGTGACGAATGCCTAGTATTTTCTAACGTTTTTTTTCCGTTCTTTTTTGTTATCAAAGTGTAAAACGGAAAAAAAATGGATGAAACGTAGGTGAATGGTTTTGTGTCCTGGGCGTTTTTTGATTTTTTTTTTTTTTCTTTAGGCATTTTTTATTTAAATGGGTTTTTGGCGTGAGCGCGCACGCCTCAGGGGGGCATGAGATGTGTGTCGTGTTATTATATGTGGTAATTTGTATTTTCAATGTATTTTCCTTATCGATTTTTTTTCCCTTGGTTAATTTAAAGGTAAACGAGCAAAAAAATGTGTGTTTGTATAATCATTACGAAATTTGTTTTAATAGAAGGGTTGAGAAAAAAAAGCAAAGCATTGCTTATTTTAATGTACCATTGGGAAATAAAATTTTGGGCTTGGACTTGACAAAACACACAGAAAGAGAGAGAGGAAAAAGAGAGAGAGAGAGAAGAGGAGAGAGAGAGAGAGAAGGAGAGGAGACAAGAGAGAAAAGAGAGAGAGAAAGGAAAGAGAGAGGAGAGAGCAATTACAGAAACATCAAAGGAAAAAAAAAAAAAAACCCCAACACAGAGAGCAGAGACAGCCACAAAAAAAAAAGAGACAAAAAAAAAAAACCCCCTAGAAACTAAAGCTTTGGTAACCCCCTCCTAGCACTACTAAAACAAACATTGGTGAAACGCTGAAAGCTGAAGGGTTTTTACTGCCCTACCCCCATTGTCAAACAACGTGTCACTTTCTTCAACACAATAATACACCTCAACCGTGACCCCCTTGCCTCTGAGCAAAACACATGCACGTTTTAAAAATGGAAATGGCAGCCTTAGTGTGTATTGTACCAGAAACCAACGTGCTGGAAAAAACAAGCTGAAACAGAAAAAGGGGGGTTGCTTTAGGGGAAAGGCTTAAACTTTCTGTACCACAAGAAGCCACACTGATGTTGCAAAGCACAACCATACACACACACATGCACGCATGAACCACGCACAAAAAACAAACCCCACACCACACACACACACAAAAACCAACCCCGTGGGGGGGGGCCCGCCCCCGCATGCATGTATCCATACCCTACAAGTAAAAGTGCACAAAAAACCCACCCCTTTCACCTACATGTACATGCAAATGCACACCTATCAAACCACAACACCCATACACACACACACACATACACACCAACCCACATACCACACACAAAACAACCACCACACCACACACACACACACCAACACACAACACACACACACCACACACACACACAGAGAAAATCACCCCAAAAATCACAAAACATAAGGGAGAGAGAAAAGAAAAGAAGAAGACCGGACAAAAACCCAGACAAAAAAAAAGACAAAGAAGACAGACAAACAGATCTCCTCCAAACTTGAAACCACAAAACAAAAAAAAAAACATAGGGGAATCCCCGAAAACGAAGGCTGTCATGCCCACCCCTGTTAAAAAACGTGTCAGCTTCACCCCAGATATTATACACCTCAACCTCGACACTCCCTCTGAGTAAACACACGCCTTTTCTTCACTAAAGACATCTTGTTGTGTTTTTCCCTTTCTAGAAGCTATGGAGACGCGGAAAGCTCAAATAAATCACATCACATCATCTCATCATCATCATCATATCATCTTTTTTGTTTTGTTTTTTTTCTTCTTCTTCTTCTTCTTTTCTTTTGTTTTTGTTGTTTTTTTCTTCTTTTTTCTTCTTTTTTTTTTTTTCTCCTCTTCTTCTTCCTCCTCCTCCCTTGTTTTTCTTCTTTTTTCTTCTTTTTTTTCTTTTTCTCCCTTCTTCTTCCTCCTCCTCCTCTTGTTCTTCTTTTTCTTCTTCTGCTCCTCCTCCCCTCCTTTTTTTTGTCTCGTCCGTCGTCGCCCGCCGTCTCTCAGACGCCCTATGTTGTCTATCATCCCATCAAAAATACGTTGCGTTTGCCGTTAGTGCCGGAAGTCAGGCCAGCGCATCCGACTTAGCTTGAACTGAAATATATCAGGTGCAGTGTCTTTCTCTGCCCTGGGTTATTAAGGGGAACACGTAAACATAATTCTTCCCTTTTTGCCACACCCCTTTTTCGCACCCCCCGAACGCACCCTGCGCACCCGCATACGCCCACAAAAAACCTGTGTTCTTTGTACACATAAGCCTCACACAACGCCATGCATGTTTTGATAAAATTTTGCCACCATACAAATGCACACCTTGCACTTACATGCAGACATAGTGTGTGCGCGAAAGCCGCACGTGTAAACGCCCCGGCCGAACCCCACCACACACACACACACACCCCAAAAGAGAGAATAGGGGGGGAGAAGAAGAGAGAGAGAGAGAGAGGGGGGGGGGGGGGGGGGGGAAAAAGACAAATACGACACCCCAGACAGAACAGCTACAGAGAAATTTATCACGATCTGCAGAGTTGATGGCCCCCAAAACGGGTACCACAAAAACAAACACAGAGATTTTGGGGAAAAAGACTGATGTTTTTGGCCTGTAGAAAGGGCAGTGTTAAGTTGAAGTGCTTTATGTAGGAAAATAGCAACCCATTTACATGGATTTTGAGGCCCAGAACATCTCCAACTTTGCCCTCAGTTTGAAAAAACTTTACCAGAAATAGGCACATAAAAATGGTGCCCTACTTTTTTTCAGAAAAAAAATCCGGAAATATAATAATGAAAAATTATATTATATGGAATTTATATAGCGCTGAATCTTTTAACAAACAAAAAATCGAAGCGCTTAATTTACAACAGGAAAAAACAATTTTTAATCGAGATACTAGGTTTTGCAACAAAAAAATACCTGAAAAAAAGGGGGGAAAAAAACCCGGGGAAAGGGGCCCCGTGTTTTGAAAAAAAAATTAAACCAAAACTGGGAACATAACTTAAATATTTGATTTTTTAAAAAAAAAAAAATTTAAAAATAAAAAAAAAAAATGAGGGGCGAAAATACATAAAAACCCCGGGGGGTTTAAATTAAATTTAAACGAATTTTTTCAAAAAAAGGACCAAACAAAAAAACAATTTTTAAAAACAATTGCGAGTTTTTCAACTTTCTTTGACCCCTATGGGGAGGCCCTTTTATATTTCGTTTTTTTTCCACTATTTTTGTCCCCCACACGTGCCTTTACAGACAGACAAAGCTCACACCATATGCACAAAAGCAGACACACATGCCCAACGATACAGGAACAGAGACAAGAGAACAAGAGAGAGAGGGGGGGGAACAGAAAAGACAGCAGACGAGAGAGACACAGAGAGAGAGGCAAAGGAGAGAGAGAAGAGGGGAGAAAGAGAGAGAAGAGAAGAAAAGGGGAGAAAAAGAAAAAGAGAGGGGGAAAAGAAAAAAAAAGAAAAAAGGAGGGAGAAAAGAAAGAAAGAAAGAAAAGAAAAGAGAGGGGAGAGAGAGGGAAAAGAGAGTGGGGGGAAAAAAGGAAAAGGGAAGAGAGAAGAGAGAGGGGAACAAATAACAACAGAGACAAGTCAAACAGAGAAGAAACAGAGAAAAGGGATAAGGAGGGTGGATGGAAGGCAACATACACACAGACAGCAGACAGAAGGGAAAAGGGTAAACCGGGGAATGAGACTGATACCCACAACTTAAAACCCCTAAAACTCCTACCGCAAAAAACAAACAGTGAAGACTGCACTGTAAGCTGAAAGTTGCAGCGCCCCCACCCTGTCAAAAAAACATGCCACTTTTCCCACATCCCCACCCCTAACTTGCCAAAGACTCTGGCCACAATATGACCCCCTGCCCCCTCTTTTTTTTGTTTTGTTTTGGTTTGTTGAAGAAATACATTCTTGCTTTTGGTTTTTCATCCTAAAAAATATCAAAAATAATAGGGGGGGAATGAAGATACAATGTTGCTCACAACCCCCACACAATAACCACAAAAATCCGCACGCACGCCCCCACACACCCAACACCAAAAACACCACACACACACACAACACACACACACACACACACACACCACAACCACTCTCCACACGCAAAAAACACACCCCAAAAAACACCCCAAAAAACACACTCACAAAAACCCATACGCACGCAGCACCACACTCACGCACCACGCACGCCCACACCAACACGAGAGAGAGAGAGAGAGAGAGAAAGAGGGGGAGAGAGAGGGGAGGAGAAGGAGAAAGAGGGGGAGAGAAAAAGAGAGAGAGGAGAAAAATTTTTTTTTTGGAACAATTTTTATTTTTCAAGGTAGTAGATTAAGCATTACATGCTTTTTACATCCAGCCCAAAAGAAAGAGTAAATAAGAAGGGAAAAATACCAAAAGACATAGAATTGCAAGGAAAAAAAATCAAAACACAGACGCACAAACATACTGGAAGGGAAGCAAGATATAGAGAAAATCAGAGAATACTTAAAAAC
>CM054146.1:45080296-45096207 GCA_028751875.1 Rapana venosa | reverse complement strand
ATTTGATATTTTGTTTTGTTTCTGGCTGTTGTTGTTTTCTGTCTGTAGTTTGGAAGTAAGTACCCGTAACCAAGCGTTTTATTGGTACTTCGGCGACAGTGCGGATACTTATCTTTACCGGCGGAGCGTTAGACTACAAACGAAGACACCCACGATGCGCCCGCCACCCCACCAGTCTGAGGCGTTCCTCCCGTGTAGATGAAGATATGCGAGTAATTGTGGGTAGATTTACAGACGGTGGCGCCCTCGTGGGTTGCTCGTGTTTGGAAACACGCATGCTTTGAGTATGTACTACGTTGACGTCTGCGTGGAGGTACGTACTGTTTGTTTTGAGCAGTGGCGCGTGACGGACGCCGTAGCCGAGTGGTTAAGACCGTTTGACTTCATTCCCACGGGTTCATGAAACCGTTGGTTCGATTCTTGGCGGCGTCTGGTGAATTAAGGGTAGGGATTTTTTTACGACCTCCCAGGTCAACTTCAAGTGTAGACCTGCCAGTAACGTAATTTCATTCGTGTATACATGCATGCAGAAGATCCAGTATGCACGTTAAAGATCCCGTAATTTATGTCAGTGGGTTACGGAAGCACGAGCATACATCCCCGATGTCGGTATGCAGCTACCTTCATGGTGGGCAAAAAGGGGCACATACGCAAAAATCTCGCCATTGGTGAACCTCGGAGCACTAGCCGAGGAACGAAATAAAAAGCAATAGGACTTAAATATAAAAGACAGGGTACGCACAGTTCGGTTAAAGTTGGCTATAGCAAAGGTAGCTAGAGTTACAGTAGACAAACACGTTAAGTAAACAAATAAATTAATAATGTAGTACATCAAAATGAATAAGCACATGAAAAAACTAATATCAAAATGCATACATAATAACTAACTAATCAACATGTTGGAATTTTTTAAAAAAATATACAGATAGAAATAAAATAGATAACTGTAAACAAATTGTCATAAAAGTAAAAAGATTTACACCAGTCATTCAAAAATAAAAGTTAAAAGACCGGCTGGAAAATGTTCTTTTAAAGATGGTAGGATTCATTCTACGAGAAAAAGAGTTTTACCTTTAGCGTTATAAAATTAGTGACACAGCTCGTCATCATTAAATGTACAAGTATAGTTCACACACACACACACAGCAGGAATGAAAAAACTACTAGGATGTGCATTCACGCCAAACGACATAAATGACGATTTCATGTCTCTTTGTTTGCCTCTTTCTTTTATTATGTCTGTCAGTCTGTGTGTCTGCCTGTCTTTATGTCCGTCTCTTTTGTCTTTGTCTCTGTCTCAGTGTCTGTGTTTCCGCAACTCTGTCTCTGACCCTGTCTGCTATCTCTCTATTTGTCTATCTGTCTCTCTTCACCTTCTCTGTCTCTGTCTGTCTGTGTGTCTGTCTGTCTCTCTCTCTCTTTGTGTATGTGTGCGAGTGTAGCAGTACCGGCGGCAACATCAACAGCAGCAGCAGTAGCAGCAGCAGCAGCAGCAGCAGCAGCAGCAGCAGCAGCAGCAGCAGCAGTAGTAGTAGTAGTAGTAGTAGTAGTAGTAGTAGTAGTAGTAGTAATAGTAGTAGCAGCAGCAGCAGCAGCAGCAGCAGCAGCAGCAACAGCAGCAGCAGTAGTAGTAGTAGTAGTAGTAGTACCACCACCACCACCACCACCACCACCACCAGCAATAGTGGCAACAACAGCAGCAGTAGTAGCAAAAGCAACAACAGCAGGAATAGCATAAATGCGTAGTAGCAACAGCAGCAGAGGTAGTAATAGTAGTAGAAGCAGCAGCGGTGATAATTCTAGTAGAAGTAGCAGCAGCAGTGGTAGCAGTAGTAACAACATCAGCAGCAGTGTTAGCAGTAGTAACAGCATCAGAAGAAGTAGAAATAGTAACAACAGCAGCAATAGCAGCAGCAGCAGCAGCAGAAGTAGAAGAAGAAATAGTAACAACAGCAGCAATAGCAGCAGCAGCAGCAGAAGTAGAAATAGTAACAACAGCAGCAATAGCAGCAGCAGCAGCAGAAGTAGAAATAGTAACAACAGCAGCAATAGCAGCAGCAGCAGAAGTAAAAATAGTAACAGCAGCAATGGCAGCAGCAGCAGTAGTAGAAATAGTAACAACAGCAGCAATAGCAGCAGCAGCAGCAGCAGTAGTAGAAATAGTAACAACAGCAGCAATAGTAGCAGCAGCAGTAGTAGAAATAGTAACCACAGTACCAATAGCAGCAGCAGCAGTAGAAGTAGAAATAGTGACAACAGCAGCAGCAGTAGCGGAAGTAGAAATAGTGACAATAGCGGCAGCATCAGAAGTAGAAATAGTAACCACAGCAGCAATAGCAACATCAGAAGTAGAAATAGTAACAACAGCAGCAATAGCAGCAGCAGCAGAAGTAGAAATAGTAACAACAGCAGCAATAGCAGCAGCAGCAGTAGAAATAGTAACAACAGCAGCAATAGCAGCAGAAGTAGAAATAGTAACAACAGCAGCAATAGCAGCAGCAGCAGAAGTAGAAATAGCAACAGCAGCAGAAATTGCAGCAACAGCAGCAGTAGAAATAGTAGCAACAGCAGCAATAGCAGCAGAAGTAGAAATAGTAACAACAGCAGCAATAGCAGCAGCAGCAGCAGAAGTAGAAATAGTAACAACAGCAGCAATAGCAGCAGCAGCAGTAGAAATAGTAACAACAGCAGCAATAGCAGCAGAAGTAGAAATAGTAACAACAGCAGCAATAGCAGCAGCAGCAGTAGAAATAGTAACAACAGCAGCAATAGCAGCAGTAGTAGAAATAGTAACAACAGCAGTAATAGCAGCAGAAGTAGAAATAGTAACAATAGCAGCAGCAGCAGAAGTAGAAATAGTAACAGCAGCAGAAATTGCAGCAACAGCAGCAGTAGAAATAGTAACAACAGCAGCAGCAGCAGCAGAAGTAGAAATAGTAACAACAGCAGCAATAGCAGCAGCAGCAGCAGAAGTAGAAATAGTAACAACAGCAGCAATAGCAGCAGCAGCAGCAGAAGTAGAAATAGTAACAACAGCAGCAATAGCAGCAGCAGAAGTAGAAATAGTAACAACAACAGCAATAGCAGCAGCAGCAGAAGTAGAAATAGTAACAACAGCAGCAATAGCAGCAGCAGCAGAAGTAGAAATAGTAACGACAGCAGCAATAGCAGCATCAGAAGTAGAAATAGTAACTACAGCAGCAATAACGGCATCAGAAGTAGAAATAGTAACCACAGCAGCAATAGCAGCAGCAGAAATAGAAATAGTAACTACAGCAGCAATAGTAGTAGTAGCAGAAGTAGAAATAGTAGCAACAGCAGCAGCAGTAGAAATAGTAACAACAGCAGCAGAAGTAGAAATAGTAACAACAGCAGCAATAGCAAGCAGCAGCAGCAGTAGTAGAATCAGTAACTACAGCAGCAATAGCAGTAGCAACAGTCTAAGAAAGAGCAAAAACCAAATCCCACAGCAGAGGGACAGAGACAAGGTGACGAAAAGATCAGCTGTAGATGTTTCACCTCTCCTTGTTTATCGTCCTTTCCAGCACGTTCAGCGAAGGTGGTACCGTAAACTAGCGGCTGGGTAATCCTGTTGGACACTGACTTTGTGCATGGGATAAGTGATATTTACGTGTTTTCTCTTTCAGATTTATGGGCATGCAGGACACGTTTCTCTTTTTTTTACTGGATGGTGATGATTAGGACACTATGTCAGCGCGATTGAGGGAAAATGAAGATGTAGTCATGTGAGAGTTGAAAGGTGTTCTGACTTGGATCGGCATAGTGATGGGTTTAGCGGTGTATGGCTCTGTAAGTGTGTGTGTTGTGCGTATGTTGTGTGGTGTGTGTGTGTGTGTGTGGTGTGTGTGTGTGTGTTGTGTGTGTGTGTGTCTGTGTGTGTGTGTGAGTGAGGGAAAGGGGGGGTTGTGGTGGGGGTTGTGATGGGTGTGTGTTGTGTGTGTGTGTGTGTGTGTGTGTGTGAGGGGTTGTGGTGGGGGGGTGGAGTGGGTGGATGGAGGTTGGAGTGAGGTGTGTTGTGCGTGCGTGTATGTGTGTGTGTTTGTTGTGTATGTGTGTGTGTGTGTTGTGTGTGTATTGTGTGTGTGTGTGTACGTGTCGTGTGTGTGTATGGGGGGCTTATGGTGGGGGTGTGGATGTGGTGTGTATGGGTGTACGCGTGTTGTGTGTGTATGTGTGTGTGTGGGGGGGGGGGGGGAGGGGTTTGGTGGTGGTGGTGTTGAATGGGTGGGTGGCATTGGATGGGTGGGTGATGTGTGTGGTGTGGAAGGGGGGTAGTGGTGGGGGTAGTGATGGGTGGTGGATGGATGGGTGGGTGATGTGTGTGTGCGTGGTGTGTGTGTGTGTGTGTGATGTGTGTGTGTGTGTGGATGTGTGTGTGTGGTGTGTTGTGTTGTGTGTGTGTGCCTTTGTGTGTTGTGTGTGTGTGTGTGTGTTTGTTGTGTGTGTGTTTGTCGCGGTGGGGGGAAATGTAGATTTTTAAAGAAACAGTCACATACTTGAATCTCAATTTATGATGATTAGGGGGAAAAATTAACAATGTAGGACTGAAAGAAGAAGGAGAGAAGAAGAGAGGAGGAGGAGAAGATCAAATAAGGAAATAGAAAGGAGGGAAAGAAAGATGATCAGGTAGGAAAGAAAAACAAAGAAATAGAAAGAAGTGAAGCAAGAAATTTGAAATGAAAAGGTCCTGTTTGGTTACTTTAAAATGTTATAAACAGTATTAACAGGATTTTTGTGCAACAGTAGTCTCAAGATACAATGACGGAAACGAAACAAAAGAAGAAAAGGGGGAAATCCCTTAAAGCAGAAAGAATACACCACGAAAAATGTCAAAGAAAAGTAAAACCAAAAGTGGGAATCAAAGAAGGAATTTTTTATTGAAAGCGATATGTAATAATTAAATTGAAAAGAAACACACACAAATAAAGATCAAACACACACTGACAGAAATAAATTTTTTTAAAAAAACCATACAAAGGATTAAAACAAAGGAGTCAAAGAACAGTGTGAGAGAACTAGAGAAACACGAATAAGTAAAGATATGAAACAAAAACTAAAAAAAGTACAGTTTAAACCAAGAAAACGAACACCAACAACAGGGAAAAAAGAAAACGCAGCAGTAATCAAAGAACGGGCTTCTTAGATAACGACGTCCATCAGTTAAGGGAACGAGAAACGATGTTGTAGAATCTCAAATATGAACAGTAAGACACAACCATCTGAACTACCATTATGTGCATGAAACTCCACATACATAATGATGGTTTAGAAACAGTCAGTCTACCATCTGAACTACCGTTATATACATGAAAACTCTACATACATAATGGTAGTTTAGGAACAGTCAGACACTACCATCTGAACTACCATTGTGTACATGACACTCCACACATACATAATGGTAGTTTAGGAACAGTCAGACTACCATCAGAACTACCATTATGTACATGAAACTCTACATACATAATGGTAGTTTAGGAACAGTCAGACACTACCATCTGAACTACCATTGTGTACATGACACTCCACACATACATAATGGTAGTTTAGGAACAGTCAGACTACCATCAGAACTACCATTATGTACATGAAACTCTACATACATAATGGTAGTTTAGGAACAGTCAGACTACCATCTGAACTACCATTATGTACATGACACTCCACATACATAATGGTAGTTTAGGAACAGACTACCATCAGAACTACCATTATGTACATGAGACTCTACACATACATAATGGTAGTTTAGGAACAGTCAGTCAGACTACCATCTGAACTACCATTATGTACATGACACTCCACATACATAATGGTAGTTTAAGAACAGTCAGACTACCATCTGAACTACCATTATGTACATGAAACTCCACATACATAATGGTAGTTTAGGAACAGTCAGACTACCATCTGAACTACCATTATGTACATGAACCTCCACACACATAATGGTAGTTTAGGAACAGTCTACCATCTGAACTACCTCTATGTACACGAACCTCCACATAAGCCACACAGAGCAGAGCTCTTGCCAGACTGGCACCAGCCGGACAACAGAACATGCGCTGCAGTCCTGCCTGCTACATGAGGTAGCACTCTGAAAGAGGACCTGGCCTGACTGACCCATACCACCCCAGTGGCTAGGAAACACTATGGTGACTTGGACGACCTGTGTGGTGTCGTTAATGGATTTCTTGTCGCTAACTGGCTCAGGACGTTCATCTGCGCGAACCCAGTACAGATTTAACTGGCATTCATGTTTTAGCACGTTGCTTTATATAAACACATAATATGAGGACATAATACACAATTGCAACAGTATGAAGATGTTTAATTAAAACCGTCTTAGCAGCACCACAGACCTTCAGCGTACGAATGCTTTCACCGCGGATGCTTATCTGTCCATCTGGCAAACGCCAAAGAAAGAAAGACAGAAAACACAAAGCAACTGGTGGATGCGGAAGGTGGGTTTTTGGAAATTTTAATACATCTTAGGAGAAAAATTTTAATCCCTTTTCCCTTCCCTGCAGTTTTTCTTTTAAATTTTTTTAAATTTAGTATTCGGGTTTTCTTACTGAATTTTGTATTCTGTTTAGCCTTTTTTTTAATGCATAAAAGTTAAAAACCCTATGTTTTTTTCAGTCATTCTTCTAATGTAGTATATCAGTTTTTTTGTTTTACTTTTTATTTTTGTTAAGATTCTGTAATTAGTTTTATTTGGTATGTCAAATAAGGAAAGAATGGCTGAGCAGAAAAATGGGGGGGGGTGGGGGGACTCCCAACGATTTTGGTAGGGAAACAAATGTAAAAAAAATTTTAAATTTCTCTTTTTTGCTTTTTTTTTTTTTCACCAGCAAAAAATGAGAAAAAGAAAAAAAGACGAAAGGAGAAAGAGAGAGAAGAGAGAGAGGAGAGGAGAAGAGAAGAGAGAAGAGAGAGGGAGAGAGAGGGGGAAAATGGTTTGGGGGCGGCAGGCGTGTGCGTGGTGGGTAGCCTTGTATATACTTATGTATAAGCTGGGGATCTGGTTTATTTACTGATCTGTTTTATTGGGCAGTCGAATCGGGAGAAAAAGGGAGCCCGAAAAAAATTAAATCAACATCGGTGTTTGTCTGACTGAATACCATCACACAGCGAAAAGCGCACACACAACCAAACACACCTGTGTCGCTCCCCCCCCACCCTTTTGTTTGACAGGGGCAAAAAAAATGCTTTCTCTTACTTTTGAGGAAAAAGACGTCGATTTGGGGCAAATACGCACGTTATAATTATATGCCAACATTGCTTGGTCCGAAAAACAGCCCGCAACACCACGCAACCAAAACAAAACACACACCACACACACACACACACAAAACACCACAACTTTTGGGTAAGGAGTGTCTTTTTGCGCCCGTAATTTCGGGTTTCATAACATTGAATAAAACCATTTTTAGTCAAGGTGGCTCCTTTGTCTCTCGTCTGTCTGTCTGTCTTTGTCTTGTCTCTTTGTTCTTCTGGGGGGTGCGCGAATTTCCACCCGGGAAAAGTCGACATAACATCCGTTATTGTTTTGCAAATACTGCACACCAAGGGCAATGGACTTGTGGTTTGTGGGGAAAAGTACAAGGGATATCCTTCGGGAAATGGGGACTTCAGGGCACCTTGGTGTTTTCCTACCTGTTTTCATCGTTTTTCATGTTAAAAAAGCCCCAGGGTCAAAATGCAAGGGTATCCCCTGTTTACGTTAAGAGGAGAGTAGACGGTGTCGTGGTATTTGGCCCTACGTATTTTTTTGGGGGCTTTATTATTGCAATGGGGGGGACGTGAAACAAACCCCGGGACCTGATCTCCCAAGGGCAAAAGCAACAGGGGCGCCAGATTTGCCAAAAAGGATCAGAAGACCAACAGGCATGGAGGGGCCTGGCACCCCTTAGGGGTGTTTAAAACCCACCCGGACGGAGCCTTCCTACAGCCCCTAGGGGTGTATTCGTGAAACCAAGATGACACTAGGCTTGACGAAGTGAAGCAAAAAAATGCATCAAAAGCATGAGGAGGCTGCCGCAAAAAGAGGAGCTGAAAGGATGGGGAGGAGATGCGGGTTGGGCAGCAGAACCGGGCCCTGCAGGAGGGGAATGAGGACGGGGAGAGGTGGCATCTGCAGATGAAAACGGACGCCTGGAGGGGGGATGCGGAAAAACCTGCTTTTTCTAGGGAAATGAAAAGGGAGAGACAAAGGAAACCTGCAGAGTGGGAGGCAAGTTAAAGGACTCTCACGGAACGTTGGAACGTCTCAGACAATTGAATTCGACAGATTCATCGTGTGAATTAAAAACCGACTCACCAGGATTGCAAGGGGTGTGTTTTTCAACAGAACGGACATACCAAACCAAAAAAAAAGGAAGGGAACGAATCTTCATTGGTAGGATTTCCTTTTCAAGGGGAAGGGGCGCGGAAAAGACTAACCCCCCACGTGAAAAAGCAAGGTGACGGAACGTGCTGCCCCTTTTCTTTAAATTATCTCCCCTTTTGGTGGGAAACGGGAACGGTGACAGTGAAGAAAGGTGTGGGAAAAGAAATAGGAAAATTTGGGGCCGGGCCCCGTGTCCAGATTTTTTCCACAATAGGGGGGGAACAAACCCTAACCTACCCGGTAAAGTTGCCCGGGGCATTACCGAAAATGAGACAACATAGACTGCACACGAAAATGCAATGAGTCCGTGAAAACCCCTGGAAATCACGTTTGGTTTTGAAGTAAAAGTAGGTATGGTGACCATTCTTGTCAAAACTTTTTGTTCTATTTTGTCTGTGGAAGATGGTCGCCCTGATAGGTTGGATGATGTTTGTAATGATTTAAACCCTTTTTCTTTTCCTTCATTGAACATTAATGGACTTTTCCAAAATTACAAATAAAAATTTATTTCTTTTGTCTGTTTTTCAAAAAATTTGCACGTGATTCACGAACTGACACCACCCCCATCAATCAAGTCAGGGTTTTTTTTGTACCTGGCATGAGAGCGCGACATTAGAGCTATGCTCGCACCGGGAAAAATTGTAAAAACAGTAAACGTTGCTCCAATATTAAGCAGCGTTAACACACTTGGAAAATTCATCGCCGCAAAACCAGAGGGAAACGGGCGGGCCGACGTCATCGCCGGGGGGGGGTTCCCCTTTCCCCCGTGTCTCCCCCCTCACCCTGACTTTACTTTGCCCCCCGACAACGCTTCTTCCCATCTGCCGCCACCCACCCCTTACTTTTATTGCTCGTTTTTTGTAATTTGATAATGTTTTTTGTTTGATTTATTGTATATCATATTTTTCAAAACCAAATCCCTTAGCACAGTTCTTCACCATCTTTATTGTTTCACCATCCAAACCTTGTCGTTTTTTTCCGTACCCCACCCCACCATCGCTTCGTTTTTTTCCTCTGACTTGTCCAAATCACCATTTTCACTTCCCCCTCTCCCCCCCTTCAGATCCCTTTCAATTTTTTTGTTAAAAGTGCATTTTTGCCCAAAGGGAAAAAGCTACACATATCTGATTTCATCTCTGAAAAAAACATTGACTTAAACCTTCCTCACCGAAACTTGGCTTAAACCACATGGCCATGAGCCAAAAATAAAACAGCTGACTCCTCCTGGATAAAAAAACCATTTCTTTCCCCCGACTCTCTCGGGGAGGGGGGAATTGCCATCATTCTCAAAGACATATTAAACCATCCTTTCTTTCAGTCACAACCTTCAATTCTCCATGAATCTTTTGAAGTTTGCGAATCAATCTCAACCTACCTGGCCACTCTATTACAAATCTGCTGCCTTTACCGTCCCCCTTTCCCAGCCGTAAAAAACAACCTAACATCTTCTCTTTTTCACCAAAAAATTCCAGTCACTCCTCGACCACTACAGCCTCTCTCCCACTAAACTTATAATTCTGGTGACTTCAACTTCCATTTCAAACAACCAGTCTTCTCCAGAGGTCAAACGTCTTTCTCTTTCTCTGTCCAACCATTCTCTCTCTCAACGGGTAAACGAAGCAACGCACAGATCTGGTCATATTTTAGACTGGCTGATTACTAATGCTTCATTCAATCTTGTCACATCTGTTTCTGTCACCGACGAACTGCATTCTAAATCATTCCGCCATTCTTTTCCATCCAACATCACAAAACCTGTCAGAAAGAAGAAATATGTTTACTCGTCGCATCTTAAGGCCTTAGACATTCATAACCTTCTCTTCCCAAGGCTTCCGAACTTTTTTTCACAAACCTCTGACCACACTGACCTCTCTGATCACTAAATACAAATTCTCCGCCAACTGTTTTGATGAGCATGCACCTCCTACTGATCATCTCCTCCCTGACAGACCCTGTGCGCCATGGTATACCCAAGACATCTTGATAGCGAAGCGCAAAGCCGGCAACTAGAACGCAGTGGGGAAGTCAAAAACCGAAATCAACAAACAGCTTTTCCGAAAACAAATAAACAAAGTCAAACTCTTAATCCATTCTGCAAAGACAGACTACTACTCTTCCCAAATTCTCTGTGCTACATTCCATAAAATCCTTTTTTTTCCTCACTTCAAATCTCCTTGGATCTGCAAAACAACTCCTCGCCAAACAACCCACAGCCTGTCTGACTTCCATCCATATTTCTCCCTTCTTTTCAGACAACGTTCGAAACAATACGCTCCAGACATGATCAAACTAAATTTCCCCTGCGCCCCTGACCCCCAGTTCACTGGCACTCCTCTCTTTTCCCTTTCCCATCCCAAAAGTGAAAAAGAAATCATGACAATTCTAAAGGGAAAGACTATAAAATCATGCGACCTTGATCCCATACCTGCTCCTTTTTTTCTCACAATGCCTTCCACAACTTGTGCCTATTATCACTAAAATAGTAAACTCATCTCTTCAGTCAGGAAATTTTCCATCAGCTCTTAAAACAGCAATAGTCACACCTCTACTGAAAAAGCACGACCTCGATCCCAACATTCTGAAGAATTATAGGCCTGTCTCAAACTTACCCTTTGTCTCTGGGGTACTAGAGAGGGTTGTTCTCGGGCAGCTCAGCAGTCACCTTCATTCCAATGATCTTCTTCCCACTTTTCAGTCTGCCTGTCGCCCCGGCCGCGGCACCGAAGCCGCCCTGGTCCATGCTTTGGGTGCGCTTCTGCTTGCTTCTGGTGCGGGAGGGGTCTCCCTCCTCGCTCTTCTTGACTTGTCTGCGGCCTTTGGTGCCATGGGTCGCTCGGTTCTTCTTTCTCGCCTCCGGGGTGCGTTTGGTGTTGATGGCGCGGCCCTCGCCTGGTTTGCTTCGTGCCTCACGGACCGGTTCCAGAAAGTTATTGTAAACGGGGTTCGATCAAAACCTGTCAAAATGGAATGTGGAGTCCCGCAGGGATCAGTCCTGGGCCCTGTTCTCTTTACTCTCTACACTGCTCCACTCTCACATATAATAAACAACCACCCTATTGATCATCATTTCTATGCCGATGATGCTCAGCTTCAGTGCAGCGATGCTGTTGAAAGCTTGCCTTCCCTCCTGACAGGTGTGTCCTGCTGCCTTCGGGACATTCGGAACTGGATGGCTCAGAACAGGTTACAACTTAATGCCGATAGAACCGAGGCCATGCTCATAGGGACCCAACATAGGCTTTCCTCTGTCGCAGGGGCTTCAATAGAATTCGGCGGTGCGTCAGTTCCTTTGTCCACTCTGTGGGGTATTTGGGAGTAGTTCTTGACGGCACACTCTCTGTGAGGGAGTTCATCACCCAGACCTGCCAGTCTTGCTACTATCAATTACGACGCATAAGCGCGATTCGCAGGTGTCTGTCCGCTGATGCAACTTCTGAGCTTGTCGCGTCTCTCATTCTTTCACGTTTAGACTACTGTGGTTCTCTTTGGGCTGGCCTGCCGGCATCATCTGTCCACTCTCTTCGGCGCATACAGAGCTCTGCAGCTCGACTGGTCCTAGGAGGGAGGAAGTCTGGGCACATCGCTCCTCTTCTGCGGTCTCTTCGCTGGTTGCCTGTCTCGCAGGGACTGGAGTGTGGAATCAATGCCCTCTGTTTCAAATGTCTCCACGGGTCTGCACCCTCTTGTCTCTGTGGCTGTCTTCACCTGTGCACTCCGTCTCGTTCCCTTCGTTCGGCCGCGGGTGCTTTGTGCTTTCGGGCACCCAGATTCGGGCAGACCACTGTTGGCCGTCGCTCCTTCTCTGTTTCTGGTCCGTCCGCCTGGGGTGGCCTCCCTCTTTCGCTTCGTCGGGGGCCTTCACTTGGTTCCTTCGGGTCCGGCCTCGGGACACGCTTGTTTCCTGCCTGGGACTTTCCCCCCGCATGTCTGTCCCTGGTTTTCGGCAGCGTCTTTCGCCTTCTGGTGTTGTTCTGTGTGTGGTGTGTGTGTGTGTGTGGTGTGTGTGTGTGTGGGGGTGTGTGTGGTGTGTGTGTGGGGGTGTGTGTGTGTGTGTGTGTGGTGTTGTGGTGCGTGTGCGTGCGTGGTGCGCGCGCGTGGATTTGGGATCTGTTGAAGGAGAGTTGCATGCCTGTGGATGATTGAGTGCAAGCGCTTCGATTTGTTTGTTTTCTACAAGATTCAGCGCTATATAAATTCCATATATTATTATTATTATTAGTTTCGATTTTGTATGTTTAGTTGAGACTTTTGTGAAAGAATTTCAGTCATTAGTGTTTAATGGATTCAAAGTCCATTGTAAGCCTGCTGTAAAGCTTTCAGCGCGTGGAAGACACTCTGGTGGAATCGTCTGTCTCATAAGGGATGAGCTGTGTTCATATGTAAAATTGATTGAGGTTGATTCTGATCATTTTTTGTGCTTTTCTTATTGATAAATCTATATTTGAACTGTTAAGCATGTTTTGTATGTGTGTGCATATTTTCCCCACCAGGGGGTTCACCTGTCTATACGTATTTTGATATTGATAACGGAATTGCTTCCTTGGAGGAATTTTGTGTGAATGTCTATTTTTGATCAGAGATGAGTTTATTATTTTCAAATGGTGACTTAATAGTAGAACCTCAAATATTTCTGGTAGTCTAGAAGGAGTAACATGCTATATTTTCCAGAATCTGCACCGAAGTGGTCCTTTAAATGTAAACAGACAATCTCAGGACACTGCATGAAATTACGGTGAAATGTTGCTTAATGTATGTACAGCTTTAGATTTATGCATTTTGAATGGAATGGTCAGGGTGACCTACAGGGTCACTACACATACATATCTGAACAGGAAGTGCATAAATGATTATTTCTTGATGACATGTGAGTTATTTTTCAAATATCTCTGACTGCTGTGAAATGCGTGTGATAGAAAAATTGAGTCTGCCATTTGCCCATAACCCTTTTTGTTAAGTCTGACTGCAAGCACATTGGTATGAAAGAAAGCAATTATTATGGGGATGAAATTTAAAAGTTTGTCTGGAATGAAGCCTGTGCTGCTTCGTTCAAAAATACATTAGCTTCTGATGAAATGAAAACTCGTTTAGAGGGCGCTATCACTTAATAGGGACAGATTTTAAAAGAGTCCTAAATGTTTTTGATTGTTGTTTAAGAGAAGCTGCTTTATTGGGATGAAAAAACAAATTCGCATTGGAAACAATATGAAAGAAAACGATTGGGATGAAAACAGAATGTCGTGTCACTAAAAGAAAAGTGCGTAATTTGTTGAAAAAGTATCGCCATACTTTATCTATTTCTGATCGTGAATCATATTGCAAAGGAGAAGGGAGTAAAAAATATGCTAAAGAGAAAACAAAAAGATTATAATCATGCACTTTTAACTGAATTGTCCAATTCTATTGGCAATCAAAAGAGTTTTGGAGTTATGTACACAAAACACTTTTCCCAGACGAAACCAACTTAAGAATAGTATCAAAGTGGAGATGTGGTTTGAAACCCTTTCAGGGTGTTGCTTGAAAAAAATGAAGATCAAAGATCTGGTTTAAAATCATGAAGATGCTGAAAACGATGTTGAGAATAGTTATAAAACTGAATACCCTTTTAAACGCCCATCTCAAAAGAAGAAATTTTGATGGCTTTGCGAAAATTAAAGAATAAAAAAGCTGCAGGACCCCATGGGATTATTGGAGAGTTGATAAAAAATGCCTGGGACTAGAATGTTGTTCTAAACTTTTGTTACATATTCTTAATATGTAATTGATAAAGGTTTATCCTGATAGTTGGTCAGAGTCGATTGTCCTTCCATTTATATAAAAAGGTGATGCTAACAACCCCAATAATTATAAGGCATTTCGTTTTTGTAACATAAATAGCAAGCTTTTCAGTGCTTGATTAATAAAGACACAGGATGGTTGCAGAAAATAATATAACCGGAGAATTTCAAGCAGGTTTCAAGCAAAATTATTCCACAGAAAATCACAAGTTTACACTATGGCATTCATTCAAAAACAATTCAGTTTTAAACCGTAAATTATACGTTGCATTTATAGATTTTGAGAAGGCTTTCGACTCTGTCAACAGAAGTTTTTTTTGTGGTCAGTTTTGTTCAGAAATGGTATTCGTGGGAAACTATACAGATGTTTGTGAGTATGTATGATTGTGTGAAAGCAAGAGTGCGTTCAGGTGGTACATTATCCAATTATATCAGTTGTACGTGTGGGGTGAAACAAGGGGATGTTTGCAGTCCTATTTTATTTTCTTTGTTCATTAACGAGCTGACAAAAGAAGTCATAAAGTATGGAAAACATGGTGCAACATTTAGTAATGATGTCCTTGAAATCTTCTTTTTGTTTTTAGCTGATGATATAATGTTAATGTCAGAAAACTGTAGTTGGCCTTCAGAATCAGTTGAATAGTTTACATAGGGCCGCTGCTTCATTGAAGTTTTAAAGTAAACCTAACAAAGAGTAACATATTTTTATTTTGAAAGGGTGGGCATCTTGCAATGAGAGAAAGATGGACGTATGGGGGAACTGTGATTTCTGTGGTGAATGATACAAATATTTAGGTATATATTTTTCTTTTACTCGTTAAGCTTTACGTTTGCGTGTAAAGACCTCGCAATAGAGCAAAAAGTGCATTGTTATTATAATGAAGTTAACTTTGTTAAATAACGAATCTCTTTTTTCTGTTTATAAAATTATTGATGCCCAAATTCAACCTGTATTGCAGTATGGAGCTGAGATAGGGGTCTGTATCCTGCTGCCGAAAACTGTGAGAAAACCCATTTATTTGCGTTGAAAAAGTTTCTGGGAGTGTCACTCAAGACACCAAATGATCTGTGACAGGGAAACAGCAAGGTACCCCATGTCACTGCTTTCTATTGTTTAGATGCATACAATATTGGATAAAAGTAACTCAGATGAATTCAGAAGATTGCCCTTTAAAGCATATAAAAATGTTGTTAGATTTAGATAGTAGAGGCAAAATCAATTTGGCTTCAAATGTAAGAATAAAATTATATGAAGTGGGTTTGGGTACGTTGGTTAAACCAAGGAGTTGGAGATGTGCGTGGTTTTATTCAACATTTTCGTGAAGGTTGATTGATTGTTGCTGGCAAAATTGTGAGAGTCATGTACAGAATAGTGATAGATTTTACCACTATAGAATGTTTAGTCAAGTAAATTTTTGTACCAACTTATATGCCATGCTATTGATAAAACATTGAAGCGTATAATGACACGATTTGATTTGGATCTCGGTATCAATGTACATTATTATCGCTATAGAAATGCACTTGCCACAAATCTCAATGCCCAATTTGTAAAATTTTAGTAGAAGATGAAATCCACTTTGTGCTGTCCTGTCCAGGGTTAAGAGATATACGAGAGCAATTCAAACCACAAAAGTACGTAGAGATCATGTTTGTTCAGGTTGGTTTTGTTATTACTTCGAAAGAATGAAGTATTGTAAAACAACCGGCAGTATATATGTATA
>CM054146.1:45072796-45075296 GCA_028751875.1 Rapana venosa | reverse complement strand
CCTTGATACCCCGGATATCGATTACCCCGATAAACCGCTTGGTTACAAACTCAATCACCCAACTACAAACACACCCCACTTTTCGCCTGACCCACTTCAATGCATCATCTTCCAAATCTGACTTCTTTCAGAAGTCAGGACACAGACGAAAACTCAGCCTTTCTGTTAGAGTGCTCTTATTTCCATCATCACGGGGTAGCCTAGTGGTTAGACCATTTCGCTCGCAATCTGACGACCCGGGTTCGATTCCCGTTCAAGGGGGATATTTTCCCCTGGAGTTAACATCAGTGCAGACTCCACTCTCCCCAAAAGTCCTTCGGAGGAGACTATAAACCGAGGCCCCGTGTGCGAACGCGCGCAGAACATCTTGCGCACACGTTAAATCCTGTTCCGCTTTCTGTAAGAATAGACCAGTGTGTGCCGGTGGGAACGGATGACAAAATTGAACAAAACTACATACACACGGGGACTGGATGTTAAAAAAGCGCACGAATTCTTATTCCATTATCCTCGAAATAAAAAAAAATAAAAAAATTAACTATTACAGGGTGGTCGGGATAGCCTAGTGGTTAGAGCGTTGCGCTCGAGATTTGACAGCCTGGGTTTGAGCCACCACCGTTCAAGGGGATTTTTACCCTGGAGTTAACATCAGTACTGACTCCACTCCCCCTCAAAGTCTTTCGGATGAGACTATAAACCGAAGCCCCGTGTGCGAATGGACGCAGAATGCCACGCACAACAGGTTAAAACTCGTTCTGTCTTTTGAAAGAGTAGGCCGTTCTTAGCCGGTAAGAACGGATGACAGAAAAATGTTAACTGCATAACAAAAACTCCCCCACGTCGAAATGCGGCTACCTTAATGGTGAGGTAAAACGGTGGCATACGCAAAAAATCTCGCCATTGGTGAACCTCGAAGCTCTTGCTGAAGAATAAAAAACAAAAAAGCAAACAAAGACAAAATCGCATGTACTCTGGTGTCGTGTTTAGGCATCATTTCCGAAGTCAGAATGCGGCTACCTTAATGGTAGTCAAAAATGGTCGTTTGTGCAAAAAATCTCACCTTTGGTGAACCTCGAAGCTCTTGCCGAAGAAAAAAAAAAGAACCCAACTGAATCCATTGTTATTGTTGTTGTTGTTATCACAATGCTGCAGCAAAAGATAGACATTAATATCAACGATCATTGTGCAAGAATGACAATGGCATCAACTAATTTTGTTGTTGTGGGTCTGGTAGTGAGAAGGTAATAGTTCTTACTAACATCATTATGCAATCTCTGAAATATTTGTTTCTCTCTCTGCCTCTCTTCCTGTCTTTCAGTTGTTTTTCTGAGTGCTTCTGTCTGTTTTTTACCAGATTCAGCGCTATATAAATTCCATATAGTAGTAGTAGTAGTAGTAGTAGTAGTAGTAGTAGTAGTAGTAGTAGTAGTAGTAGTAGTAGTATTCTTTTATATCAAGGATAATGGAATAAGCACTCAAGTGCTTTTTTACATCCAGTCCCCGTGTGTATGCGGTTTTGTAAACTGATATCTGTTCCCACCGGCACACAATGGCCTACTCTTACGAAAATCGGAACAAGATTTAACGTGTGCGCAAGATGTTCTGCGTGGGTTCGCACACGGGATCTCGGTTTATCGTCTCATCCGAAGGATGTGTGTGTGTGTGTGTGTGTGTGTGTGTGTGTGTGTGTGTGTGTGTGTGTGTGTGCGTGCGTGCGTGCGTGCGTGCGTGCGTGCGTGCGTGCGTGTGTGTGTGTGCGCGCGTGTGTGTGTGCGCGCGCGTGTGTCTGAGAGACAGACAAAGAAACAGACAGACAGACACAATACAATGCTACACAGCTAAACATTTCATTTTCTAAAATAAATAGTCATCTTTTTTGATATAACGGTATTGTATTAGACCCCTTCAAAATGGGCCAATGGCCTTCCTTCCCTAAATGTTCGTATTCTCTCTCTCTCTCTCTCTCTCTCTCTCTCTCTCTTGCTCGCTCTCGCTCTCGCTCTCGCGCTCTCTCTGTATTGTATGTGGGCATGTCTGGGCAATCAGGTGTGCGTGCATGCGCGCGAACACACACACACACACACACACACACAGACATGCGCACGCGCACACACACACACACACACACACACACACACACTTCCGTGTGTCATGGAATGCTTTTGTGCCCTGTGACCTTAAGAATACACACGGTGAATACAATTTTAGCTGTCTGTTTGTTGTCTTACTCTCTGGCGGTAACCCTGATACCCCAGATTATCTTTCCACCCGTAAAAACCCCGTTACAAACACTATCAACTTAACTACGAATATGCTGCCTTTTGTTTCTTACCCACCCGGTTTTCAATTGTTCGTCTAATTCCACATCGCATGTCACAACAAAACTGATATTTCCACAGCCTCGTATCATCTGTCAGTGTCCATCATCATCGCTGCCAGAGTTGCTGTCATCATCTGTTATCTGTGTTGTTATCTGTGACCCCTGAACCAAAAGATGATC
>CM054146.1:45067796-45070296 GCA_028751875.1 Rapana venosa | reverse complement strand
ACTGTACCTCTGCCGTATATAAAAAAAAAAATTATAATCTTAACGTTTCCGTCATCATCGTCGTCGTCGTCATCAGCAGTTATCAGTGTTGTTATCTGTGACCGCAGAGGGAGAGGTGAGAACAGGGAAAGACAACTGTGGAAAGAAGCTTCTCTTTGGGAGGTCTGAGACCCAGTAGGTTAAATTACAGTGTAAGATATCATTCACTCTTCTCTCTCTCATTCTTGTTTGTCTCTGTCTGTCTCTGTCTGTCTGTCTGTCTGTCTCTCACTCTCTCCTCTCTCTCTCTCTCTCTCTCTCCTCTCTCTCTCTCTCCTCTCTCTCTCTCTCTCTCTCTCTCTCTCTCTCTCTGTATGTGTGCTTATTTATTTATATATATTCTTTTATCTTTAAGGATAATGGGATAAGCACAGACATTCGTTTTGTTCCTGTACCTTTATATTTTCTGAAGTATGAACGTGAAAGAATGGATGATATAGTGGGTGATGCAATTTATTTGTTTCACGTTTCATGATTTTTTTAAAATTCTTAAAACATGCTGTACCTAAGTGTGTGCGCTTGCGCGCACGCGTGCGTGTGTGTGTATGAGTGTGTGTGTGCGTATGTATATGTGTGTGCGTGTGTATGTATGTGTGTGTAATTTGTATTTTGCAGTGTATTATTTTATTGGTTTTCCTCTCTTTTTTTTATATTGGTACACTTTATTGGTACAGGTTGCAATAATGTGATACTTCAGTATTATCATTAAGAAATTTTGTTCTTAGATAGACGGCTTGATGAAAAAACAGCAAATGCATTGCTTATTCAATGTACCATCTGGAAATAAAAATTTGACTTGACTTCTCTTCACTTCACTTCCAGTCTACTTGTGCATGCGATTTTGAAAATGTTGTTATCTGTGCGTGTGTTTGTACACGCGCGCGCGCATATGAGTTTGTGCGTGCGTGCGTGTGTGTATGCGTTTGTGCACATGACGTGTTGTACAGAGACACAAAGACAGACAAATAAACAGAATGATTGACTGACAGAGACAGACAGATATACAGGAAGACAGCAAGCATGAGATGGATGGAAAAAAAAATCCTAGCTCACTCACAAAGGAGAGGAGAGGAAGTGGTGTAATATCTATCAAGCATTTGGCCTCCGTTAACATTTGCGATCTATAACATTTCCCTATGTTTGTCCTCCGTTCTCCTGACTTCCCGAGAGCATGATCAGAGAGAGAGAGAGAGAGAGAGAGAGAGAGAGAGAGAGAGAGAGAGAGAGAGAGGGAGAGAGAGAGAGAGAGATGGGGGACAGATAGACAGAGAGAGAGAGAGAGAGAGGATGAGAGAGAGAGAGATGAGAGAGAGAGAGAGAGAGAGAGAGAGATGAGAAACAGATAGACAGACGGATAGATAGAGAAAGAGGAGAGAGAGAGAGATGGGGGATAGATAGACAGACGGATAGAAAGAGAGGATAGAGAGATGGGGGGACAGATAGACACAGAGAGAGAGAGAGAGAGAGAGAGAGAGAGAGAGAGAGAGAGAGATGAGAAAAACAGACGAGACGAGAGAGAGAAAGAGAGAGAGAGAGAGAGAGAGAGAGAGGAGAGAGAGAGAGAGAGGATGAGCTGAGAGAGAGAGAGAGAGAGAGAGAGAGAGAGAGATTGAGATCGGGGACAGATAGACAGACAGACAGACGGACAGAGAGAGAGAAAGAAAGGGAGAGAGAGATTGGGGACAGATAAACAGACAGACGACGGAGAGAGAGAGAGAGAGAGATGAGAGAGAGAGATGAGAGAGAAGAGAAGAGAGAGAGAGAGAGAGAGATTGGGGTCAGATAGAAAGACAGACAGACGGGAGAGAGAGAGAGAGAGAGAGAGATGAGGGACAGATAGACAGACAGAAGACGGGGGAGAGAGAGGAGAGAGGAGAGAGAGAGAGAAGAGAGAGAGAGAGAGAGAGAGAGAGAGAGAGAGAGAGAGGTGAGGGACAGATAGGCAGACAGACGGAGAAAGAGGAGAGAGAGAGAGAGGAGAGAGAGAGAGAGAGAGAGATGGGGGACAGATAGACAGACAGACAGACAGGGCAGACGGGGGAGAGAGAGAGAGAGAAGAGAGAGAGAGAGAGAGAGATAGATGATGATGATGGACAATAGACAGAGAGAGAGAGAGACAGAGAGAGAGAGAGATGGGGGACAGATAGACGGAGAGATGAGAGAGAGAGAGAGAGAGAGAGAGAGAGAGAGAAGAGGAGAGAGAGAGAGAGAGATGATGGACAGATAGACAGACAGACAGGGGAGATTGGGGACAGAGACAGACGAACGAATAGGGTGGTGGGCAACATGAATGAGGCTTCCATGCTTATGTTTAGTAAGCAGAGTGAAGGTTTGTACACTAACCTTATGCATTAATTTTGTCTTTAGCATTCTGTGATGTTTGCGTTCATCGTGTCTGCCTGCCTGCCTGCCTGTTTTTCTATATTAGCCTTTTTTTTTCTTTCCCTTTTTTTTAAAAAAG
>CM054146.1:45050449-45057949 GCA_028751875.1 Rapana venosa | reverse complement strand
CACCCTCAAAGACTCAACAACCAGTTCCCTCCATTCCTCTCTCTGTTCTGCCTTTCTCAGGATTTTGTTGAGTTCTAGGCCTGTCCATTCGCTGATGTTATCCTCCCAGCTCTTCCTTGGTCTGCCTCTTCTTCTTCCTCCTTGGACAGTGCCTTGTAAAACTGTCTTTGCAAGTCCTTTGGATCTTGTGACATGCCCATACCATTTAAGTTTATGCTTTTTCACGATCGTTAGAAGGTTCTCATAGGGTCCAATGGTTTGCTGGATTCTGTTATGCACGCTTTCGTTGCTTATGTGGTCTTTGTAGGAGATGCCAAGGAGTCTCCGAAAGCATCGCATCTCCACCGCCTGTACTCTTCTCTCCAAATCTGCAGTCAGGGTCCATGATTCACAGGCATACAGAAATATGGATATGACAAGGGAGCGCATTAGTCTGATCTTGGAGATAAGTGAGATATTTTATCTCTCCAGATGGTGTTTATTTTTGACAGTGCTGTTATTGTCTGTGCAGTCCTGCATACTACTTCTGGCTTGGATCCCTGGTCTGATACAATGGCTCCCAGGTACTTGAAGCTTTGAACTGTTTCCAGCTTCAGGTCATTAACCCTGATATCAGTGCTAATGCCGTTGGTGTTATTAGTCATCAGTTTGGTCTTCTCTGCACTGATTTCCATGCCGTATGTTTTGGAGGCCTTATTCAGGTGTTCTGTTAGGCTGGCATTATAATCTCCCCACCCCCTGAGGAAGGCGAAAGCCAAATTTTAGGGAACATCTATATATGTTGGTTGTTCTACTTGTACTTTGTGTGGTATCTATCTATCTATCTATCTATCTATCTATCTATCTATCTATCTATCTATCTATCTATCTATCTATCTATCTACCTGTGTGTGTGTGTGTGTGTGTGTGTTGTGTGTGTGTGTGTGTGCACGCGCGCGCGCGTGTGTGCTGGCTAATATAAACAAAACTACTCGAGGCTCTTCCTCTTGTATTGAACTTCCAGAACATCTCTCTCTCTCTCTCTCTCTCTCTTCTCTCTCTCCTCTCTCTCACTCTCTCTCTCTCTCTCTCTTCTCTCTCTCTCTCTCTCTCTCTCTCTCTCTCTCTCTCTCTCTTGAAGTTTGTTTTTTTTTGCTGGCCTCATTTACCGAGATATTTCTCCCAGCAGTCAGAAGTACCGCTGTCTGTTTCTGTCATGAATCGTCTGTCTGAGTCAACTTAGGTCGTCTGGTTAAGGGCTTGAAAAAGCAAAGCAATCTGACGACCCGGGTTCGATTCCCGTTCAAGAGGAATATTTTCCCCTGGAGTTTACATCAGTGCAGACTCCTCTCTCCCCAAAGTCCTTCCGGTGAGACTATAAACCGAGGCCCCGTGTGCGAACGCACGTAGAACATCTTGCGCACACGTTAAATCCTGTTCCGCTTTTCGGAAGAGTAGGCCATTGTGTGCCGGTGGGAACAGATGACAGAATTTACAAAACCGCATACACACGGGGACTGGATGTAAAAAACCACATAAGTGCTTATTTCATTATCCTCGATATAAAAGAATGAAATGAAATAAAAATGAAAAAGCTAAGTAACTCACGAAGCTGCACTCTTTTTATCAGAGTTTGTCTGCTTTTATCTTTCTGTTTCTTTCTATGTCTATGTTTGTCTTTTCCTATATTTCTGTCTCTTTTTATGTCTGTCTCTTTCTATAATAGTCTTTCTCTTTTTAATCAATGTCTGTTTCTTTCTTTTATGTCTATCTCTGTCTATATACATGCCTGTCTCTTTCTAGATATCTGTCTGTCTCTATCTAAATCTGTGTCTATCTCTTTCTATATCTGCGTTTGTTTCTTTTTAGATATATGTCTGTCTCTCTTTATATATGTGTCTACTACTTTCTATGATATCGAGATCACTCACACACACACAAATGGCAGAGGGAGAGAGACAATGATACAGACAGAGAGACATACATACATACACACACACACAAACAGGTAGACATACAGGCAGACAGACAGATAGAAAGATCCCCCCTCCCCCACCCTCCCTTCCCAAGAAAAAAACAGATACTTAGAAATGAACTACACAACGAGTCACGAGTCACTAGCGGTAACACACTGATCAACCCAGACAGCTACATCCTCTTAATCCTGACCTGGAAACTACGCTCTGCTTGAATCACACTCAAAGCCCAATTATTACCAAGCCGATTCCTGAAGTACATGGAGACGGATGTCTCTCTGGATGTCTCTCTCCACCCTTTCAGAGGGATTTGATGTACCCAAACTCCCTGCAAGGTGCCAATCAGATGCACCATCATGTCACCTTACATTCAGAGTCAGCGGTTAATTACGTGGCGAGGGAGAGCCGAAGAGGACGTACAGCATGATGGGGTTGATGGTCTGAAATCGGAGCTTATAATTTGAAAACTGGAGTTGGTAATTTGAAACTGGTGGTAATAATAATCTTAAAAACGGGCTGATGAAAAAACGGGGTTTATGATCTGAAAATAGGGTCGATGGTATAAAAATGTGGTTGATGATATAAAAATGGGGTTGATCTAAAAATGGGGTTGATGATCTAAAAATGGGGTTGAGGATTTAAAACTTGGACTGATAATCTCAAAAATGGGATTGGTGATGTAGAACAAGATTGATGATCTAAAACTAGGAATGGATAATCTAGAATTGGGATTAAGAATCTAAAATGGTGTTTGATAATCTAAAGTTAGGAGTAATGATCTAGAAATGGGGTTGATAATCAAAGTAAAGTATCTACATATGTGTTTAGTTTTGCATTAAGCGGAAACTCGATTTTATTGTGTATGTATTGCTTTTTTATCTTTAAGATCTCTCTCTCTCTCTCTCTCTCTCTCTCTCTCTCTCTCTCTCTCTCTCTCTCTCTCTCTCTCTCTCTCTCTCTCTCTCCCCATCTCTCTCTCTCTCCCCATACCTACCTACCTTCGGATGAGTCCTTCGGATGAGACTATAAACTGAGGCACCGTGTGCGAACGCACGCAGAACATCTTGCGCACACGTTAAATCCTGTTCCCCTTTTCGAAAGAGTAGGCCATTGTGTTCCGGTGGGAACAGATGACAAAATTTACAAATCCGCATACACACGGGGACTGGATGTAAAAAAGCACACGAGTGCTTATTCCATTATCCTCGATAAAAAAAATTGTTCCTCGGCTAGAGTTCCGAGGTTCACCATTCGTGACATTTTTGTGTATGTGACCGTTTTCGCCCACATGAAGGTAGCCGCCTTGAGACTTCGGGAATATCTTAACACAACACCAGTGTGCATGCTTTAAAAACAACAACGTCATCCGTTCCTGCAGGCACACAATGTCCTGCTCTTGAAAGGAGACCTGCGTGCGCTTGCGGGATCTCGGTTTATAAGTCTCATCTAAAGGACTTTCAGGGGGAGTGGAGTCGGCACTGATGTTAACTCCAGGGGATAATCCCCTAGAGCGGGGTGGTGGCACGAACCTGGGATTGATCCCAGGCCTTCAGATTGCGAGCGCAACGCTCTAACCACCAGGCTATCCCGTCCCCTAAAATGTCTGTCTTCTTTTTTCTTTTCTTGCGTGCACGCACGTCTTCTCCCCCCCCCCCCCCCCCCCCCCCCCCCTCTTTCGCAGAAATCCGCAGGCTAATAAATTAGGGGTGCATTTTTATCACAATCACATGCACATCACTGTTTACATCTCAGTGCCAACAAGAAAGAGATCGTCCCAGCGATGTTTACCCATCTACCGGCACTGACGACACCGCAGAAAATAAATACACGCTTGCTTGTTTACCTTGGTTTATAAGGAGTTTTTTTAAAATAAATTTGCTGTCATTTCAAAGAGCTTGTTTGTTTAACCCATGGCTTATACTAGAAGCTGTGTGTTCACCGTGGCTAATTTAGAAGTTGTTTGGTTATTGTAGCTTAACAGTCAAAACAGATGCCTGTCATGCTTCACTTGGATAGTTAGGTGTAAGACGGGATGACAGCGACGTTGTGTAAGATAGCGTATGGTTTCGGTTCTTCGTCTATCAGTGCAGTTTGGGTTACATACATGTGGCTTGGTCTATTCCTAAATTGTTACGCTCGTCTTTAAAATCGTTTATGTGGTATGATTGATGGTGTTTGACTTCGTGTAAAATCCCATCCCATGATGTGAACATTACAGATTTTTGAGAAGTAGAGAGATATAGATAGCATCTTTTGTCAGCTATCTCTGCGCTATGTCTCTGGTGTCGTGCCTGCCTCTGCCTGTCTGTCGCGTTGTCCGCGGTCCCTACACTCAGCAGTCAGTGTCTAGTTTAATTGTTATCAGTGCTTGGTGTGTTGTGGTGTTGATGTGTGTGTTGTGTGTGTGGTACCCGTGTAATGATGTGATTGCATCTATAGTTATACCTGCCTCTCCTTTATGGCAGTTGATAATTATGCATCTGTTTACTCTTTCCTATGTCTCTGTTCTTCTCTCTCTGCCTGTCTTCTGTCTTTCCTCTCTCTCTCATCTCTCTCTATCTGTATCATCTATCTATCTATTCTATCTTCTATCTTCTTATTCTAATGATCTATTCTATCTATTATACCTCCTCTCTCATTATCGTATCTTGATCCCCTCCCTCTCCTCTCTCTCCTCTCCCTCCTCTCTCTCTCATATGGCGTGCTGTTTGCATCTCTTTCTATTACCCTCCCTCTCTCTTTATGCTATGATATATTGCATCTCTTCTCTCTCTTCTCTCTCTCTCCCTCTCTCTCTCCTCTCTCTCCTTTCCTCCTCTCTCTTTCTTTTTCTCTCTCTCTCTCTCTCCTCTCTCTCTCTCTTCTCTCTCTCTCTCTCTCTTCTCTCTCTTCTCTCTCTCTTCTCTCTCTCTGTGTGATGATGATGATGATGGCGATTGCATCTGTTTATATCCCCCCTCTCACCTGAAGATGATGATTATGATGTTGATGATGAATGCATCTGGTTACAATCATTTTCTGTCTGTCTGTCTGTCTGTCTGTCTGTCTCTCTCCATGTCTATCTCCCTCCCTTTCTCATGCCCTCTCTTTCTATCCCTACCCTGTCCCACACCCAACATCGCACCATCTGCACCAGGCAGCCAGCATAGCATGCACATTATTGTTTACATCCCCACGTCCATAACTTGTGCCTGCAACAGATCATCCTTAAATGGTGAGCGCTCTGAGCGCTTTGATTTGTTGCTTTACAAGATTCAGCGCTATATAAATTCCATACATTATTATTATTATTATAAATGGTTTATTAACTCAGTGACACTGATACACGTCAGTGTGTTTACCGTGGCTCATAGCAGCTGCTTATGTTGCAGGATGATTGACAGTTGTTTATTTATTGTAACTAACGAGACACAACAGATTGCCTCTGAGGCACACTTCTTGTGATATTCAAGGTACAGGTGATGACAGCAGTGTGCTGTGATGACAGGTATATGGATTGGTGGTCTACAGGAAATGTTTGGAAAATTAGAAGTGCGGGTTTGATCCTTTTTAACCTGAACTCCAACCGTACCCCCCACCCCCCAAAAAATCAACAACAAAAATCAACAACGAAAACAAAAAAAAGCTGTTACCACTAGATTGCTGGTGTAAGTGCTAGTCTTTCGGATGAGACGAAAAACCGAGGTCCTGTGTGCAACACACAATAAGCTCAGGAAAGAGAACCCACGGCAGCAAGAGAGTGGATTGCGGCAAAACCCTGTATAAAACAGCCTCTCTAAGAAGGAAACAAATATGCATGCAGACAGGAAAACTAAATACAACATAACGAGTGGCGCTGTGCTTGTGGCTATTTCCAGTGATGGCAGGTTTCTTTCTCTGCATGAGAGTCAAGCTGAGCTCCTTGGGGAGGCTGTTTTGCTGTAGGCACATGGTGGCATCCACCTCTTAGCTGCTCTTCTTGGGGAGAGTGTTTTGCAACAAGCACATGGAAGGCATCCAGTTCCATAGTCTTACGAGACTGAAGGATGCCTACCATGCGCTTGTGCCAAAACACTTTCCCTAAGGACAGCAGCTTGACTCTCAGGCAGAGAAGCATGCCATCACTGAAAACAGTACACAATAATAATGGCAGCAGCATAACATGCACATGGTTGTTTACATCCCTGTGTCCCTAAGTTGTGTCTGCAAGAGATCGTCCCTACAAGGTTTATTAACCCAGTGACACTGATACACGTCAGTGTGTTTACCGTGGTTTATAGCAGCTGTTTATGCAGCAGGCTTAACTGACAGTTGTTTATTTATTTATTGTAGCTGACGAGCCTCAACAGTTTGCTTCCGAGGCACATTCTCCGTGAGTTGTGGTTTGGGTGTCAGCCTTTTCAATGAGACAATAAACTGAGGTCTCTTGTACAAAACAGCTCACGTAGAATAACCTACAGCAGTAAGAGAGTTGTCCCTGGCAAAATTCTGAAGAAAAAAAGCCCCTCAAACAGGAAAACAAATGCACATGCAGTCAGGAAAAGAAATTAACTGACAGTTGTTTATTTATTGTAGCTAACGATGCACAACAGATTGCCTCTGCAGAACACTTCTCTTTGTGATATTGCAGGTACAGGTGATGACAGAAATGTTTTGAGGACATGTATATGGTTTCACAGTTCATTCCGTGTAGATGGATGCACCCAGTGCAGTTGGGCTATAGTTGTTATCACTTGATCTATAGATAGCTAAAGCGTTGATCTTTAGAGCAATATGACATGATGTAGTTTGACCAGTGTGTACAACAAATCCCAACAATAATAATTACATCTAGGATGATGATTATCATGATAGTGGTTGTGATTCTTCCACCAGTGAGCAGTACAACATTCGCATCATTGTTTACATCCCCAAGTCCATAAGTTGTGTCTGCAACAGATCGTCCTTACACAAGGTTTATTAACCCAGTGACACTGATACACGCCAGTGTGTTTACCGTGGCTTCTAGCAGCTGTTTATGCAGCAGGGTTAACTGACAAGTTGTTTATTTATTGTAGCTAACGAACCACAGCAGATTGCCTCTGAGGCACACTTCTCTTTGTGATATTGCAGGTGCAGGTGATGACAGCAATGCTGTGATGACAGGCACGTGGACTAGTGGTCTACAGGTAATGTTTGGAAAGTGAGAATTGTGGGTTCGATCCCTGCTTAGGCACCAAACTTCCCCTTCTTCCCCCCCCCCCCCCCTCTCCCATTCATTGTGGGGTGGTGTTAGCTCCATTCTTTTTCGGTGAGACAATAAACCGAATCCTGTGTGCAACATGCATTCAGCTTATGTAAGGGAACCCACAACAGCAACTGAGTTGCTCAAGTCACAATTGTATTGCAAAAAGCCTCTCTCACAAGGAAACGATTACACATCCAGACAAGAAAATGATTCTTAGAAAAAAAGAAGAAAAAGAAAATGGGTGGCACTGCTCTTGTGGCAACATGCTCTCCACAGGGAGAGTGGCCTGAATTTCACGCAGAGAAATCTGCCGAGATTGAAACTGACATATAATTCAGT
>CM054146.1:45032949-45045449 GCA_028751875.1 Rapana venosa | reverse complement strand
ATGTCGAATTGGTTTTAGCTATTTTCTTTTTTTGAGTTCTTTCTTTTATTTTCACATTCTTTTTCTAGGATTGGTGGTACGTAAATTTGAATAGCGCTTGATCCAAAATCGTGGAAAAACAAAATCCTATAAATTTTCTGTTGAAGCCATCCCTGCACACACACACACACACACACACACACACACACACACACACACACACACACACACACACACACACACACACACACACACACACACACACACACCACACCTCCGCCGCCTCCTTCTAACCACCCATCCATTCCCCCCCCTACACCTCGCCCCCTTCCCTCCGCCCCTCCCCCACCACACACGCACACATACCCAGTTTATCTTTTTCAAGGTATACAGAAAGTCACAAAGCGTTTTTTCGGTCGTTTACTTTCAAAAACGAACCGTGTTTCATTTGTCATTGAAGAAACAGACACACCGGAGTCAATGGTACTGCCATTGAACTTCATCAAAAAGTCGTTTTGAGAGGAGAGTGTTGTGGTAAAGTCATCTTTGTCTAGGATAGCCGTCTGTGTTTCCAGTTGTTTGCATTGTAGAATAAGTGAAAATGGTCGTTTCGGGGTCGTTATCACTTAAAGAGGGGTACTCTTTCAGTGTAATTTATTGCTGAGAAGTGTGTGTGTGTGTGTGTACGTGTGTGTGTGTGTGTGTGTGTGTGTGTGTGTACGTGTGTGTGTGTGTGTGTGTGTTGTGTGTGTGTGTGGTGTGTAGTGTGTGTGCGGTGTGTAGTGTGTGGTGTGTAGTGTGTGTGCGGTGTGTAGTGTGTGTGTGTGTGTGTGTGTTTATGGGTGTGTGTGTGTATATGTGTATGTGTGTGGTGTGTAGTGTATGTGTGTGTGTGTAGTGTGTGTGGTGTAGTGTAGTGTGTGTGTGTGTGGTTGTGTGTGGTGTAGTGTAGTGTGTGTGTGGTGCAGTGTAGCGTGTGTGTATGGTGTGGGTAGTGTAGTGTAGTGTAGTTTAGTGTGTGTGTGTGTGTGTGTGTGTGTGTGTGTGTGTAGTGTAGCGTGCGTGCGAGTGTGTTTTGGGTGCGTGTAGAGTGTGTGTATGAGTGTGTGTGCTTGTGTGTGTGTGTGAGTTGAGACATGCCTGCATGCGCGTGTATGTATATGTGTGCGCAAACTCGCGGGCGTGCAGCATGCGTGTGTGTGCGCGCGCGCACATAAACATTGTCTGACTCCAGACGGGCCAAGGTGAGGTAACTGCCAGAAGGCATGTCAGAGGCAGGCAGGAGAAATGTCATGCACTGCACCACTGGTCTTCACCTGTACTGTGGCTCAGGTGCAGCATGCAGCATGTAGCACACGGCATGTTGCAGCAGCGCTGAACGATTGGGATACCGCAAATTTACCTGTCTCTCTGCTGTGTGCGGCACCACCACTCTGCTGAATGCAACACACACGCGCGCGCGTGTATACACACACACACACACACACACACACACACACACACACACACACACACACACACACACACACACACACAACTCAGAGGGAGAGAGAAGGGGGGAGGGAGGGAAGGAGGGTGAGAGAGACAGAGACAGAGACAGAGAGAAACAGACAGACAGAAACAGTGATACAGGAAAAGAGACAGACAGGAAGAGAGAGAGAGAGAGGAGAGAGAGAGAGAGGGGGGGGGGGGAGGGAGAGAGACAGAGACAAAGACAGAGACAGACAGACAGAGAAAGTTAGAGACAGAGAGAGAAAGATAGATAGATTGACAGAGAGAAAGGAGAGGAGAGAGAGAGAGAGAGAGAGAGAGAGAGAGAGAGAGAGAGAGAGAGAGAGAGAGAGAGAGAGAGAAAGAGAGACAGAGACAGAGAGAAACAGACAGACAGTAACACAGGAAAAGAGATAGACAGGGAGAGGAGAGAGAGGAGAGAGAAAGAGAAAGAGAGAGAGAGACAGAGAGAGAGAGAGACAGAGAGAGACAGGACACAGAGAGAGGGTGGGAGGGAGGAAGGGAGAGAGAGAGAGACAGAGAGGAGACAGGGGACAGACAGAGAGAGAGTCAGAGACAGACAGAGAGAGAAAGATAGATTGAGAGAGAGACAGGCAGACAGAGACAGAGCGGCAGACAGATGAACATAGATACAGACAGAGGCATGGAAAGTGTTAACCGCAAAGCAAGCAAGGTATACGCTCTCTCTTACCGTCAACCCTTACATTCCCAGTTTTGGGCCGTTTCCCTATTTATTCACCTGTTCAAAAGTTCATGTAGTAAAGCGTTTTCTTAGCAAGTTGATTGCCTTCATATCTGACATAGCATTGCGAGCAACAGCATTGCAATTGCAGCTGTGAAGGTGTGGCTCTTGTTTATTTTATATATTTTATTTTTTATTTTACTATTTTATATCGAGGATAATAGAATAAGCACTTATGTGCTTTTTTACATCCAGTCCCCGTGTGTATGCAGTTTTGTCAATTCTGTCTTCTGTTACCACGGCACACAATGGCCTACTCTTACGAAAAGCGGAACAGGATTTAACGTGTGCGCAAGATGTTCTGCGTGCGTTCGCACACGGGACCTCGGTTTATTATCTCATCCGAAAGACATTTGGGGAGAGTGGAGTCTGCACTGATGTTAACTCCAGGGGAAAATATCCCCTTGAACGGGAATCGAACCCGGGTCGTCAGATAGCGATCGCAATGTTCTAGCCACTAGGCAATGCTGTACCCCGCTCTAACCTGGAGTGTCACCTGTCGGCATAGGTGAGCTAGTGCAAATGATGTACGCAATAGAAAAATACAGGAAACGAAATTGAAAACAGAAAGACTGTGAGAAATTAAGGTTGTTTTGTTTGTATTTTTACAAAGAAAATAATCTAGAAATATACTGGATTAAATCACGATCCAATAATTATGTTTATCAAGATTTGCGTTCACATTGTGGGTGCGTTTATATTTAAGTGTTTGCAAATATGCATGCATAGTAGTGTGTACACGTTTGTATGTACCCGTGTGTCGGCAAATGTGTGATCCTGAAAATTCAAGTGTTCGTGCGTTTTCGTGTTTGTGTTTGTTTTAATGTAAATAAAACACTCTCCAGTAAACTAGCCCAAAGAAGCAGTTTTTAACGTTTTTACTGAGCATTACTTATCTCATTAATTATCAGCAATGAAATCTGTACAGATCCTGATGAACAGTTTCTGAATAATGCAAAAGTCCGAGCCGAAAGAAGAGTGACCATTTCCCTTGGCGTAAACCTGATTTTGTCAACATACATACAAACAACATACAGGTGATATCACTCCTTCACAACAGTCAATTTTCCTTGTTTGAAAACCGTCTCAAAAAACGTAACGCTACTAAAACAAACATAACCAGGCAAACACCAGTTCTATCAAAGCTCAAAACCAGTTAGTTTTAAACGCCACCACCAGCAGAGAGTAGACGACAAAAAGTATAATCATCTTTGGCAGTATGTCAGCAGGAAATATTCTCCAGCCAACACTGTTATCACATTTCATGTCTGTCATTCATCACCTCTCACTATCAGTCACGGCTGCTGAAACATAGACTAGGGGACAGGGAGAGAAGACCTTAAGATGAAGAAGAAGGAGGAGGAGGAGGAGGTGAAGAAGGAGAAGGAAGAAGAACAAAGAAGAAGAAGGAGGAGATGAAGAAGGAGATGATGAAGAAGATGATGATAAAAGAAAAGAAGGAGATGAAGAAGAGAAGAAGAAAAAAAGAAGAAGGGGGAAATTGATGAAGAAGAGAGTGATGATAAAGAAGAAGAAAAAGAAGGATGAAGAAGGAGGAATGAGATGAAGAAGAAGGAGGAGACGAAGAAGGGAGGTGATATAAAAGAAGATGATGGAAAAAAAAGGGAAAAAGGAAGAAAGGGAGATGAGAGAATAAGATAAAAGGAAAGGGAAAGAAGGGGGTAGAGGAAAGGAAGAATGGAGGGTGGACAAGAGAGCAGAGGGGGGGGAAAGTGAGGAAAGTGGTACTGATAGGCAGGGGAAGAAAAGACAAAGAAAGGGGGAAAAGACAGGGGCAGAGAATGCAGGAATAACATAGGAGGGAGAAGAAGGATGAGAGGAGAGAGAGGGGGGGGGGGGAGGGGGAGGAGGGGAGGAGGGGAGAGGAGAGAGAGAGAGAGAGTGAGGGAGAGAGAGAGGGAGGGAGAGAGAGGAGAGGAGAGAGGAGAGAGAGAGAGAGAGAGAGAGAGAGAGGAGAAGAGAGAGAGGAGAGGGGAGAGAGAGAGAGAGAGAGAGAGAGAAAAGAGAGAAAAGGGGGAGGGGGGGGGGAGAAACAGAAACAGAAACCAAAACAGAAAATACAAACAAAGACATGGGCAGAGAAAGCTAAAGAAGTTTTGTTTTTCCTTTGAAATAAATCTTGAACCTTGTACGTCTGTGTACACGCTCTTTCGACACGAGCAAGAGACCACCCACATACTACAGGATTCTTGGGGTACGACCCACATGGTGTCCTGTAAATGATGACATTAATAAGACAGGCCTAAATGGCGGTGACAAGAGCTCGCTGAGCTGCTTGCTTGGCAGCGGATGACTTGATACTGCTGAAGGAGGAAGGAGGCAGGGAGGATAGAACACAGTACAGGTTAATCACTGGTTAATAAGGACTACTGTCTCTGTGTCAGTCTGAATTATGCATAATTAGTACTCTCGGGCTCAAGCTCGGTCTCTCTCTCTCTCTCTCTCTCTCTCTCTCTCTCTCTCTCTCTCTCTCTCTCTCTCTCTCCCTCCCTCTCTCTCTCTCTCTCTCTCTGGAAACATGACAAAATTTACAAAACCGCTTACACACAGGGACTGGATTAAAAAAGCACGTGAGTGCTTATTCCATTATCCTCGATATAAAAGAATAAATAAATAAAATGATTAAAAAATCTCTCTCTCTCTCTCTCTCTCTCTCTCTCTCTCTCTCTCTCTCTCTCTCTCTCTCTCTCTCTCTCTCTCTCTCTTCCTCTGGGTCTGTTTTTCTCTATCTGTCTGTCTATCTCTATCTGTCTGTATATCTGTCTGTCCTTGTTTTCTGTGTGTCTTTCTGTGTGTCTTTGTCTATTGTCTCTCTGTCCTTCAGTTCGTCCGTCTGTCCGTCCCCCCGTCTCTCTCTCTCTCTCTCTCTCTCTCTCTCTCTCTCTCTCTCTCTCTCTCCTCTCTCTTTCTCTCTCTCGTGAGCATATGTCTTGACACATTATGTTGCGTAAATGTATGCATGAAGCATGTGACAAATGTGTGTGCTTGTGCATGTGTGTGTATGTGTGTGCGTGCGTGTGCGTGTTGTGTGTGTGTGTGTGTGTGTGTGTGTGTGTGTGTGTCGGGGTGTGTTTGTGTGCATGTGTGTGAGTGTGCTTGTGTGTGTGTGTGTGTGTGTGTGTGTGTGTGTGTGTGCTTGTGTGTGTGTGTGTGTGTGTGTGTGTGTGTGTGTGTGTGTGTGTGTGTGTGTGTGTGTGTGTGTGTGTGTGTTTTAGGATGGAGAGAGAGAGAATGGGAGAGACAGACAGACAGACAGACAGACGGACAGAGTCAGTCAAACAGAGAATACGTATATGTGTATATGCTTGCACACGTGCATGTATTCTAGCATGTAACAATAATAATGATAATAATAATATATGGAATTTATATAGCGCTGAATCTTGTAAAGAAACAAACAAATCGAAGCGCTTGCACTCAAATCATGCAACTCTCCTTAAACATAATGAACAACAGATTTCAAATCCATGCGCGCGCACGCACGTACGCACACACACACACACACACACACACACACAAACCCACACACACACACACACACTCGCGAACACACTTAGGAGGTGAAGGATGCTGTTGAAAATTAGGGACAGATATGAGGGGAAAAGTCTCAGGTAGGAAATAAGTGTGTTTTGAGGCTGGATTTGAAGGTATCAAGTGAAGGCTTTTGGCGAAGTGAAAGAGGGAGGTCATTCCAGGTGGACGGACCAGAAACAGAGAAAGAGCGACGGCCAACAGTGCTTTGTTTGAATCTGGGTGTTCGAAAGCACAAAGTATCTGTGGCTGAACGAAGGGAATGGGATGGACTGTACAGGTGAAGACAGTTACAGAGATAAGAGGGTGCAGATATGTGAAGACATTTGAAACAGAGAGTATTGGTCTTATACTTGAGTCTTTGTGAGACCGGCAGCCAGTGAAGAGATCGCAGACGAGGAGTGATGTGTTCAGATTTTTTTCTTTCTTAGGACCAGTCGAGCTGCAGAGTTTTGTATGCGTTGAAGAGAGTGGATGGATGATGCTGGTAGGCCAGCCAAAAGAGAATTATAGTAGTCTAAACGTGAAAAAATGAGAAATGTGACAAGCTTGGAAGTTGCATCAGTGGACAGATACTTGCAAATCGCGCTTATGCGCCGTAATTGATAGTAGCAAGACTGGCAGGTCTGGGTGATGAATTTTTTCATAGCGAGTGTGTTGTCAAGAACTACTCCCAAATACTTCACAGAGTACGCACACACTAGTGTGTAAGCAAGTTGCGTATGCTGAATTAGCTCGTCAATACATTCAGACTTTCAGCATGCACATAATAGACACAACACACACGTATGGTACATGTACATGTGTGTCTTTGGTTTCAACAAACATTTTATTCAAAAGAAAATCATGCAGATACACACTTGCAATAGAGCAGCAACAACAAACGAAACTCAAGTGTGTCTTTGAGCTTGTGCAGCCCATCCCTGCATGTCTGCACATCTGCTGACGAAGTGCGCACACAGGAGTCTGCATCAGACACCCTGCAACTCATTCCAGTTGTCTCTCTTCCTTCTCTCGCCCATCCAATACTTGTGCTGCAGCATGTCCTGCCCGTGTCTTCGCTAATCAGCTGTGAGACATGTCTACTCGTTCTTCTGTTTAAATCTGTATGTAGCCATGGGAGGACTGCAGCGAGGGTGTCGCCTCAGCGGATGACGAATTTAGGGAGAAACTTGGGGAATGTTGAGACAGACACAGAGAGACAGAGAGACAGACAGACAGACAGACAGACAGAGAGAGAGAGAGAGAGAGAGAGAGAGAGAGAGAGAGAGGGGGATGGTGGTGAGAGTGAGAATGAGAGAGAGAGAGAGAGAGAGAGAGAGAGAGAGAGAGAGAGAGAGAGGAGAGAGAGAGAGAGAGAGAGAGAGAGAGAGAGAGATTGTGTCTCGTGTGGTGATAATTTCAAACACGCAGACACCTTTTGCTAAGATATTCTCTCTCTCTCTCTCTCTCTCTCTCTCTCTCTCTCTCTCTCTCTCTCTCTCTCTCTCTCTCTCTCTCTCTCTCTCTCTGGAAACAGATGACAAAATTTCATACACATGGGGACTGGATTTAAAAAAGCACATGAGTGCTTATTCCATTATCCTCGATATAAAAGAATAAATAAAAAAGAAAGAATAAATCAATCTCTCTCTCTCTCTCCTCTCTCTCTCTTCTCTTCTCTCTTCTCTCTCTCTCTTCTCTCCCTCCTCTTCTCTCTCCTCTCTCTCTCTCTCTCTCTCTCTCTCTCTCCCTCTCTCTCCAATACCGGGTCACCTCAAGACAACACTCTCTACAGGAGAACTTATATCTTACAAGCTAAGAGAGACAGACTGAGAGCCGAAAAACACCTGGAAGTCAGGAAAGACCATAAAATGAACAGCCATCTTTGTGTTTAGTCTCCTCCTCCCCCACCCCACCCTGCTCCGTCCTCATTACAACCCTGATCTCGAGAGCAAACATTGTTCAAGTTGCTATGTGCTGTCTAATCAAATCGTGTAGCATCTGTGTGTCTCTTCTGTGCCTGCAGCATTTAGCAAACCAAAGGAGGAGGAATTTTTATTTTTATTTTATTTTTTATTTATTCTTTTAGCACTTATGTGCTTTTTTACAATCAGTCCCCGTGTGTATGCGGTTTCGTATATTTTGTCATCTGTTCCCACCGGCACACAATGGCCTACTCCTACGAAAGCGGAACAGGATTTAACGTGTGCACAAGATGTTCTGCGTGCGTTCGCACTCGGGGCCTCGGTTTATAGTCTCATCCGAAGGATTTTTGGGGAGAGTCGGAATAAATTGATATGCCCCATGACTGTGTGCTGTGACCGAAACGTTCATTACATAGCTTAAAGATAGGTAGGGAGGAAAGGGAAGAGGAATGCATACCTGAGAAACCTGACACTGCGGGAATAAGCGAATGCTACTCGTTCCAATATTGTGAAAAAAGGGTGTCAGAATGTGCTGGTGTGATGGATGAAACATTTTTTAAAAATTATATTTTATTCTTTTATATCGAGGATATTGGAATAAGCACGTACGTGTTTTTATATCTAGTCCCCGTGTGTATGCGGTTTTGTAAATTTTTGTCATCTGTTCCCACTGGCACACAATGGCCTACTGAGAACATGAGAATGAGTGTTGCCAACCACACAGAACACAAGCATAGCATCTGAACCCATATTGTCTGATATTATAACGCGGTAACAGAAAATTAGAGAAGTTATGGAGAACGCTGATAATCTCTATCATATACATAAAAGACACTAAAAAAACATAGAACGGCTATTAAAGCAGTGCATTTTTACACACGTGTGTCATGACTGATCCATTGATGACTGTCAACAGTGTGACAGATCAGTAGTGTAACAATCAGTTAGTGTTTGATCTGATGAGTATGAATATTGATATGTCGTCAATCATTCCATGATGTAGTAACCATGTCATGGTGATTATTGTGTTGCATGTGTACTTGAAAAGTGTCTGGATTGGGTTGTTTTTTTCCAATGCCATATGTCCCTGCATGAAAGGGCTAAAAGCCTGTCACATTAAATAATTTCGCATTCACCATACTAACTCTGTATGTCTCTCACTCACACACATATACACATACAAACGTGCATGCGCACACACACACTCTCTCTTTCTCTCCTCTCTCTCACACTCTGTTACTCTCTCTCTCTCTCTCTCTCGTTAAATCCTGTTCCGCTTTCCGGAAGAGTAGGCCATTGTGTGCCGATGGAAACAGATGACGAAATTTACAAAACCGCATACACACGGGGACTGAATGTAAAAAAGCGCATGAGTGCTTATTCCATTATCCTCGATATCAAAGCATAAAATAAATAAATAAATAAAATAAATCTCTCTCTTTCTCAATTCTGTCTGTCTGTCTGTCTCTCTTTCTTTCTCTTTCTCGATCACACACATATAAACACACGCACGCACGTGCACACACACACTCTCTCTCTTTCTCTCCTCTCTCACACTCTGTTGCACGATCTCTCTTTCTCTCTCTCTACCCCCCCCCCCCCCTCTCTCTCTCTCTCTCTCTCTCTCTCTCTCTCTCATCTCTCTCTTCTCTCTCTCTCTCTTCTCTCTCTCTCTCCACGCTGTACTCAAACCTTGCAAACCATACCAACAACAACTACTACTACTGCAATCAAAGATAAGACGTTAAATGAATTTGAAACCTTGCAAACCATACCAACAACAACTATTACTACAGCAATCAAAAATAAGACGTTAAATGAATTTGAACTACTGCAATCAAAGCGAAACTGACGAGAACAATAACCAGAAGCAGTACTGGTCAGAGAGCAGTGAGCACGTGCTGATGACAGTGACAACACCGCCATCCTTACACAGAGAGGCAGGGACGGAGGGAGGAAGTAGTAGGGGCAGACTGGGAGGCACACACAGCAGGGTTCATTGGGGGGATGGGATGTATGCATGGAGGGGTCTGTCGCCCGCCCCATCAGGGTAGTAACGTGACTCTGTGCTGTGCTAATTCTGCATTCTTCCCGAATACTCGTGTCAACACCACACTGGCTGGGTGGGCCTCTGCAGAGAGATGAGGCTTTCTGTGTGTGTGGGGGGGGAAAGTCAGGGGGTGGAGAGGAGAAAGGAAGGAAAGGGGATGGGGTTGTTAGTGGGGGGTGGGGGAGGAGAGAAAGGGGGGGGAGGGGGAGAGAGAGAGAGAGTGAGCGAGAGAGAGAGAGAGGGAGAGGGAGAGAGAGATGAGAGAGAGAGAGAGAGAGAGAGAGAGAGAGGGAGAGGGAGAGGGAGAGAGAGAGAGAGAGAGAAAGGAGAGAGAGATGCGAGAGGGAGAGGAGAGAGAGGGGTTTAGAGAGAGAGAGAGTGAGAGAGAGAGAGAGGGAGGAGAGAGAGAGATGAGAGAGAGAGAGAGAGAGAGAGAGAGAGAGAGAGGAGAGGAGAGAGAGATGGAGAGAGAGAGAAGAGAGAGCGAGGAGAGAGAGAGAGAGAGAGAGGAGGGAGAGGGGAGAGAGGAGAGAGAGAGAGAGGGAGAGAGAGAGGAAAGCGGAGGAGAGAGAGAGAGGAGAGAGAGAGAGAGAGAGAGAGGAGAGATGAGAGAGAGGAGAGGGAGAGAGAGAGTGAGAGAGAGAGAGCGAGAGAGGAGAGAGAGAGGAGAGAGAGGAGAGAGGAGGAGGAGAGAGAGAAGAGAGAGAGAGAGGAGGAGAGAGAGAGAGAGAGAGAGGAGTGAGAGAGAGGAGAGAGAGAGAGAGAGATGAGAGAGAGAGATCGAGAGAAAAAGAGAGAGAGAGAGAGAGAGGAGAGATGAGAGAGGAGAGAGAGAGAGATGAGAGAGAGGAGAGCGGGAGAGATGAGCGAGATGATTATATTAATACCATCTTATTTCGAGGATAATAGAATAAGCACTCGTGTTCTTTTCCATCCAGTCCCCGTGCGTATGCAGTTTTGTGAATTTTGTCACCCGTTCCCACTGGTACATTATGGCCTACTCTTCCGAAAAGCGGAACAGGTTTTAACGTGTGCGCAAGATATTCTGCATGCGTTCGCACACGGACCCTCGGTTTATAGTCTCATCGAAGAACTTTTTGTGAGGGGACAATGACAATGACAATGACAAATTCTTTTATTTCGAGGATAATGAATAAGCACACATGTGCTTTTTTACATCCAGTCCCCGCCCGTTTGGGATACATCTTAATAATAATAACCCAATACTTATACAGTCTCACAATAAAAACAAGGGGAAATAACCCTTTTCAAAACAGCTGCCCCCCAACAACCCTCCCCCCCCCCCCAAAGCAAGCAATTAAAAGAAAATCCTAAGAATACCCACCCCTACCCCCACCCCCCAAAAAACCCTAACCAAAACAAACAAACAAACAAAAGAGAAGGAAAAACCAAACCAACAAAAGATGATAAAAAGATAAAAACAGACAAACAACAACAACAAGAACAAGAGCAACAACAAAGCCAAGAAAAATAACACAACCAAACTTAGGGGAGGGGAGAGGAGAGAGAGGAGAGAGAGATGAGAGAGAGGAGAGTGGAGAGAGAATGAGAGAGAGAGAGAGAGAGAGGAGAGAGAGGAGAGAGAGGAGAGATGAGAGAAGAGAGAGAGAGTCAGATAGACAGACAGACAGACAGACGAAGAGAAAGAAAACTAATGACCTATCAAAATGTGCTAGCCAATCTTTTTCTGGTTGTTAATGGTCTTGGTCATTGCTCTGTTCTGTCTATCCCTGCCTCCCTTCCACCATCTCTCTCTCTCCCTCTCTTCCCCCTGTCTCTCTCAGTAACATTTTTTCTACATCGCCTACCAACAGTTTTCAGACTCAAAAGAAATCTATGTGTTAAGCACCTTCAAGGGAAGACAATCAACCCCTTTACCACACATACGTATCTGTGTGCCAAATAGACGCGAATCCCTGCATGAGGGTCAGTAGTGAGGCCGTGTTATTCAACTCTCTCTCTCTCTTCTCTCTCTCTCTCTCTCTCTCTCTCTCTCTCTCTCTCTCTCTCTCTCTCTCTCCCTTTCTCTCTCTCCCCCCCTCTCTCTCCATCTTTGTCCCCTAGCCCTCTCTCCCCCATCTCTCTCCCTCTTTCTCTCTCCCCCCCCTCTCTCTCTCCATCTTTCTCTGTCCCCCTAGCCCTCTCTCCCCATCTCTCTCCCTCTTTCTCTCTCCGTCTCTCTCTCTCTCTCTCCCTCTCTCTCCGTCTCTCTCTCTCTCCCTTTCTCTCCCCGTCTCTCTCTCTCTCTCTCTCTCTCTCTCTCTCTCTCTCTCTCTCTCTCTCTCTCTCTCTCTCCCCCTCCTCCCCCCTCTCTCTCTTCTCCTCCCTCTCTCCTCTTCATTTCTCCCTCCCTCCCTCTCTCTCCCCCCCCCCTCTCCCTCCTCTCTCTCTTCAGTGAAAATCGCAGCTGAGCAGCCCACAATTTCTCCAATGAGGCAATTGCTATAACTTTGTTTTGGATACAGCCCCTCAGGCTGATTATGTTCTTCAGGGAAGAGGCCAAAAGCAGCTGTTGCCCTCAAGTGATCCTTTGGAAGCTTTTTTTTAATAGTTAAACTGGTTGCCTTTGAAGCATAGGAGAGCTCTCACACTTAGCGTTCGTTCTAACTGAATTATACTATCTCGTGGTTATTTTCTTTGAAAAATTGTCATTTCTCTTATTTCTTTGCAATGGGTTACAAATGAAGACGGTCATTATTGTAATTTTTCTGTCATCATTTCCTTTCAGAAGAAGGGC
>CM054146.1:45017949-45020449 GCA_028751875.1 Rapana venosa | reverse complement strand
AAAGAAATAGAGGGATAGAGAAAAAAAATGAAATCGTAGCGCAGAAATCTCCGCAAGGTGGGAGATGTTATTTACACTGACAGGTCCTCAGCATCCTCATGGGATAAACCTACCAAACACACAAATAAAACTGGAAAAATGGAACAGATAGCACGCAGGTGGACGACGACCCCGCAAGCGAATGAAAGACTCGTTTTATTCAACGACCGTTCATAAAACTGGAAATCACACGAAGGAGGGACAGTAACGGGGAGAAAGCTGAAAGTTCAAAGGGAAGCACGGTGCAGTAACGGTTTTTTACAGGCAACTGAACAGCTGAGATGCTGCAGTCACACGTGGCGTTATCGTCTGCTTGAGAAAGGGAGATAAGGGGACAGCCTAATCTGAGAACGAACAGCCGGGAGGAATGGGGGGCTTTCCTAAAACCATTTCTTTTGCAAGAGGTGACCAATCAACACATCAAAATGGAGAGAAAAAAATCCCACCCCGCCCCCAAAACACTCGTATACAAAAAAGCACAAGGTCGCTGCGATTGCTACGTGTTATTTCCAGAATTTTTCTTGAGATAACTAGAAACGTGTTGATTGCAGTTTAAGGTAGACAAAACAAATGCAGTTCTCGAAAAGTCGGAGAAAAAAACAAGACAAAATAGCAAGGGCAAAAAACAAAACCGACTGTTTCGAAAAAACCGAATTTGTAAATGTGTAGCAACAAACCCACGATATTCACCTGTGCTCTACAACTACAAAGAAAGTAACTGTAGAAATGAATATCAGGTAAAAAGAAGAAGATTCTGATATTCATGTAAACTCAGTAGCTAACTTTGATCATTAGCAGCGAAAGATCTACATGAGGCCAGAAAGAGAAAGATTCTAGATAAACAAATGGACACGAGTTATAGGCAGTGAGAAATAAAAGACAAAGCAACAACAAACAATAAAATCAAGTGGAATCGACCAAAAGACAAAATTAATAATAAAGCTGGCTCTTACATGATAACAAATTGTGTCAAATGTCCCCCAATAAAACTCCTTATTTGATTAGTCCTGATATCAGTTTTGACTTTGCTAGAAGTGTCATCAGTAATCCCAAGAAGAAGTAGAGGACAAGCAGCAAGCTAACAGGAAATAACTGGCCCAGTCTAGGCTAAACGTTTTGACGCCACTTATATAAGAAAAAGAAAAGCCTACGTTAAAATGTTGTTATGCTTTGATTTGTTATGTTATGTTATGTGATGAAAGGCCTACGTTAAAACATTATGCTTTGATTTGTTATGTTATGTTATGTGATGAAAGGCCTACGTTAAAACATTGTTATGCTTTGATTTGTTATGTTAAGATTGTCTTCATCCATAACAAGCTCCTAGCAATTAATCTAAGATTAAAGGAGAACATTTTCTAAAATCGGAGCATGGCTGCCTTTAAGGCGAGATAGAAATACGTAGTTTATTTTTATCTGGTGAGTGCTCTCACGGTGAGTCCCAGGTGTGATGAGTCAGACAGAATGCATGGCTGACCCCCAAGGTTCAAAACTGGGGGAACACTCAGCAACAACATCCCCATCAACAAAAGCATACAAAATATCACAGACATACAACTCTGACCACTGTAGTGTTGTCACCAATACAGCACACATATCTCACCCAAGGTGAAGTCAGAGCAAAATAAATTCTTTTTTTATCTTTTAATCTTTTTGACTGGCACACATATGCATTTCAAAGCAAACAAATAGACTTTTTATCCAGACAACATTACATCATTTCCATTTTACAGGCGTACAAGGCTACTACCTACACAAAGTACAAAAAAAAAACCAATCATCATTTTCTTTGGCAAGACAAAATTTATCGATGACATACAGAACTTTACTAATATTTTGAAATGGTACTCAACTGTCTACTAAGTTTATGTAATGAAATATTTTTTTCTGAAAATTAGTAAACTGCATTTGTTTGCAGCGCTCCAGCTTTTCCATTTCATTTTTGTATTTTAGTTTATTGATTAAGATACCAACACTAGGTTTTGTTTTACCAATCCGACATTTATAAACATAGAACTTTGCTAACAGTATTATTAAGTCGAACACTTCATCAGCTGTTGTAACTGCATCAGTGCCAAAAAGCACTATTTCCACATTAAGGTCCAGTCTCTGGCAATGATAGCAGATGTGTTTTTAAGTCACTTCAAGTTCTTTCCAGAAACTCTGTACATACTGACACTCTAATAAATCGTGGCTTATCGTGTCTTTTTCCTTGTCACAAAAATTGCAGTTGTCATTATCTGTAACTTTCATTTTCTTTAATATTTTGTTCGTGACTTGCCATTTCAATTCAACTTCTTTAATTTTATTTGTCAGTTTTAATACACTGTGCCAGTCTATTGGAATGTTAAGCTGTCTTTCCCAATTCACGAAAGACCTAATGTCGAGAATTTCTATTTTACTAATCGTTCCATCATAATAGATACGGGATCATTTACCAGCTTTTGATATAATCTCTAGA
>CM054146.1:45002949-45007949 GCA_028751875.1 Rapana venosa | reverse complement strand
GTGTGTGTGTGTGTGCGTGTGTGTGTGTGTGTGTGTGTGTGAATGTGTGTGAGTGTGTGTGTATGTGTGCGTGTGTGTGTGTGTGTGTGTGTAAGTTTGCGTGCGTGCGTGTGTGAGTGTGAATGAGTGAGGGTATGCGCGCGTGTGTGTGTGTGTGTGCGTGTGTGTGCGTGCGCGTACGTGCGTGTATGTGCGTGCGTGCGTGTGTGTGTGCGCGCGCGTACGAGCGTGTGTGTGTGTGTAGTCACTTGGTAGGAAATGTTGGGTGGTGGAATGGGAAAGGTTGGTAGGAGAAGGGTGATGAAGAAAGTTGTTTATAGCTCGGTGTTGGTATAGGTAACCGAGCGTTTTATTGGGGCAAAGGGCAGAGTGTAGTGGTATACGGCTCAGCGCCTGAACCAAAAGCTACAACCAGAGAGACACCCAAGAACTCCCCCTCACTGTGACCATGTATATACCAAAAGATTTCATGCATGTTACTGTAATACAGCTAACACACCAGAGCGCCATTTATTTATTTATTTATTATTAATTTTTATTAATTTTATTTATTTTATTTTATTCTTTCATATTGAGGATAATTGAATAAGCACTCATATGCTTTTTTTTTTTTACAACTAGTCCCCGTGTGTATGCAGTCTTGTAAATTTTGTCATCTGACCGGCACACAATGACCTACTCTTTCGAAAAGCGGAACAGGATTTAACTTGTGCGCAAGATGTTCTGCGTTCATTCGCACACGGGACCTCGTTTTATAGTCTCATGTGAAGGACTTTTGTGGATAGTGGAGTCTGCACTGATGTTTACTCCAGAGGAAAAGTCCCCTTGAACGGAATTCGAACCCGGGTTGTCAGATTGCGAGCGCAATGTTCTAACCACTAGGCTATCCGGTCATCCCGCTCTATTGTGATTGTCTGCAGATTCAGAGAGAGAAACGTTACTGTTAACAGAAGCTTACATGTGGTAACTACAAGTCCTAGTTATATGAATGATTCTGCACAATGATTTCAGTCCGAGAAAAGTAAGAATATGACATGCATATAATTATATGAGAAACTATAAGCATCTCTCTCTCTCTGTTTATGTGTTTTTGCCTGTATGTCTCTTTCTGTATGTCTTTCTCATTCTCTCATTCTCTTGTTTGGGATTTTTTTAAGGGATTGTACTTTTTATTCTCATTGTTTGTTTTCATGATACATCCATGAAAACGGTGGGGACTGGATGTAAAAAAACAAACACATGAGTGTTTATTCATTATCCTCGAAATAAACGAATTCTCTCTCTCTCTCTCTCTCTCTCTCTCTCTCTCTCTCTCTCTCTCTCTCTCTCTTTCTTTCTTTCTTTCTTTCTTTCTCTCTTTCTCTCTCTTCATTACAGCTATCTTCCCATCATTACTAAAAAAAACCCCAACGGAACAGACATCTCAGGGCCACTACAAAAATACCCAAGGGAGTCAATTAGGCAAAGGGAGGTAACACTACGTCATGTCTACCGGGTCGTCTACCTTTGACATGGCACAAACATGCTGTAATGAGGCTGAAGTAACGTGCACCCACACTTCTGCCCTGTCAGTGTCACAGAACTCAATGATATCTCCACATAACACCCAATAAGCAGCTGACACGAGGCAAGAATTGGTCATACACACGCACACACGCACACGCACGCGCGCGCGCGCGCGCACACACACACACACCTACACCTACACACACACCTACCCCACTCTCCCCAAAAGTCCTTCGGATGAGACTATAAGTATAAACCGAGGCCCCGTGTGCGAACGCACGCAGAACATCTTTCGCACACGTTAAATCCTGTTCCGCTTTTCGTAAGAGTAGGCCATTGTGTGCCGGTGGGAACAGATGACAAAATTTACAAAATCGCATACACACGGGGACTGGATGTAAAAAAGCACATGAGTGCTTATTCCATTATCCTCGATAAACATTTTTTTTTAAATAGCAGCAGTATCTGCAGTAATAACAACACTCTTTACGAATTACTACCCCGACTCTCTACCCTCCCCAAAGCCCACATTCACACGCTATATGTACAATTAACAGTAGGTACTATATGCACACACTCACATACTGCAATCATATGCAGTAGTAACAACAGTCTTAACGTATCCCTACCCCCACTCACTACCCTCCCCAAAGCGCACAGTCACACGCTACATGCACAATTAATAGCAGTAGTATAATATGCAGTAGTAACAACACTCCTAACGTATCACTACCCTCCCCAAAGCTTACATTCACACACTACAACAATCATCTGCAGTAGTAACAACACTCACTTCCCACCCCAAATCTTACATTCACACACAACAACAATTATATGCAGTAGTATATGCAGTACTAACAACACAACGTATCGCTAACCCCACTCACTACCCTTCTCAAAGCTTACATTCACACACTGCAATCATCTGCAGTAGTAACAGCACTCACTTCCCACCCCAAATGTTACATCCACACACTACAACAATTATATACAGTAGTATATGCAGTAGTAACAACACAACGTATCGCTAACCCCACTCACTACCCTCCCCAAAGCTTACATGCACACACTGCATTCATCTGCAGTAGCAACAGCACTCACTTCCCACCCTAAATCTTACACCCACACACTACAACAAGTATATACAGTAGTATATGCAGTAGTAACAACACCCTTAACGAATTGCTACTCCACTCACTTCCCACCCCAAATCTTACATCCACACACGACAACAATAATATACAGAAGTATATGCAGTAGTAACAACACCCTTAACGAATTGCTACTCCACTCACTTCCCACCCCAAATCTTACATCCACACACGACAACAATCATCTGCAGTAGTAACAGAACTCACTTCCCACCCCAAATCATACATCCACACACAACAACAATTATATGCAGTAGTATATGCAGTACTAACAACACAACGTATCGCTAACCCCACTCACTACCCACCCCAAATCATACATCCACACACAACAACAATTATATGCAGTAGTATATGCAGTACTAACATTACAACATATCGCTAACCCCACTCACTTCCTTCCCCAAATCTTACATCCACACACTACAACAATTATATGCAGTAGCAACAGCACTCACTTCCCACCCTAAATCTTACATTCGCACACTACAACAATTATATGATGCAGTGGTAACATAATCTTCTGTCTGACAGACCCACCACAGTGGCACTCTACTCTACACTGTTTTCTTTCCCAGTTCCATCTTTCGCCCTCGGCGAACCTCGGATAGCTGAGGTGATAACTGTTGTCAACGATGACGGCAATGGTGATGATGATGGTGATGATGATGTTGATGGGAATGGCAGAAACCGCGAGAAGTGGTGGTGTGATCATCTGTGTGTGTGTGTGTGTGTGTGTGTGTGTGTGTGTGTGTGTGTGTGTGTGTGTGTGTGTGTGAATGTGTGTGTGTGTGTGTGAGTGTGTGTGAATGTGTGTGAGTGTGTGTGTGTGTGTATGTGGTGTGTGTGTATGTGTGTGTGTTTGTGTGTGTGTGTGTGTGTGTGTGTGTGTGTGTGTGTGTATGTATGTGTATGTGTGTGTGAATGTGTGTGTGCGTGCGTGCGTGCGTGCGTGTATGAGTGTGAATGAGTGAGGGTATGCGCGCACGTGTGTATGTGTGTGTGCGTGTGTGCGCGTACGTGCGTGTGTGTGTGTGTGTGTGTGCGCGTACGTGCGTGTGTGTGTGTGTGTTGTGTGTGTGTGTGTGTGTGTAGTCACTTGGTAGGAAATGTTGGGTGGTGGAATGGGAAAGGTTGGTAGGAGAAGGGTGATGAAGAAAGTTGTTTATAACTCGGTGTTGGTATAGGTAACCGAGCGTTTTATTGGGGCAAAGGGCAGAGTGTGGTGGTATACGGCTCAGCGCCTGAACCAAAAGCTACAGCCAGAGAGACACCCAAGAACTCCCCCTCACTGTGTCCATGTATATACCAAAAGATTTCATGCATGTTACTGTAATACAGCTAACACACCAGAGCGCCATTTATTTATTTATTTATTATTAATTTTTATTAATTTTATTTATTTTATTTTATTCTTTCATATTGAGGATAATTGAATAAGCACTCATATGCTTTTTTTTTTTACAACTAGTCCCCGTGTGTATGCAGTCTTGTAAATTTTGTCATCTGACCGGCACACAATGACCTACTCTTTCGAAAAGCGGAACAGGATTTAACTTGTGCGCAAGATCTTCTGCGTGCATTCGCACACGGGACCTCGTTTTATAGTCTCATGTGAAGGACTTTTGTGGATAGTGGAGTCTGCACTGATGTTTACTCCAGAGGAAAAGTCCCCTTGAACGGAATTCGAACCCGGGTTGTCAGATTGCGAGCGCAATGTTCTAACCACTAGGCTATCCGGTCATCCCGCTCTATTGTGATTGTCTGCAGATTCAGAGAGAAACGTTACTGTTAACAGAAGCTTACATGTGGTAACTACAAGTCCTAGTATATGAATGATTCTGCACAATGATTTCAGTCCGAGAAAAGTAAGAATATGACATGCATATAATTATATGAGAAACTATAAGCATCTCTCTCTCTCTGTTTATGTGTTTTTGCCTGTATGTCTCTTTCTGTATGTCTTTCTCATTCTCTCATTCTCTTGTTTGGGATTTTTTTAAGGGATTGTACTTTTATTCTCATTGTTTGTTTTCATGATACATCCATGAAAACGGTGGGGACTGGATGTAAAAAAACAAACACATGAGTGTTTATTCATTATCCTCGAAATAAACGAATTCTCTCTCTCTCTCTCTCTCTCTCTCTCTCTCTCTCTCTCTCTCTCTCTCTCTCTCCCCTCTCTCTCTCTCTCTCTCTCTCTCTCTCTCTTTCTTTCTTTCTTTCTTTCTTTCTTTCTCTCTTTCTCTCTCTTCATTACAGCTATCTTCCCATCATTACTAAAAAAAACCCCAACGGAACAGACATCTCAGGGCCACTACAAAAATACCCAAGGGAGTCAAT
>CM054146.1:44965449-44980449 GCA_028751875.1 Rapana venosa | reverse complement strand
TCATTCTATTTCTGTATCGTCATATCTTCATTTTGTATCGTCACTCATTTTGTATCGTCACATCATTTTTGTATCGTCACATCATTTTTGTATTTTTGTATTGTTACATCATTTTTGTATCGTCATATCTTCATTTTTGTATCGTCATATCATTTTTGTATTTTTGTATCGTCATATCATTTTTGTATTTTTGTATCGTTACATCATTTTTGTATCGTCATATCTTCATTTTTGTACCGTTACATCATTTTTGAATCGTCATATCTTCATTTTTGTATCGTCATATCATTTTTGTATCGTCATATCTTCATTTTTGTATCGTCATATCATTTTTTTTATCGTCACATCTTCATTTTTGTATCGTCATATCATTTTTGTATTGTTTTTTTGTATCGTCATATCATTTTTGTATCGTCACATCATCATTTTTTAGTACCATTTTGTATTGTCCACATCATCATTTTTGTATCGTCAACATTCATCATATATTTGTATTGTCACATCATTTTTCACATCACTTTTGTATCGTCACATCATTTTTGTATCGTCACATCATTTTTGTACCGTCACATCATTTTTGTATCGTCACATCAGTTTTGTATCGTCATATCATTTTTGGTATCGTCACATCATCATTTTTGTATCGTCATATCATTTTTGTATCGTCACATCATTTTTGTATCGTCATATCATTTTTGTATTGTCACATCATTTTTGTATCGTCACATCAGTCTTGTATTGTCACATCATCATTTTTGTATCGTCACATCAGTTTTGTATCGTCACATCATCACTTTTGTATCGTCACATCATCAGTTTTGTATCGTCACATCATTTTTGTATCGTCACATCATTTTTGTATCGTCATATCAAAAACCAATTTTTAAAATCCCCAAAGTCTGAAGCCCCCACTTACAGCTTTTATGATGACTCTGTAATTCTAAGAAGGAGACTAGCTCAGTGTGGCTGCGGCAGTTTATTATACAGCTTCAATGTATTATCTGTACAGGGTGTAGAACATGTTATTATTAAAGTAATCAGAGTGCAAAAGACATCTACCTTTCCCCTTTACTCCGTAAGCGGTCTCAAAGACTAAAATACTGTTTACCAATTTCTGCTATTCATGTCGGTTGTGTGCCAAAACCCAAGTCTCCTGTAAATAGTTTCCTTCTTCTTTCTGTGATATTGTCCGCTCACCGTTTTCGTTTTGTTGTTGTCTGTTTGTTTTTGTTTACGGTTCTTCTCTTTTTCTGTCTCATTGTCTTCCTCTCTCAGCAGTTTTAGCTAAGCCATTGACTCTTGACACGTGGCCAACCCAGAGTCCTTTGTCTACCGTTGTTTCTCCGACATCAGCAAATCTTCCTATATAACCCGATAGACTGTCTGAAGAGTTGGAACATTTGTTCACTGGCGTTATGGTCAGTGTATCTGATATTCAGTATTTTGCGATTACGCCCTATTTGCAAAGCCAAGATTCTTTTCTCTGGATCCACTTAGAAAAACCATCCCTGACCAGCAACAGTGCAAGGTTTCTATTGCTGGGTGGGTGCTCCTGCGATGGTCTGATAAGCATAGAATCATCACACAGACAGCTAGCTCTCAGAGTCTGCCAGAACAACTCCTGGCATACATATCTCTTCGTGTAACAAGAGACAAAATGAGCAGCATCGGAGTAGTTACCCTACAAATGACCTGAAGATAACACGCTGAAAAATTACGGTAATTTATGCTCGTACTGTTTATTTTCTCGGGCGGGATGACGTATTGCTGAAGGCATTTCCAATATTTTTCTTTAGATAAGTATGAGTGTGTCCATGTCGGCTCATAAAAATTTAGATGGGATGCTCAACTCCATCAAAATACCGATATTAGGCACGCTGAGTTCTTTTGTACAGAAAAACCTTCAGGCATAACACACACACACGCACGCACGCACGCACGCGCGCGCGTGCACACACACATACACAAGAATGACAAAGTACAAAACAAATAAAAAGTATTAACAGGCAGGATTTTTAGTCGACAAAAAGCGATCACCTCCGTCTGTGAGTCTGTGTGTCTGCCTGTCTGTCTGTCTGTCTGTCTGTCTGTCTGTCTGTCTGTCGTCTGTCTCTCTCTCTCTCTCTCTCTCTCTCTCTCTCATCTCTCTCCTCTCTCTCTTCCCTCTCTCTCTCTCTCTCTCTCTCTCTCTCCCTCCCTCCCCTGCCCCCTCCCTCCAGCCCACAAAACCACAGAATTCTCTTTTTTTTTTTGGCGGTAGAAATCCGAACTTTGAATACCGCGATGATCTGATTTCATGAACATCAGACCCAAAGGGGCACTGGCGATGATCGTGTCCCCCCCTCCCCCCCCCCCACACACACATGTGACCCCATGTTTATGTGCGCTGGAAGATGTGTCAATGTACCCTCCATACATCAAAGGCTTAATGAAACCCAGGGTTCAAAGGTGCCTTCTACTCTTGGGTCTTCCTAAGATAACAGTAACATTGCCAGCCAATTCCTTGCATGAACATCAAACTAATGTCTGTGTCGGTGTGTGTTTGTATGTGTCCGTCTTTCTCTTATTTACATAAAAACACGGGCGTGCACTCGCGGGCGTGTACACGCACTCTCTCTCACACACACGCACGCACACACATACCATGCATATTTTCTGGCCAAAAAGAAATGCATATGAACAAAACAAGAAAGAGAAATACTGCAAGACAAATGCTTATACCCCCCCCCCCCCCCCCCACCCCCACCCTCCACCCCTGTCTGACTGCCTGTCCATCATCTGTCTGTCTGTCGTCATTCTCTTCTGACCCTACCCCCCCCCCTCTATCTCTCATTCCACTTTTCCCCCCCTCCCCCCCCCCCCCCTCTCCTCTCTGATCTTCTCTCCCCCCTCTCTTCTCTGACTCCCTCTCTCTGACCTCCTCCCTCCCCCCTCTCCCCCCCCTCCACTCTCCTCTACTCTTTCTCCCCCCCTCCCCCCCCTCCCCTCTCTCTCCCCCCCTCCTCTCTCTCCCCCTCTTCTCTCCCCCCCTCCCCCCCCCCCCCCCCCTCTCTCTCTCACTCTCGTTCCCTCCCTCTTCTACTCCCCTCCTTCCCTCCTATTCCTGTCAACACACACCTGCATCAGAGGAACGTTTATGTGCCTTTCCGGGTTGTCCAAATACCACACCTTTCAGTTCCACAAGCAGCAGCCAGTATAATTGGCAGTGCCCGCTATTTTCTGCAGTAGCTGTTTGTGTGTGCTGGAACCTGAGCCAATAAAGCTTTCCAGCATCAAAGGTAGGGGGGTCAAGTTACGAAAGTGTCTGCTGCTTTGGGAAGAAATGTGTGTGGTGTGTTGGTGTGTGTTGTGGAGTGTGTGGTGTTGTGTGTGTGTGTGGTGTGTGTGTGTGTGTGTGTGTGTGTGTGTGTGTGGTGTGTGTGTGTGTGTGGTTGTGTGTGTGTGTTGTGTGTGTGTGTGTGTGTGTGTGGTGTGGTGTGTGTTGTGTGTGTGTGTTGTGTGTGTTGTGTGTGTGGTGTGTGTGTGTGTGATGTGTGTGTGTGTGTGTGTGTGTGTGTGTTTGTGTGTGGTGTTGTGTGTTGTGGTGTGTGTGTGTGTGTTGTGGTGTGTGTGTGTGTGTGTGTGTGTGTGTGTGTGTGTGTGTGTGTGTGTGTGTGTGTGTGTGTGTGTGTGTGTGGTGGTTTGTGTGTGTGTGTTGTGTGTGTTTGGTGTGTGTGTGTGTTGTGTGTGTTGTGTGTTGTGTGTGTGGTGTGTGTGCGCGCGCGCGTATGTGTGTGTTTTGGTGTGTGTGTCTGTTATGAAAAAATTATCGAATAATCGCTCAGGTGGTATTGCTATAGAAATTTTTTTGAAGTCATTATATAACTACATTAAAATATAACCAAACAAGCACGATCACGTGTGATGGTTTTTGATAGATCAGCAGATAACAGGATTTGACAAACCAGTTTTAGGTGGAGCAGTCTATATTCCCCCAGAGGGTTCACGATATAGTAGTGTTAATTTATTTGATGATATTGAAACTTCTCTTGTTGACCTTAGATGTAAATATAATAACTGTCCTGTGTTGTTTTTAGATGATTTTAATGCAAATACCAAATGCAATAACGACTATATTGAAATAGATCCAGAAGAAATAGATCAAAATGTTCTTTTTTTTTTCTTGGGGATTGTAGTGTCATCCAAAACCAAGATGTTCAAAGGATGAGCACCGAATCAATAACTATGGGTATCGGTTGCTTGATCTGTGTAAAGCCCTTTGTTTGTATATTTTTAATGGTCGTTTTGGAAGGGATGAGGGGTGGGTAATTACACAAGCTGTGGTTGTGCTATACTTGATTATGTTCTTGGTACAGGCGATTTTTTCCATTTGTAGATGATTTTTATGTTGCACCCTTAGACGCTGTTATGTCTGATGTACACTCTCCAACAGAACTAACACTTAGCATAAAGAAACATGAATTTGATACCGGCACTAGTTCAAATATTCCAGATACAGCGCATGACCGGCTAGGAAAACAACGACCCAAGCGATTCGAACATAGCCTTAAAGACTCCTTCATTTCCGAGCTTTCAAAGCTAAACGTCATAGATCTAATTGCTAAACCGAACAGAATGATGTCACTATTGACGAAATTAATGATGAGTTGACGTCAATGATTCTGACTGCTGCAGAATCTACTTTTGGTACAAAACCTGTCCACAGGTTAAAACATAGTTGTAAAAAGTCATCGAAAGTATGGTTCAATGCAGAATGCTCTATAAAAAGATGTTTGTATCTGAAAAGTAACGCTGTATGTAAACGCAGAGAAACTCGAGAAACACGTTTTCTCCTGAAAACAGCCAGTAAAGAATACAAAAATACCATCAGAAAAGCATGTCGGAAAGCAAAGAAAAAAATGGTGTCAACATTTAAAGAAAATGAAAAAAGCAATACTGAAGATTTTTTGGAAAGAAGTGAAAGTGCACTCTTTTGATTACTGTCCAGTTAGTCTATGTACTCTTTTTGAACATTTTAAAACATTAAATGATGTAAATCCTGTCAGTCCTCAATTTACAGCCGATACTAGTACATTTGAATACCTTCCAGATTTAAGTTCAGATGATCTTAACAGATCTATAACTGAACAAGAAGTGGAAACTGCCCTTGATTTAATGAAAAGTGGTAAGGCAGCAGGAATAGATAATGTTCATTCTGATTATGTCAAGTATAGCAAATCAGTGCTTAAAACGTTGTACTGCAAAGTGTTTAATAGAGTTTTGGATACTGGAAAGATACCAGATGTTTGGATGGTTGCCTTATAAAACCTATTTATAAGGGGAAAGGAAACAAATACGAATGTGATATTTATAGAGGTATAACTTTGTTGACTTGTATTGGAAAACTTTTCACTTCTGTATTAAACATCAGGTTGTCAAAATTTCTTGAGACAAATAAGATACTTTTGCAAAACCAGGCAGGCTTCAGAAAGTATCACTCTACTACAGATAATTGTTTTACTTTAAAATGTTTTTTTGATATATTTCTAGGGGAAAAAAGCCCCGTTATAGTGTGCTTTTGTTGATTATCAGAAAGCGTTTGGTTTTGTATGGCGTAGTGCCTTATGGTATAAACTGGCAAAACAAAATGTAAACGGAAAAATACTGAAAGTCTTCATGAACATGAATGAAAATGTAAAATCTTGTGTTTTGTTAATGATGGAGCCTGTTCAAAATATTTCAAAAGTTTTACTGGTGTTCGTCAAGAGGATAGTCTTTCTCCTGTTTTGTTTTCTATGTTTCTGAATGATTTGGAACAATATTTGACAGATAGAAATTGTCATTGAATATTCAACTTTCATCGGATGGAACAATGTTAACCAGCTATGTCAAGCTTTTAATTTTGCTATATGCTGATGATACTATTTTATTCTCTGATACAAAGAAGGGGTTACAAGATGCTTTAGACAATTTATATGCTTACTGTTCTCAGTGGAAACTTGTTTTCAATCCAGTGAAAACAAAAATCATGGTTTTCGGCCGCAATAGATCTCGTAACATGTTTGCGTATGGTGGAAAAGCGTTAGAAGTTGTTAATTGTTTTAAATATTTAGGAATTAACTTAAGTAAGAGTGGCAGTTTTGCAAAATGCAAAAAAATGTTTATGATAAAGCTACTAAAGTTATGTTTAGTTTGATAAGGACTGCAGGGCAAAAAGAACTACCTATACATGTGACACTTTATTTATTGGATAAAATCGTTGTACCTGTTTTGTTGTATGGATGTGAAATTTTGGGATGTGAAAACCTACCAATAACTGACAAGTTTTAGTTAAGATTTTTAAAGTATATATTTCGTTTAAAGCGTACAATGTCAACCTCGCTAGTATATGGAGAAACGGGAAGATATCCTTTGTCTATTATGGTCTCTGTTCGAATGGTTCGTTTCTGGATGCAGCTGCTTGACATCCAGTCTGAAAAGCTATCCTCAATGATGAAATATTTACATGACAAATCTTTGATTCAATCATCATGGCTAAATAAGATTTAAAAATTTTTTTTAGTACAAAGCGGATTTGACTGTTTGTGGGAGAGACAGTTTTGTTCAAGTATTCATTCTATAAGTTCATATATCAAAGCCTTCTTAATAGAAAACTTTGTTAATGAATGAAGAACTGAGCTGTGGAGTAATAGTAGATGCCTTTATTTTAAAAAAACTATCAGATCGATTTTGGTATGGAAAAATATATAACTTGTTTACCAGATGTATACGTTTACGCTCTTATGAAGTTTCGTTGTAGCTGTCACAAGCTTCCTATTGAGGTTGGATGTTTCCATAATATACCAAGGGAAGAAAGAATATGTTCAAAATGCAATATGTCTGTTTTAGGGGATGAATTTCATTTTATCATGGAATGTCCCAACTTCAAACATTTACGACAAGATTTTATTCCCCGACATTTTCTTCAACCCATGTCCAGCTATTATTTTTGTAGGCTAATGAAATGCAAATCTCCAAAAGTTCTCCTGTCGCTCTCAAAATTCATGATTTGCAGGTATTTATTGAAATTTCAATTGTCTTTCATATGTGAAGATTATGTCTTTTAAAGAAATGTGTATACTTAAAAATAGTATCGAGTCATTAATACTGTTTGCTTATCATTATGCGATGAACTCTTGCTTTTCAGTTACTGCTAGTATTCGTGGGGTTTTAGGGGGTATATTGTCGTTAGGTTTATTCTCCTGTTCAATTTGTTTGTAATCCTCCATACCCCAGTGAAAGGTATTAAATCTTGAATCTTGAACCTTGTGTTTGTGCATGCATGTGTGTGTATGTGTGTGGTTGTGTTGTTGTTGTCGCGTGTGTGAGAGAGAAAGAGAGAGAGAGAGAGCGAGCGAGCGAGAGAGAGATGTGTTTGTGCACGTATGAGTGCATATACATACATGTGTGTGTATTTGAGTGTGTTGTTGTTGTGTGGTGTTGGTGGTGGTTGTGGTTGTTGTTACCTCGATCAAAATGATATCAAACGAATGTATGTGTGCATGCGCGCACGCGCGCGCGCGCGTGTGTGAATATATGTGTGTGCGCGCGCGTGCGTGTGTGTGTATATGCATGCAGGTTTGCCTCTTTGTGTGAATATTTACGCTAAAGAATGTTGTGACGCTACAGTCCCCATAGACATAATCAAATCTTCCAGCTATCCTGAATCAGTCCATCCTCAAACCCAACATTTCTCTGATATTTCGCGGTGATGGCACACCCCTGTCTCATGTGCCATCCATCTCCCACCTAATCTCCACCCTTCCCTGTCCCATCCCACACAGCTTATCAAACAAAATAATCAGGGTGAAAAGGCACACACTTCAATCATCAAAACCTTCGCATTCAACCAGAAAATTAGCAATACTGACATCGAGTTATACCGCGATGGTTTAAGAAAGATTACCTACCTACACATAATCAGAGTGAAGATCTATGGTAAACAGGCACACTGTATATAAGAAAAGAATAAGTTCCACACAAACGAGAAATGAGAATGTACAGTTATCTTGCGGTATGATCAGACAAAAAATACGGGTGAGATCTGTGCAGACGGGTGGATTTGTACCGCTTGGTTGATCTTGATTAGTACAAGTGCACTTTTTTCCTCCCAACGACGGTATGACTGATGCGTTTGTCTGCTTCTTTCATCTTTCATCTTTCTTGCTTCCTGCAGTCACCTTTTATTGTCCTACCTTAAGTTTCAGCTCAGAGTTGGACTGCGGCCGTAAGGGATTATTCTACAATTTTTTTGCTGTTGGACAGAAGAAAAGTGTTCAATATGTAAACATGGATTTATGCATATATACGTATGAATATGTGTGCGTAACTATGTGTGTGTGTGTGTGGTGTGTGTGTGTGTGTGTGTGTGTGTGTGTGTGTGTGTGAGAGAGAGAGAGAGAGAGAGAGAGAGAGAGAGAGAAGAGAGAGAGAGAGAGAGAGAGAGAGAGAGAGAGAGAGAGAGAGAGAGAGAGAGAGACCCCCTTTCTTCTTCCTAGCTATTCCTTCCTCACAACTCCTTGTTCCTTGTAGTTTTTATCACTTTAACTCATGTCGGCAGTATCACACTAGTGTACATTTTCAAGAGAGAAAAATATCAAACGTGTTTATAAATGCATGTGCTGGTGCAAAGATTATGTTTGTGTCCGCGTGTGTGGTTCAATTATAAGCGTTGTTTTGTTGCCGTATGTTTTAAAGTCTCTTAAAATATAGTGACATGAGACTCTGCGTGTGTGTAGGCTCTTACCATCTTGTACGCATGCTTACATCAGAAAATTCCAATAGGAGTATTTATCTAAGCAAACCAAATAAACAAATTTCTCAACGCAACACTCTGACGCTACTCTGTCAGCAGACGTATTGCACGTGCCACACCTGTCCAATCTTTCATCGGTTTCATTCCACACCCTCGCAGACACCACGCCATGCAATAAAGTTCAGTCATCCCAGCACTGCTTCCAAAGCTGAAAGAAAAATGAAGCCGATACAGACTGCACCGAAGATCAAGCCAGGCAACTGACACTCTGTAACTGAAGATTTCTGATACTGAAGAGGTCTGACACTGACGAGATATAAAAACTGTGTGGGGTCTACCACAAAAATAGATTACAAACAAATTCATTGACAGATCCACGATAGTTGACTCAAAATAGGCCGAATTCAAGGCGTGGGATGTTGACGAACAAAGCCCGCTTACACTGGAAAAGCTTTATGAGAAAGCTGAAATCATAAATAAGAAGGTGGGGCTGTCAGTGACAAGAGGTAAAATGGGGGAAAATGAACGTCCATGACATTCGTGACTGTTTCCATGAGATTTTCTTAGTGCTGATGTTGATGATAAATAAACAGTTTCCTTGTTATTAGCCTAGTGTATCATTCTTTTAACGGGTAGTTGGGGGAGGAAGGGGGGAGTCGTACGATTGTATATATAATTAAGTTATGTACAAAAATTCCCACCTGGGGATGCCGGGGGCCTGTCAATATAAACAGCATTCCCTGTTCGGTGCTAGAAATGTCCTCCTTTCTATCACTCTCTTTGTTTCTGCCTTGTTCCTTTTCTTCCTGTCACCTCCTTCTTGTTTATTTTCTGCCCTCTGGGTCCATTCTCCTGACTTTTCCAGAAAGACCTAAAAGATAACAATTCTCTCTTATGCCGAAGTCAGATGCGCTAGGCCTGACTTGTCAGGCGCTTAACGGCGGCGTGACGCATTTTCAGTCTTTTAACGGACAACAATAGTTGTTTCGCCGTTCGAAGAAGAAGTTCTAAAATTCACCTGCCATTTTTGGGTAAAAATTGATACGAGGGAACTACAAAAAAACGTCTTCAAGAAGAAGACGACGAATACCACGTTAGCAAAGTGTTCTCTATACCAGACAGTTCTGCTTTAATTGAACAACCCCTGAGAAAAAATATCAATGCTATATTCGGGACATTCAGAAAGAAATGCCACATTTGGTTTAGCCTGGAAGCAGTTTCCAAGAAAACTGTTTTGAACAAGATTCACACAAACACACACACCACACACACACACACACACAACACACCACACACACACACCACACACACATACACACACACACACACACACACACACACATACACACACATACACACACACACACACACACACACATCACACACACACACACACATACACACACACAACACACACACACACACACACACACACACACACACACACATACACACACACACACACACACACACACACACGTGTGTCGTGCGCGCGCCGCGCGCTAATCAAGTTTAAAACCGTCCTCAATTTGCTTTTACAAGAACTCAAAATGTCGAGACACAACACAACATAAAAATCAAGAAACTGAAGACATCACACGCAGACAACAATAAATCAATACCCAATATATCTTAAACTGAAAGATAAGGTCAATCCAATAAATTTCCTATATGAACGTCAACAATAAAACTTCACAAAACGGAAACATAAATCAAGTGCGACCATAGGTTAAACCGAGAGAAAAATGAGGTGAACCCCATAAACTTCCCAGGTACAACATAAACAATAAAATTCACAAACTAAGATATAAATAAAATTAAACTAAGAGAAAACTAGACTGACGCAAAAAACAACAAAAAACAACCAAACAAATACCAACAAGCAAAGAAACATAAAACGTCCCAGGTACACGTCAACAATAAATCAGAAGAAAAGATGTGGCGAAGCTATCAGTGACGTGATCAACTGAAGATAACAGTTGCTGACGTGATCAACTGAAGATAACGGTTGCTGACGTAACCAACTGAAGATAACGGTTGCTGACGTGATCAACTGAAGATAACGGTTACTGACGTGATCAACTGAAGATAACGGTTGCTGGCGTGATCAACTGAAGATAACGGTTGCTGACGTGACCAGCTGAAAAAAAACGGTTGCTGATGTGATCAATTGAAGATAACGGTTGCTGACGTGATCAACTGAAGATAACGGTTGCCCGTGCCTTTCCTTTTTTGACTCATCTTCATCAAATTTTGCGCTGAATCGAGATTCTGACTTTAAATAAATCTTTCATAAGATGTTAAAAAAAAGAAGAAATGAAAGTAATAATAAGACTATTACTGACGTGAGCATGAGGAGATAACGCTCGTGCCTTTTCCTTTTTTTCCTTCTTCTTATTTTCATACTTATCTTCGACAGATTTTGTGCCAGTCTAAGAACATGACTTTAAACAAATCTTTCAAAAGATGTAAACAAACTAAAAACAAGGAAAGTAATGGAGGGGCTGTTATTGACATGATCCAGAGGATATGACTGACGAACGACCGTGCCTATTTTGTGACGAGTTTTCATCAGATTTTTGTGTGGGCAAACCTGAGAATGTGACCTCAAATAAATCTTTCACAAGACGCAACAATAAAAACAACACAAAAACATAAATTTATTAATTAAAAAAAACAACTTTTATATCGAGGATAATGGAATAAGCACTTATGTGACTTTTTACATCCATTCCCCGTGTGTATGCGGTTGTGTAAATTGTCATCTGTTCCCACCGGCACACAATGGCCTACTCTTACGAAAAGCGGAACAGGATTTTAACGTGTGCGCAAGATGTTCTGCGTGCGTTCGCACACGAGGCCTCGGTTTATAGTATCATCCGAAGGACTTTTGGGGAGAGTGGAGTCTGCACTGATGTTAACTCCAGGGGAAAATATCCCCTTGAACGGGAATCAAACCCGGGTCGTCAGATCGCGCGCACAATGTTCTAACCACTAGGCTGTCCCGTTCCCCCAAATAAATAAGAAAAAAGCAACGGAGGGGCTATCATTAACTTGACCAAAAAGAGATGACGAGCGTCTGAACTTTGTTTGACGTGTCTTGATTAGATTTTGTGCGCAAATATGACAATGTGCCTTTGAATAACGCTGTAGAGAAATGTTAAAGAATAAACTAGAAAATAAAGTAACAGTACCGCAGGCATTGGCACGATCAGGAGAAGATGACAAATGTTCGTGCTATGCCCCTCAGGTCTTCATCAGATTTCGTGCTGATATGAAATTCTGACTGGAAATAAATAATCTCAAGAAATGTAAGCAGTAAATAAGAAAACGTAAACGTATGACTCTGTGACGTGATGATGACGAAGAGATGACGACGACTGTCCCTGCTATGTCTGACGTGTCTTCATCTGATGCTGCACTCGTCTGACAGACTGCACTCTCTCAGCTATAGTGGCATCACACCCAGCCTCCACATCCACCTGTGTGTGTGTGTGTGTGTTGTGTGTGTGTGTGTGTGTGTGTGTGTGTGTGTGTTGGTGTGTGTGTGTGTGTGTGTGTGTGTGGTGGTGTGTGTGTGTATGTGTGTGTGTTGGTGTGTGTGTGTGTGTGTTTGTGTGTGTGTTTGTGTGCGTGTGTGTGTGTGTGGTGTGTGTTTGTGTTTGTGTGTGTTCGATTTTACGTCTGTTCACTCCGAGTGATATTAGACGAGAGGGGGAGGGGGGGGGGATGATGAAGTGAGGGCTTTAGAACAGAGATAAGTGTTGGATAAGAGATAAGTGTGTGTGTGCATCTTCGTGCGTGCGTGCGTGCGTGCATGATTGTTTGCGTATATGACCCCACACCTCTTGATACAACCAATCATTACACAAAACATCTGTGAAAATCTCAAGTATCCACACCACGATTTTATAATTATCATACCCATTAATTTTCACCCAGATGTACCCGGTGGTAAGACCAAACACCACAGAATGCTACTGTTTCTCCCCCCACACAAATGGACAGTTTGTATGTAGTACAGAAACAGCAGTTCACACAGTACCCGCACATCAAAGGTGAGGAAGAAAAACAAATACACAGATCAAAGGAATGGACAGTTTGTTGACTCCCGTCTTCTTTGAGAAGAAGCGCGTGTGTGCATGCTGCCGCGCGCGCGCACACACACACACACATACAGAGAGAGAGAGAGAGAGAGAGAGAGAGAGAGAGAGAGAGACACACACACACACAAACACAGCAACACACATACAGAGAAAGAAGCAGATAGACAGACAGAAACACACACACACACTACACACGCCCTCCCCTCCCCCCCCCCCCCCCCCCCCCCCCCCCCCCCCCCGCACGCACACACACACACACACACACACAGAGCTCTAGGTGGTCACGTTACCACCAAGCTGTTTCTACAAGCAGAAGACAGTGTACTGTTAGCAATGGCCGTTTTTCTAGTAACTAAACCAGTTGTTTGATGCCCGTTGGAGGCAGACGGAGTTAAAGAAGCGATCGTATCTCCTAGGCAGAGTGGCCAATTCAAATAATCAAAATGTATGCTGATACATCTGTCTGTTCTTGCTCACCATTGCCTTTTTCTTTCTCTTTGTTCAAACATACACATGCACGCAGAGACACGCACGCACACACAGCGCAGGCAGACACGCGCGCGCACGCGCAGACACGCACGCACACACACACGCACACACACACTCACACACGCACACACACAGACCGCGCGCGCGCACGCACGCACGCACAACACACACAAACACACATTTTGCGTTCGCACTCTTACCATGCAAATGAACTCCCAGCCCCTACTGATTTCGTCAAAGAAAAAAAGATGGCTGACTGGATTTTCTACAAAATGACAGGAAGGGAAAGCAACAACGCTTTTGTAACCATCACCCTGCCGGAGAGTAAACCTTTCTGTGGGTGTGCGTGTGTGTGCGTGTTTGCGTGCGAGCGTGTGTGTATACATTTAAACTTGTAAAAAAACCCCAACCTATTAATTGTAACTGGCTGCATGTGAATGAGTAGGATGAATGAAAGCGCTTTGATTTGTTTTGTTGCAAGATATAGCGCTATATAAATTCCATGTATTATTATTCTTAATCTGATGTTCCTGTGAGTCCTCAAAAAGGTTACCTGGGTATTTTGCCAGGGAAAAAAGAATCTCCCGGAATCAAACGCTTTGATTTGTTTGCTTTACAAGATTCAGCGCTATATGAATTCTATTTCTTCTTCTTCTTATTGTTATTGTTGTTGTTATCACGATCCTTATTATTATTATTATGTCACCAAACTACAAAAGTATTCTTCCACCAGATTCTATCGAGTTGTGACAAAAGAAAAACGACAAAATTTTGGACATGCTACAAGACTCCAGAGCTGCCATGTACTGAAAACTTTAGCCCCGGGGCAAAATGAAGGGCAGGAGACGACAAAGAAGACCACCACCTTCCTACGTGGAGAACATATAGCCGAGTGGACAGAGTTGCCTGACTGTGAAATCTGCAGAAGGGCTGAAGACAGAAGGGGGTGGAGACAACTGACGAGGCTTGCGTCCGCTGCTACCATCAAAAAGGATATTTCCGAGGGGTGAACAGGTAAATACGGTGTGTCATCTTCAATAGACCCTTTCAAAGTCAAGCTGTATAAAAAAAAAATCCCACCCAATATAAATAGATGAAACAAAAACGGTGTGTGTGTGTGTGTGTGTGTGTGTTGTGTGTGTGTGTGTGTGTGTGTGTGTGTGTGTGTGTTGTGTGTGTGCGCTTGTGTGTGTGTGTTTGTGTGCGCTTGCTTGTGTGTGTGTGTGTTGTGTGTGCGCGCTTGCTTGTGTGTGTGTGTGTGTGTGTGCGCGCGCTTGTGTTGTGTGTGTGTGTGTGTGTGTGTGTGTGTGCACGCTTGTGTGTGTGTGTGTGTGTGTGTGTGTGTGTGGCGCGCGCTTGTGTGTGTGTGTGCACGCTTGTGTGTGTGTGTGTGTGTGTGTGTGCGTGTGCGCGCGCGATTGTGTGTGTGATTTTTTCTTTTTTTTAACTATTGCAGCGTGTCTATTATTGTAATTGACTCGATTATGTACCGAGCTTGGTTACAGAGGTCTCGTAACATTATTTCTTAAACATGATAGACAGTTAAAATCATCATCTCATCTGCTCCCATAACCCCCTCCGAGGTCGTAGGGGCACTGCATTGACGAACGTTGCACCAGCTGGCTCCATTTG
>CM054146.1:44950449-44955449 GCA_028751875.1 Rapana venosa | reverse complement strand
ATACACACATGGATATCAAAGCAGATGCACAAAGGGGGGGGGGGGGGGGGGAGGAGAGAGAGAGAGAGACAGAGAGACAGAGAGAGAGAGACAGAGAGAGAGAGAGACAGAGAGAGAGAGACAGACAGAGACAGAGAGATAGACATAGAAAGACAACGACAATGACAAATTCTTTAATTTTGAGAACAACGAATAAGCACCCATGTGCGTTTTTACATCAAGTCCCCGCCTTTAGGAATAAATCATATGACAATGAAGTAAATCAAATCCCATACACACAGAGTAAAGAAGGAAATGAAAAAGAAACACACACACACACAAACCAAAAAAGAAAAAACACACACAAACCAAAACTATCAAAAGAAAGAAAAAAAAATAACAAAACAAATAAAACCACAAAAAAACACACACAGAAGACAAAAAACAAACAGCAAAGAAACCAAAAGCAGGATAAAAACAGCAAGGGGGAGGGGGGGGGGGGGGCTGTTTCCCCTCTCCCCCCAAATAAAAAACAAAAAACTCCACAATATAAAGGAAAATAAACCATAAACGTCAACAAATTCATTGTACGTTTTGATAGACAGACAGAGACATAGAGATAAAGGGAGAGATACAGAGAGAGATAAAGAGAGATAAAAAGAGAACTAAAGAGAGAGAGAGACAGAGACCGATACAGAGACCAAGACAGGCAGACAGACAGACACAGAGAGAGGCAGACAGTTAAAATGAAACAAAGGGGAATAGTGCACAGGGATTTCACAAACCTCTCTCTCTCTCTCTCTCTCTCTCTCTCTCTCTCTCTCTCTCTCTCTCTCTCTCTCTCTCTCTCTCTCTCTCTCTCTTATATTTATAAATTTTTGTACGTGAACGCGCGCGTATGCGCGTGCACGTATATACAGGACTGAACAAGATCCCGTGTGCACGCGCTAAAAGTACAGAGGTGTAACCCACGCGTGTATGTAAGCTTGTGTTATATACAATGAGTGACCTTTACATAACGTTCTGTCATCAGTCTGTGAGAGAGAGAGAGAGAGAGAGAGAGAGAGAGAGAGAGAGAGAGAGAGAGAGAGAGAGAGAGAGAGAGAGAGAGAGAGAGAGAGAGAGAGAGAGAGAGAGAAAGCGAGAAAGAAAGAGAAAGAGAGAAAGAGAGAAAAACAGAGAGAAAATCTCAGAAAACGATGATGCTTCATACTTCTCCGGCGTCCCATTCATTCTTCTCCTAACCACTTCATCATTCCAGCTGTATGTTTTCCCCCTTCTCTTCCCTCTGTTTCCAATGTTCCTCATTCAACATTCTCTTCCTGCATCCTAGTAGAAGCTGGTATTGCTGGCATCAACAGCAGCTGTAGCAGCAGTAACAGCAGCAGTAGAGAAAGGAGGAACAGTATTTGAAAGTGAGAAGCAGCAGCAGCAGCAGTAGTAGCAGTAGCAGCAACAACAGCAACAGTAGTAGTAGTAGTAGCAGTAGCAGTAGTAGTGGTAGCAGCAGCAGTAGTAGTATAGTAGTAGTAGTAGCAGCAGCAGCAGCATTAGTAGTAGTAGTAGCAGTAGTAGTAGTAATAGTACTAGCAGCAGCAGCAGCAGCAGCAGCAGTAGGAAGAAGAGGAGTAGAAGTAGTAGTGCAAGTGGTTGTGGTGATGGTAACAGAAGCGTACGTACAAAAAAACCATAACAGAAACAGACGCATTGCAGAGCATCAGCAATTGCATCCATCAAAGCAACTAACTGTAAGCTTGCTATGTTGGCAGCGGCAAGAGCAACAAGTACAATCTCAACAGTAGCAATACAATGCTAAAATTCCAACTGATTCACATTCAGTTTTTTCTTTACGTTGCCTGATCATTGCTGAAACTTGTTAAAAACGGGCTTGCTTTCCTCAATCCCGTTCGTTTTAGCCCTGTTTAAAACCGAACCAAGAAAGGAAAGGTACCATGTTGAGGAATCAGGCAAGATGAACTGGGGGACTTCTAGAGAAGAAGGATACACAATTATCAATGGATATTTGTCAAAAAGTTTCTAAGATTTGTCTGCAACCTTAAACCTTACAACCATAGGAGAAAGTCAACACGTTCACACGAGCACTGTTATAACTCCCTATCTCACCAGTTCAGATTTGTCTTCCAAGTCTGCCTCTACGGTTTATGACCCACTAGACCTACTCGATTCCCTGTGAAGTAACTGTCTGAACAAATAGGCCTACCGACGAATGATGTTTATTTCCTCTGCCAGTATCTATGACTCTGTCTCTGTGTCTCTGTCTTGGTCTCTCTCTGCTTCTGTCTGTCTATGTCTGTCTCTCTGTCTGTCTGTCTGTCTGTCTGTCTGTCTCTGTCTTTCTCCCTCTCTCTCTCCCCTGACATTTACTGAACGTTTAGATACTGACCCTACAAACAAACTGAAGGGAGACTACCCAGTAGTCCTCTTTCCTTTCAAACCAAATGTCTTCCCGGTTCCTCACTTTTATCTTCTCCTTGCATCAGCGCTCGTGCATTGTTACTCTAGTCTCCCATTTCAAGCAGATGGAGTTCGCTGAAGTAGTCAGTTTACTACTTTTTTTTTTTATCTGTAAAAGATTTCGTGGTGGAAATAAAAGGGTAGGGAAGAGATGTGTTAAGTTTTGGCGATACTGAAAGATAATTTACCATGATAGGATTCTTGCTATTTCAGGCAGGCAGAACAGTTGAAACAAAATCAGACAATGAAAAGTAAGCAAAGTGGGCTTGGCCTAAGCTTTTTAAGTTGTTGCCAACTAAACTCATGTATTCTGCTGCGACAAGAATCTGACCCAGGTTGGAAGCCTTGTGAGAGCCGAGGTATACACTGAAATGTTTTTATGCTTCACAGTGTTATGCTGAGACTGTCTTTTAGTCATGCCAAGCTTTTAACATAACAACATGAACTCTTACAGTTAAGGGGAAAAAATCATGTGAGGTCAAGACTATGGAGTGCATATCTGGCAACGAACTTGAAAACAGCCGTACACACAAGAATCTCATCCAGTGTTTTTTTTTTAGTATCACAGCGATTCCCAGGTGGGGGTGCATGAGACAGGAGCCCATATTCATAGTGACTCCAAAGAAAGAACGCCCAACAACAACAACATTAACAACAAAAGCAAAAACAATAACATTCCCACAAGAATACATTTCTTCGCTTAAGTTCCAAGAACACTTCAAATTTAAAGTAATTTTTTAATTCACAAAACTCTGCTTTCTAACATCAAAACCCAAAACGAACTGTTAAAATTTGGGGTCAGATGGCTGTATGTATTTTAAAAAAAGAAGCCGTATATCATACCCTTTCGTGTTTCATTTTAGCTTTGATTGTCGATTCTAAAATGTTAAATTTGAGACACAAAGCCAAGTTTATACGTAGAAAGTTGCGTCTGTATGTGTTGCCTTCATCGTCATTCACACTGCATTGTAGTTGGGGTTCTTTCTATGTCAGAAACTGGTATAATGGCACCTTTTTGTGGCCCCAGTAGCAGGTGGATCATGGAAAACTTCGCTTTCCGTTTTTCTTATGTCTTTCATCGCTTTTTTCTTTCATATGTGTGCCGAAGTGTACAACCTGTGTGTGTGTGTGTGTGTGTGTGTGTGTGTGTGTGTGTGTGTGTGTGTGTGTGTGTGTGTGTGTGTGTGTGTGTGTGTGGTGTTTGAATTTTGTTTAAAAAAATGTTAATTATTGTTTGGGTTTCATTTGGGGGAGTGGGTGAAAGCAAAACGCTTTTATTTTTTTTTTACAGATTAGCTCTATTAAATTCCTTTTTTTTCATTATTTTATGTATGGGGGCTTTTTCGTGATTCTTCGGTTAAAAAAATATACTACCTTAGATGACAAACAAAACAACAAAAAAAAACAACAATACTACTACTACTATACTATACTACTTTCTTCTACTACTATATACTATAATATACTAACTACTAATACTACTAATATATTCTTCAATATACTCCCTACCACTATACTATACTCTACTCTATACACCCCCCACCCCCCCTACTAAAATATTTTATTTGCTTGTAAATTTCACCAATTTATATCATTTTAACTGTCACGTAAAGTTGATTTCCCCTCCAGCACGTGCAAAAGCCCCGCGGTGAGTCTCCCGTATCCAGAGTCAGAGTTCCATGATGGTGTGGATAAACGAACCCCGACACGGCTGAAACTGACGGCCAGGGAACGGGGTAGTTGCTTGCATGCACAGAAGACAGGGGAGGGGTGGGGAAAAAAGGAAAAAGAAAGAAAAAGAAGGCAGGATATTATGGGGCGCAGAGAGATGAGAGGATGAGGGGGAGCAAGGAGAGAGGAGAGGAAAAAGAGAGAGTTTGGGGAAGGAGGAAAGGGAGATAAAAGATAAAAGAGAAGAAAGGAGGGAAAAGAAGAGAGAAGAGAGAGAGGTTAGATAACAAAAAGAAAACAAAAGATTAATATTAAAAAATAAAATTTTAATAAAATATTTTTAATTTAAAAAATTTTTAAAATTTTAATTAAAATTAGTTGAGAAATTTTAAATAAATTAAAAAAGAACCCCCTAACCAAGATTTAGGGGTCCCGGTGAAGACGGGAGTCCTGCATAAAGGGGGAGGAAGAGGTTGAAAAACAGGGAACCTTTAAAGAAAGGAGAAAAACGGGATTCGTGGTAAGAGGGGGGGGTGAAAAAAAAAAAGAAAAAAAGAAAGGGGTTTGGGCCAGGGGTAGAGAGGAAGGGGAGGAAAAAGGGGGGAGAGAGAGAGAAGAGAGGAGAGAGAGAGAGAAAAACGATAAAAAGAGACAGAAAGAGAGAGGACAGAGAGAGGAGAGATTTGGGGAGAGAGGGGAAAGAAATAAACACCAAACAGAAACACAACATATGTTATTATTTTTATTTTATTATATTAATAATAATTTTTTATTTATTTTATATTTTATTATATATAATACAATTTATTCTGTTCCTCTCTCTCACCTGACATCTTACCCCTTTACATCCTCCCCCATCCCCAACCCCCCAAATT
>CM054146.1:44945449-44947949 GCA_028751875.1 Rapana venosa | reverse complement strand
TATGTATGTATGTATGTATGTATGTATGTATGTATGTATGTATGCATGCATGCATGCATGCATGCATGTATGTATGTATGTATATATATATTATATTTATATATATATAAATATATATATATATATATATATATATATATATATGTGTGTGTGTGTGTGTGTGTGTGTGTGTAAAGAAAGAAAGAGAGAGAAAAGGGGGGCAGACAGAGAACATGAAAAAAAGAAGCAGAATAGGAAGAAGAAAAGAAGAGGAGGAAAAGGAGGAGAAGAAGAAGGAGAAGAAGGAAGGAAAGAGAGGAGGAGAAGGCGCAGAAGCAAAACAACAACAACAACAACAACAGCAACAAGGGAGCTATTTCGTCGATCTTTTGAATCTGAGTGGCATAAGAAGGCACGACAAAACACTATTTGCCCTTAGTTCCCAAGTAACAAGACTAAAATCATTTAAAAAAAAAAAAAAACTGACTGCAACACTCTGTGTGTGTGTGCGTGCGCGTGCGTATGTGTGTGTGTGTTATTTATTGTATTTTATTCTTTTATATCAAGGATAATGGAATAAGCATTCGTGTGCTCTTTTTTACCTCTAGTCCCCGTGTGTATGCAGTTTTTGTAAATTTTGTCATCCGTTCCCACCGGTAAACAATGGCCTACTCTTCCGAAAAGCGGAACGGGTTTTAACGTGTGCGCAAGATGTTCTGTGTGTGCCTGCGCGTGTGTGTGTATGTGCGTGCGTTTCTGCGTGCGTGCGTGCTTATGTGTGTGTGTTTGTTTGTGTGTACGTGCGTTTCTGCGTGTGTGCGCGCGTGAGTGTGTACGTGCGTATGTGTGTGTATGCGTGTGTGTGAAAATGAAACTGGTGGAAATGAGAGCGGGTGCACTGTAAGAGCTTATGGGTTTGCGCTTGGGGGTTGTTTGTGCATTGTGTTTGTGCATGTTCCTCACAGCTAATGCTTTACAAATTACTCTCCTGCGTTTTGGGTGACAAATGTGTAGCGAGTTATGAACATTATTGCCTCTTCTCTGTGAAATGTGGTGTAGATGCTGCCAGATGTTTTTGTGAGTTAGTGACGACCATCTTAATAGTTATTGTGTTGTCTGCTGCCGTGTCAAAATATACTCCAAGAACAGAAGGCGCCAAAACATGAGACTATCTTTTGTTTCTCTCTTTGTGTTTCCAATGAATCTTGTTTGTCTGTATTTGGTTATCGGTTTGTTTGCCTGCCGTGTATCTATCTTTTTTTCTTTCACACACACATGCGCGCAGGCATGCATGCACACACACACACACACATACACACACACACTCACATACACTCACATAGACAGAGACACAGAGAGAGACACAAAGACAGAGAGACAGAGACAGTGAGTATTAGAAGAAGAAGAAAACGACGAGGAAACGTATGCAAGTCTGAGTGATGATAGAACTTAAAACCAATTTAGCGCTTCTCGATCTTGTTGTGTCAACAGTTAATACACTTCTCACTCCTATTTCCAAAATAACATGAGTGATCATTTTTAGAAACAAACTGACAAACTGACTGTGGGAATAAATGAACCAGGAATCAAATTACTAAGTAGCACATAAATGAGCGCAAAGAGGGCGCGCGTGTGTGTGTGCGCGCGCGCAATTGCAAGTGTGTGTGTGTATGTATAAGAGTGAGTGAGTGTGTGTGAGTATGTGTATTATGTTTGTATGTGTGTGTGTGTGAGATGGGTGAGATGTGGATGGGTGAGAGAGAGAGAGAGAGAGAGAGGAGAGAGAGAGAGAGAGAGAGAGAGAGAGATTGATAGGAGGATTGTTTTATGTATTTTGTATGTATTTTGTGGGTGTGGGGGGTTTTGCATCTACATTCTTTTATTTTGAGAATAATGGAATAAGCTCTCATGTGCTGGGTTTTTGTTTATGTACATCCAGTCCAATCTGTGTGTGTTTATGCGTGCGTGAGAGCATGCATGTGTTCGTGCATGCGTGTGGCTGCGTGCGTGTGTGTAGTGTGTGTGTGTTGTGTGAGTGCAAGCACGCACGGGTACGTCCGCACACGCGCATACACGCCTTCTATTCACATGCACATGAAACTAGATGCGTGTAAACATGAGACAGGCTATTACTAGTGAAGTCCACTGCGAGGCCTCAGGTGTAAATATTTACCAGTTCATGGCAACGGCTGTGTGCTGTCAGCCAAATGAGATGCCGTTGCCTGTCGACAGCTGTTTTCGTGAGGCAGGGACGGACAACCTTGGTGATTCCATGTCGTCTGCTCAGATTTCAAAACAAAATGCTTTTCTTGAGGAGACGGCGCCAAAACATGATGCTATGCCGCGCAGCGCCGTTTTTCTCTGGTGTTTGGTTGTGTGTGTGTGGGGGGGAGTGTGTGTTGTGTGTGTGTGGGTGTGTGTGTGTGTGTGTGGTGGGAGGGAGGGAGGGATGAGGGGAGGGGTGCGTTGTGTATGTTGTGTCGTGTCGTGTGGTGTGTGTATGTGTTTGTGTGTGTATGTG
>CM054146.1:44935449-44940449 GCA_028751875.1 Rapana venosa | reverse complement strand
CTTACACGTACACTCGCGCACGCACGCACACACACACACAAACACACACACACTCACACACGCCCACAATTTCACTCATATACTCACACTCATTCACACACACACACTTACACACACACACTTACACACACAAACACACACACACACACGCATGCACGTACGCACATACACACACGCACACACTCGTACATGCACACACATACATACACGGACGTATACACACTCTCATACACACACTCACACATGCACGCACACACACACACACACACACACACACACACACACACACACACACACACACACACACACACACACACGCACACACACAAACACACACACACACAAAATCGTCTGATATCACTTTTTGGTGGAAGGACGTTAAACTGAATAACTAACTAACACACACACTCAAACACACTCAAACACACACACACACTCACACACACACACACACTCAAACACACTCAAACACACACACAATACTCACACGCACACACTCAAACACACACATATTCAAACACACATACACACACACGCACGCACACACGCACGCACGCACATATACACACACATGAAAAGCATCAAGGTTTCTTTCTCCTCCTAACCCAATAAACCAGGCATGCCTTTGATCCTATTTTCTCACACAAACTGCAACGCCAGCGCTTTATAAACAAGGCACAAAAGAAAACAAAAAGTTAGAAGAATAGCATGCACATACACACAAGCACGCACGTGCACACACATACAGACACATGTACAATAACGCATATGCACACACACGCACGCACACAAAGACAAAGGGAACACACACACACACACACACACACACACACACCACACACACACACAACACACACACACACCGCACGCAACTCAATTTCATACCTGAAAAACTTCAGGGTATCCTTCTTTTCCTAACCAAATAAACCAGGCCACCAAAATGGTTCACATTTACACACACACACACGTACACACACACGCGCGCGCACACACGCGCGCACACACATAAACACACACATACACACACACCTGCATTCTTCGTTTACAGCCCGGGTTCACACACTAACAGAGCATGATGAATGCACCAATTCATAGCAAAGGCAAACGTACAGTTTGAGTTCACACACACACACACACACACACACACACACACACACACACACACACACACACACACACACACACACTCTCTCTCTCTCTCTCTCTCTCTCTCTCTCTCTCTCTCTCTCTCTTTCCTTCCACTACTGCTCAGGTAAAAATACCGACAGAGCATAATAAATGGACCAGTTTATAGCATGGAGCAGACACACGAAATGAATTTCAAGACCGTATTTCTGCAGAGTCAGTCTGTTCACAAATCTTGCGTTAGGAATGGTAAAAAGAAAAAAAATCTTAATTAAGACTGACTAGTTGGCTGGTGGCTGATCAGGTAAAGCCTGTTCCTAAAAGATATTTAGACCAAAAATAGACTACGACAAATTGTTTGGCTATATTATTTAAAAATATGGCAAGAGAAGGAAGAAAATTGAAAAGTTTTTTTGTAAGTGAAGAAAAGAAGACGAAAAATTAAAACGAAAAAAACTGTATTGGAAATTGATGAAGTGACTGCAGGTGAGGTTGCCTTTCAGAGTTGAGTACTAAACTCGTAACATTGGCACTTCTACTCCACCCCCACCCCCCCACCCCCCCCCCAAAAAAAAAAAAAAAATCGCCCACGCACTTTCACAAGTTTCATGGCTTAAATCCAAGTCGTGCACACCAGGCAGCTTGTTGTCAATGGAAGAGTTCATTGTTCCTGACAGGCAGGTGGGAAAAATTTCACGGTGAAGATCTCTCTCGTCTGGCCGTCTATCACTCACCTTTGCCAATACCTTTAAAAAATGTTCGTGCCATTTCTTTGCGCAATCTACGAGTGTCAGTTTCACCAACAGGTGTTTTTTCCACGCTAGTGTACTCTTTTAAGTGCAGTTATACCCGTGGTGACAAATGACTTAGTGACTGAAAGAATAAAGAAAGAAAACAGAAAAGAAGCAGACTTAATGATGTTGGGAATAACGATTGACAGAAAGAATAATACTAAAAAAAAGATTACTGAGGAAAGAGTTGTGGAGGAAGACAAGTGCAGGTAACCACTAACAGTTTCTCAATCATTTTGAAAATAATTTATCATCAGATTCAGCTAAGAAAAGAAAACAATAAAACAACCTCTAGAAAATAACATCTTTCAATGATAGCATTTAATGCATTTTTGAGTAAGAACCAAACGCTTGTGTGTGTGTGTGTGTGTGTGTGTGTGTGTGTGTGTGTGTGTGTGTGTGTGTGTGTGTGTGTGTGTGTTATCATTTGTTTGCTTCTAGCTTTTTTGGCTTTTTCTTCCTTTTTTTTTTATAGAGTGCCGGGTGTTGTTGATGGTGAGAATGAACAGGAACAGAAAGCTGGCACACAGACAAAAAAACGTACAAAAGACAAATGACAGAAAGAAATGAAAGACTGTAATAATAAATGGATGTGGAGCCAAACAAAGACGAAGACAAAAGAGACACTAAGCAGAGCAGAAGCAGAAGAGAGTTATTGAGAGAAGGTGTGGATGGAATATGGGTGTTGAGAAGTCGAGAAAGCGTAAGAAAGGAATAAATTCGAAACTACAAAATTGTTCTCGTACTACTAGACTAGACATCTGTCTCTACTTCATCTCTAAAAACCTGACATCATTCTATATTTCCTACAACAGTGCAGCAATGCATCTTGATGAGCAAAAGTCAAAACGTTACTGAAAGAACCATCGAAATTATTTTGTAATACATGATTTAAAAAAGCAAACAACCCCTCCACCCCCCAAAAAACCCCGTGAACATTTTAGTAGATGGGTAAGCATTTTTCTACATAGAATAATTGTAAAAAAAACCCTTTTCAGTTCGTAATTCAAAGCGTGCTGGGTTTTGTTTTTTTTGTTGCTTCTTCCTCTTTTTAACTTTTTTCTGTGGTATAAGATTTATACTAAATGAATGTGTGTGTGTGTGTGTGTGTGTGTGTGTGTGTGTGTGTGTGTGTGTGTGTGGTGGAGAGAGAGAGAGAGAGAGGAGAGAGAGAGAGAGCGAGAGAGAGAGAGAGAGAGAGGTGTGTTTGTGTGTTTTACCATGCTGAAAATTCAGTCACATAATTATGACAGCTTTCTGTCTGTAACAGAAACTTCTATCGGTAATTTCTAACACCGACAGAAGAACTAGCAGGAAAGCGAATTCTTAGATGTGACACTGTCATTTTTATAAGTTCTCATCAAGGCCAATGAAACTGCTGTCATTCGTTTCATTTTTCCTCTTTCCGTTAGACGAATCCAATATTCTGTTGAGTATTTGTAGTACGGTGATCTTATATAATTATCATAATGTATGTATGTATGTATGTATGACATTGACTGCTGAAACAGCAAAGCGAATCCAGTCATTTGAAACAAAATGCCATAGAAAACTGCTGGGCATATCCTGGAGAGAACGAAATACCAATGAATTTGTCAAGAGTCAAATAACACGGCTGGCAGGTCCACTGGAACCCCTTCTCACCATCGTCAAGAAGAAAAAGTTGACATGGTTCGGCCACGTCACCCGCCACAACACTCTGCCAAAAACAGTACTGAAGGGAACACTCAAAGGTGGAAGAAAGAGGGGAAGACAGAACAAGTCATGGATGGACAACATCAGAGAATGGACCAGGATGAATGACTCGGCACTACTGCGCAGAGCCGAGGACCGAGATGAATGGAGGAGGCTTACCACGGCATCGTCTTTCGTGTCTCCCCCACGACCGCCAAGGTCACGGGTCTGATGATGATGATGATGATGTATTATTAGAGCAAACATAAGCTCAAATTCTTTTACAATCACTCGTGAATTTATTTAACATCAGGTTATAATTTACTATCATCATCATCATCGTCGTCGTCGTCGTCGTCGGATCATCATCATCATCATCATCATCATCATCATCATCATCATCATCATCATCATCAAAATGAAGAAATCAAAGGAAAGATTAGACTGTGAGAGAACCAGTAATATGGAGACGAGGAAGGCTACAGAAGGGCAAAATTATTGAGATCTATATAACCACTTGAATATGACAGTAAAATGATTCAGCAACATCGGCGCAGAACGAAATATAACCAGCTAAAAGGAATACAATACAGACAGTTCCTAACTGTAGCGAAAATTGTACATTGGCAAGGGACATACTCAATCCTGTTTTCATATTCACCAATTTTGGTCATAAATCACAATAAGGACAACACACACACACACACACACACACCACACACACACAACAACAGAGAGAGAGAGAGAGAGAGAGATGAGGAGAGAGAGAGAGAGAAGAGAGAGAGAGAGAGAGAGGTCTAATATCACTTTCTAGAGAAAAGACGTTAAAACGAAGACACACGCATACAAACACATATTTTTGTGGTCTTACCTGTATTTGTCCCTCCAATATATCTTAGACAAAGCAATGTTTTTGAATTTATTTTCCTCGCTGGCAATCAAGTCTCACAAAACACTTTGCTGTGTGGTCAAAACTTCAGAAATTGGCTGACAAGAACCAGACACGATTTTGTGAAACAAAGTCATTGATGTCGGCTGACCATTTTAGACTGTCATAAAACCACCAGAACATTGTTTTATCCACACACACTGATTTGTAAGTCCAAACATTCCAAAAAGTTGATTGTTCGCCTAGTAAGTATTCCATGTCACAAAGCAAGCAGACGTCCAGATGACTTCAAATTCACTGACACGCATGCGCAAATAGAGGGTCAATGTCAAGAATGTGACCCCTCAAGGTAAGCGGGCACACTACTTGCACGCAGATGTTAATTAAGAAATCTTTGTTTGGGTGTCTGGCTAGAGGCCCAGACATCACGTAAAAATCGTGACATTGTAATTATTACAGAAATATTCTGCTATTCTCTCCCTCCCTCTCTCAAGAATTTTTTTTTAAGGGAGAAGGTAGCT
>CM054146.1:44897949-44930449 GCA_028751875.1 Rapana venosa | reverse complement strand
CCAATAGGAAGAACTTTGAAGTCAGGACCAATAGGTAGGACTTTGAAGTCAGGACCAATAGGTAGGAAGGACTTTGAAGTCAGGACCAATAGGTAGAAAGAACTTTGAAGTCAGGACCAATAGGTAGGAAGAACTTTGAAGTCAGGACCAATAGGAAGAACTTTGAAGTCAGGACCAATAGGTAGGAAGGATTTTGAAGTCAGGACCAATAGGTAGGAAGGACTTTGAAGTCAGGACCAATAGGAAGAACTTTGAAGTCAGGACCAATAGGTAGAAAGGACTTTGAAGTCAGGACCAATAGGTAGGACTTTGTAGTCAGGACCAATAGGTAGGACCAATAAGTCAGGACCAATAAGTCAGGACCAATAAGTCAGGACCAATAAGTCAGGACCAATAGGTAGGAAGGACTTTGAAGTCAGGACCAATAGGAAGGACTTTGAAGTCAGGACCAATAGGTAGAAAGGACTTTGAAGTCAGGACCAATAGGTAGGTAGGACTTTGAAGTCAGGACCAATAGGTAGAAAGGACTTTGAAGTCAGGACCAATAGGTAGGAAGGACTTTGAAGTCAGGACCAATAGGTAGGAAGGACTTTGAAGTCAGGACCAATAGGAACGACTTTGAAGTCAGGACCAATAGGTAAAAAGGACTTTGAAGTCAGGACCAATAGGTAGAAAGGACTTTGAAGTCAGGACCAATAGGTAGGACTTTGAAGTCAGGACCAATAGGTAGGACTTTGAAGTCAGGACCAATAGGTAGGACTTTGAAGTCAGGACCAATAGGTAGGACTTTGAAGTCAGAACCAATAGGTAGAAAGGACTTTGAAGTCAGGACCAATAGGTAGGACTTTGAAGTCAGAACCAATAGGTAGAAAGGACTTTGAAGTCAGGACCAATAGGTAGGACTTTGAAGTCAGGACCAATAGGTAGGAAGGACTTTGAAGTCAGGACCAATAGGAGGGACTTTGAAGTCAGGACCAATAGGTAGGTAGGACTTTGAAGTCAGGACCAATAGGTAGAAAGGACTTTGAAGTCAGGACCAATAGGAAGGACTTTGAAGTCAGGACCAATAGGAAGGACTTTGAAGTCAGGACCAATAGGTAGGAAGGACTTTCGTCAGGACCAATAGGAAGGACTTTGAAGTCAGGACCAATAGGTAGAAAGGACTTTGAAGTCAGGACCAATAGGTAGAAAGGACTTTGAAGTCAGGACCAATAGGTAGAAAGGACTTTGAAGTCAGGACCAATAGGTAGGACTTTGAAGTCAGGACGAATAGGTAGGACTTTGAAGTCAGGACCAATAGGTAGAAAGGACTTTGAAGTCAGGACCAATAGGTAGGACTTTGAAGTCAGGACCAATAGGTAGGACTTTGAAGTCAGGACCAATAGGTAGGTAGGACTTTGAAGTCAGGACCAATAGGTAGGACTATGAAGTCAGGACCAATAGGTAGAAAGGACTTTGAAGTCAGGACCAATAGGTAGGACTTTGAAGTCAGGACCAATAGGTAGGAAGGACTTTGAAGTCAGAACCAATAGGTAGGTAGGACTTTGAAGTCAGGACCAATAGGTAGGTAGGACTTTGAAGTCAGGACCAATAGGTAGGAAGGACTTTGAAGTCAGGACCAATAGGTAGGACTTTGAAGTCAGGACCAATAGGTAGGACTTTGAAGTCAGGACCAATAGGTAGGAAGGACTTTGAAGTCAGGACCAATGGGAAGGTAGGACTTTGAAGTCAGGACCAATAGGTAAAAAGGACTTTGAAGTCAGGACCAATAGGTAGAAAGGACTTTGAAGTCAGGACCAATAGGTAGGACTTTGAAGTCAGGACCAATAGGTAGGACTTTGAAGTCAGGACCAATAGGTAGGACTTTGAAGTCAGGACCAATAGGTAGGACTTTGAAGTCAGAACCAATAGGTAGAAAGGACTTTGAAGTCAGGACCAATAGGTAGGACTTTGAAGTCAGAACCAATAGGTAGAAAGGACTTTGAAGTCAGGACCAATAGGTAGGACTTTGAAGTCAGGACCAATAGGTAGGAAGGACTTTGAAGTCAGGACCAATAGGAAGGACTTTGAAGTCAGGACCAATAGGTAGGTAGGACTTTGAAGTCAGGACCAATAGGTAGAAAGGACTTTGAAGTCAGGACCAATAGGAAGGACTTTGAAGTCAGGACCAATAGGTAGGAAGGACTTTGAAGTCAGGACCAATAGGTAGGAAGGACTTTGAAGTCAGGACCAATAGGAAGGACTTTGAAGTCAGGACCAATAGGTAGAAAGGACTTTGAAGTCAGGACCAATAGGTAGAAAGGACTTTGAAGTCAGGACCAATAGGAAGGACTTTGAAGTCAGGACCAATAGGTAGGACTTTGAAGTCAGGACCAATAGGTAGGAAGGACTTTGAAGTCAGGACCAATAGGTAGGACTTTGAAGTCAGGACCAATAGATAGAAAGGACTTTGAAGTCAGGACCAATAGGTAGGACTTTGAAGTCAGGACCAATAGGTAGGACTTTGAAGTCAGGACCAATAGGTAGGTAGGACTTTGAAGTCAGGACCAATAGGTAGGACTTTGAAGTCAGGACCAATAGGTAGAAAGGACTTTGAAGTCAGGACCAATAGGTAGGACTTTGAAGTCAGGACCAATAGGTAGGACTTTGAAGTCAGGACCAATAGGTAGGTAGGACTGAAGTCAGGACCAATAGGTAGGTAGGACTTTGAAGTCAGGACCAATAGGTAGGAAGGACTTTGAAGTCAGGACCAATAGGTAGGACTTTGAAGTCAGGACCAATAGGTAGGACTTTGAAGTCAGGACCAATAGGTAGGAAGGACTTTGAAGTCAGGACCAATAGGAAGGTAGGACTTTGAAGTCAGGACCAATAGGTAGGAAGGACTTTGAAGTCAGGACCAATAGGTAGGAAGGACTTTGAAGTCAGGACCAAGAGGTAGGAAGGACTTTGAAGTCAGGACCAATAGGTAGGAAGGACTTTGAAGTCAGGACCAATAGGAAGGACTTTGAAGTCAGGACCAATAGGTAGGAAGGACTTTGAAGTCAGGACCAATAGGTAGGTAGGACTTTGAAGTCAGGACCAATAGGTAGGAAGGACTTTGAAGTCAGGACCAATAGGTAGAAAGGACTTTGAAGTCAGGACCAATAGGTAGGAAGGACTTTGAAGTCAGGACCAATAGGTAGGAAGGACTTTGAAGTCAGGACCAATAGGAAGGACTTTGAAGTCAGGACCAATAGGTAGGAAGGACTTTGAAGTCAGAACCAATAGGAAGGACTTTGAAGTCAGGACCAATAGGTAGGAAGGACTTTGAAGTCAGGACCAATAGGTAGGACTTTGAAGTCAGGACCAATAGGTAGAAAGGACTTTGAAGTCAGGACCAATAGGTAGAAAGGACTTTGAAGTCAGGACCAATAGGTAGAAAGGACTTTGAAATCAGGACCAATAGGTAGGACTTTGAAGTCAGGACCAATAGGTAGGAAGGACTTTGAAGTCAGGACCAATAGGTAGGTAGGACTTTGAAGTCAGGACCAATAGGAAGGACTTTGAAGTCAGGACCAATAGGCAGAAAGGACTTTGAAGTCAGAACCAATAGGTAGAAAGGACTTTGAAGTCAGAACCAATAGGTAGGACTTTGAAGTCAGGACCAATAGGTAGGAAGGACTTTGAAGTCAGAACCAATAGGTAGGAAGGACTTTGAAGTCAGAACCAATAGGTAGGACTTTGAAGTCAGGACCAATAGGTAGGAAGGACTTTGAAGTCAGGACCAATAGGTAGGAAGGACTTTGAAGTCAGGACCAATAGGTAGGAAGGACTTTGAAGTCAGGACCAATAGGTAGGACTTTGAAGTCAGGACCAATAGGTAGGACTTTGAAGTCAGGACCAATATAGGACTTTGAGTGGCAATAGGGAAGGACTTTGAAGTCAGGACCAATAGGTAGGAAGGACTTTGAAGTCAGGAAGGACCAATAGGTAGGAAGGACTTTGAAGTCAGGACTAATAGGTAGAAAGGACTTTGAAGTCAGGACTAATAGGTAGAAAGGACTTTGAAGTCAGGACGAATAGGTAGGACTTTGAAGTCAGGACCAATAGGTAGAAAGGACTTTGAAGTCAGGACCAATAGGTAGGACTTTGAAGTCAGGACCAATAGGTAGGAAGGACTTTGAAGTCAGGACCAATAGGTAGGAAGGACTTTGAAGTCAGAACCAATAGGTAGGAAAGACTTTGAAGTCAGGACCAATAGGTAGAAAGGACTTTGAAGTCAGGACCAATAGGTAGGAAGGACTTTGAAGTCAGGACCAATAGGAAGAACTTTGAAGTCAGGACCAATAGGTAGGAAGGACTTTGAAGTCAGGACCAATAGGTAGGAAGGACTTTGAAGTCAGGACCAATAGGTAGGAAGGACTTTGAAGTCAGGACCAATAGGTAGGTAGGACTTTGAAGTCAGGACCAATAGAAAGAAAGGACTTTGAAGTCAGGACCAATAGGTAGGACTTTGAAGTCAGGACCAATAGGTAGAAAGGACTTTGAAGTCAGGACCAATAGGTAGGACTTTGAAGTCAGGACCAATAGGTAGAAAGGACTTTGAAGTCAGGACCAATAGGTAGGAAGGACTTTGAAGTCAGGACCAATAGGTAGGACTTTGAAGTCAGGACCAATAGGTAGGAAGGACTTTGAAGTCAGGACCAATAGGTAGGAAGGACTTTGAAGTCAGGACCAATAGGTAGAAAGGACTTTGAAGTCAGGACCAATAGGTAGGAAGGACTTTGAAGTCAGGACCAATAGGTAGGAAGGACTTTGAAGTCAGGACCAATAGGTAGGAAGGACTTTGAAGTCAGGACCAATAGGTAGGACTTTGAAGTCAGGACCAATAGGTAGGAAGGACTTTGAAGTCAGGACCAATAGGTAGAAAGGACTTTGAAGTCAGGACCAATAGGTAGGAAGGACTTTGAAGTCAGGACCAATAGGTAGGACTTTGAAGTCAGGACCAATAGGTAGGACTTTGAAGTCAGGACCAATAGGTAGAAAGGACTTTGAAGTCAGGACCAATAGGAAGGACTTTGAAGTCAGGACCAATAGGTAGGTAGGACTTTGAAGTCAGGACCAATAGGTAGGAAGGACTTTGAAGTCAGGACCAATAGGTAGGACTTTGAAGTGAGGACCAATAGGTAGGACTTTGAAGTCAGGACCAATAGGTAGGAAGGACTTTGAAGTCAGGACCAATAGGTAGGAAGGACTTTGAAGTCAGGACCAATAGGTAGAGACTTTGAAGTCAGGACCAATAGGTAGAAAGGACTTTGAAGTCAGGACCAATAGGTAGAAAGGACTTTGAAGTGAGGACCAATAGGTAGAAAGGACTTTGAAGTCAGGACCAATAGGTAGGAAGGACTCTGAAGTCAGGACCAATAGGTAGGAAGGACTTTGAAGTCAGGACCAATAGGTAGAAAGGACTTTGAAGTCAGGACCAATAGGTAGGAAGGACTTTGAAGTCAGGACCAATAGGTAGGTAGGACTTTGAAGTCAGGACCAATAGGTAGGAAGGACTTTGAAGTCAGGACCAATAGGAAGGACTTTGAAGTCAGGACCAATAGGTAGGAAGGACTTTGAAGTCAGGACCAATAGGTAGGAAGGACTTTGAAGTCAGGACCAATAGGTAGGACTTTGAAGTCAGGAAGGACCAATAGGAAGGACTTTGAAGTCAGGACCAACAGGTAGGAAGGACTTTGAAGTCAGGACCAATAGGAAGGACTTTGAAGTCAGGACCAATAGGTAGGACTTTGAAGTCAGGACCAATAGGTAGAAAGGACTTTGAAGTCAGGACCAATAGGTAGGAAGGACTTTGAAGTCAGGACCAATAGGTAGGAAGGACTTTGAAGTCAGGACCAATGTGACTGGATGAGGAAGCTGCAGTCAGTTGTGTCAGTAGCTCGCTAGTTCCTCTCTGATGGCGTATTTGTCGATTCAGAACAGATTAGTCAGTATGTCCCTCACTTTTGTTTACAATATCCCTAAGTGATGTGGGCACAGGTGAGGAAGATAAGACGGCGGAGAAAGAGGAAAGGGGGAAAGGGGTTGGGAGGGGATGCAAGAAGGGAGGCTAAGAAAAAGAGGGTTGAGGGGAGTGACGGAAGAAAGGAAACTGGGTAACCCGTTTTCAGGGTATCAGCTACTCTTATGATATGGGCTATTTGTTTTTGATTGGTTGATTAATTGATTGATAGAGAGAGAGAGAGAGAGAGAGAGAGAGAGAGAGAGAGAGAGATGAGAGAGAGAGAGAGAGAGAGAGAGAGAGAGAGACGCTTTGACGCTTTGACCAATTTATTGTCATTGCCCAAAGTGGCCTATTGACAAGGGGGGTTATACACGACTTTCTTTTGTAAATACAAATAAATACAAGAAAAATCACATGATGCATTTAACGTAATGAAAACCAAAAATGAGCTCTTATGAACGGATACGACTTTAAGCTGTGACGTAAACTCAGTTTCAAAATGAACACAAAGTAATAACAAGGATGAACAATAAGAACCAATAAGCAATAACTAAAATAATGAAAAGAACATTCTAGAATGCTATATTAGACCATCCATTGACATTGTATGTGAAATTTTCAAAAATATTCTTGCTGGAGACTACAGCGTAATTATAAATGTTTCTTTATGTGTTTCACAAAATGCTGGAGTTTACATAATATAAATGTTACTTTAGTTTAGTCACAAATGTTAAGCTAATTGGAACTTAGCTGTAATTGTCTTAATTTCAGTGCTTCAGCAATAAACTTTGCAACCGATTTGATCACAATATCATCATCGGACGATAAGATAGAAAAAATATCTTGCCTTCGGAAAGCTTCTAGATTGAGAACACCACAGTTTTCACGTATGTAAACATATGATTGACAATGAAACAGGAAATGCACTTCATCATCAAGAATATGACCACACATAGGGCATGGGAACTGTGTGGACGTCTCAGGTTGAAACCATCTTTTGTTTGCATTGAAGCCGAGTGTTCTTAGTCGAAATCTTGCATAAATTTGTCGATGCCATTTGTCAGTGACTATTCGAAGATACTTTTCAGCTTGAAAAGCACACTTAAACGAAAAAAACCAGCAGTATTTATCTTTACTTTCCATGTCCGAGTGCCAATTTTGTTTAAATGAACAAATGAGTCTGTCTTTCAATTCAGAAATAAACCCATGCTCGCTACCTACTTCCTGAGACAACCACACGATTCCAAAACCATGTTCTGATAAAAACTTTTTAACTTGATATGCCCAATTCTTCTTACCCAGCTCCATTTGTATAACCATCATGTCATAAGACTGCCTACATAAACGTGACCCTGGAAGTTTCAGTAGTTTTAGCCAGTATTTAATACACTTAACAGACGTTCTGATATTTAAAGGATATCTTCCCGTTTCTCCATATAGTACAGTATTTGACGAATGGATTGGGACATTTAAGAAACGTTTGATAGCATATGTATGTATTTTTTCTATTTGTGGATTAACAGTAAGTCCCCATATTTCAGATGCATATGTAAGTAAAGGTTCTATTTGAACATCAAACAATTTCCAAAATAAAGAACAATCTACTGAATTCAGCTTTCGTAACGTTTTTAAGATTTCGATTACACCTTTTTTTCCTTTCCTGCAACATTCACGCCATGCAACATTCAAACTTAGCTTCGTTGAAAATGTCATCCCTAGGTACTTATAAGAATTCACGACTTTCACTTCAGCATTTCCATAAAACCATTTTTCACGCACTGATAAATGTCCACCCATTCTAAAAATCATGATGTTCGTTCTTTCCATATTGACTGATAAATCTAGGCGATCTGCCTCTTCCTTTAATATATCTAGCTGGTTTTGTAAACCTAGTACCGTGTCAGACAAGAGAATCAAGAGACAAGAGAAAGAGAGAGAGAGACAGAGAGAGAGAGAGAGAGAGAGAGAGAGAGAGAGAGAGAGAGAGAGAGAGAGAGAGAGAGAGAGGAGAGGGACAGAGAGAGAACAATAAACACTTTATTTATAAAGGCTTATGTAATAAACAAAACAATAACTTTTTTCACATCCAGCTTGTGGTGGGGTGGGGGGGGGGGGGGGGAGCAAAAGAGAGAAAGACAGACAGAGACAGACAGACAGACAGGCAGAGATAAAGACAGACAGAGACACACACATAGAGACAGAGAGAGACAGAGACAGAAAGAGAAGGGGGGAGGGGGGGGGGGGGGCAGCAACATACACAGGGGAAAAGGGAGAAAAGATCTTTTTAACATACTGAGTGACAGAAACCAAAAGGCACGGGAGACAGTTAAGGGACGAGAGACAGAGAGAGAGAGAGACAGAGAGAGAGAGAGAGAGAGAAGAGAGACAGAGAGAGACAGAGAGAAAGAGAGAGAGAGGGAGAGAGAGAGAGAGAAAGAGAGAGAGAGATGAGAGAGAGAGAGAGAGAGAGAGAGAGAAGAGAGAGAGAGAGAGAGAGAGGAAAGAGAAAGATAACACAAGACGAGAACGTGACCGGCAAAGGAAGAAATGGAGAAGAACGAAAGAGATGTTTATGTTCTTTATAGACAGAGCCGATCACCGCTGATGCCACAAGACCAGTAGCAGTGAGGAAGGAGGAGAGGAGAAACAGACGGCAAAGAGAAAGGAACGAGCAAAACTCATTCAATGACACGCTAAAGATTCCTAACTTCAATACACAAGGGGCGGGATAGCCTGGTGGTTAGAGTGATGCATTTGTGATCGGTTGACCCGGCTTCGAATCTCGTTCAAGAGGATTTTTTTCCTCTGGAGTTAACATCAGTGCTAACTCCACTCTCCCCAAAAGTCCTTTGGATGAGACTATAAACCGAGGCCCCGTGTGCGAACCCACGCAGAACACCTTCCACACACGTTTAAAACCCGTTCGGCTTTTCGGAAGAGTAGGCCATTGTGTGCCAGTTGGAACGGATGACAAAATGTACAAAACTGCATACACACTGGGACTAGACGTAAAAAAAGCACATGCGTGCTTATTCCATTATCCTCGAAATAAAAGAATAAAAGAAAAGTATTTCTCCCATGGGGATGCCGGGAGCCTGTCAGTATAAACAGCATCCTCACTTCCAAATTCTGTGCTAGGAATTTCCTCTTTTCTATCCCTCTATTTCTTTCTGCCTTGTTCCTTTCCTTTCAGTCACATCCTTCTTGTCTATGTTCTGTTTTCTTGGTTCATCTTCCTGCCTGTGTTTTTTTCCCTCCATAAAGACTTACAAGATAACAAACTCTTCCACACCGAAGTCAGAGGTGCTGGGCCTGACTTGTCAGGCGCTTAATGGCAGCACAGGGCATTTTCGCTCATATGACCGACAACAATAGTTGCTGTCTGAGCCTTCGACGAAGAAAAAAAGACAAGTATGGGGAGTGTTTGCAACGATTCTAACACAAACGAACAGGATGGAGCAAAAGGATCAACAACTAACCAGAAATCCTCTAATGCCCCTATAATTATAGCGAGAAGAATAGTGAACATTTACCAATCAGCCAAGTCATTAACAAACTGGCTAGACGAACAAGACCACTGTGAGCAGCTGAAGATTATGAGCAATTCACTCACTTACAGAAGACAGAAAACCATTTCATCATAAAAATAAACAACCCTCTGCTCAAGACAAATGTTTGCAGAGTAAAATAACCCATCGTGTAATCAGAAAAAAGAAATAGTTACACAAAAAGTTGTAACTTTCTGTCAGATTCACGACTGCATTATAATTCAACGCCACAAAGAAGATGCAAGTAGAATCATTTTTTTACACGAAATTAATCATCTAGGATAAGTATCTGGAGAGGGATGGGCTCTGCCAGGTTCAACTTGCCCATGAAACATATGCCCCATTGACTCCCCAAGGAGTTAAGAGAGAGAGGGGGGGGGGAGAGAGAGAGAGAAAGAAAGAATGGAATAGAGAGAGAGAGGGGGGAGAGAGAAAAGAAAGAAAGGAAGAGAGAGAAAGAAAGAAAGAAAGAAAGGAAGAGAGAGAGAGAGAGAGAGAGAGAGAGGAGAGAGAGAGAGAGAGAGAGAGAGAGAGAGAGAGAGAGAGGAAGAGAGAGGAGAGGAGAAGAGAAAGAAAGAAAGAAAGAAAGAAAGAGAGAGGAGAGAGGAGAGAGAGAGAGAGAGAGAGAGAGAGAGAGGAAAGAAAGGAAGAGAGAGAGAGAGAGAGAGAGAGAGAGAGAGAGAGAGAGAGAGAGAAGAAAGAAAGGAAGAGAGAGAGAGAGAGAGAGAGAGAGAGGAGAGAGAGAAAGAAAGGAAGAGAGAGAGCGAAAGAATGAGAGAGAGAAAGAAAGAAAGAAAGGATGAGAGAGAGAGAAAGAAAGGAAAAGAGAGAGAGAGAAAGAAAGAAAGAAAGAGAGAGAGAGAGAGAGAGAGAGAGAGAGAGAGAGAGAGAGAGAGAGAGACTAGGGGAAAGAAGATAAGGGTAGACACAGTTAGACAATCAGGGAAACATTCTTTCCCTCTAACAAACATCCCAGCAAATGGGAAATCCGTGTGACCGTTATCACTGACGTACACGAACAGGGCTGGTCCAGTGGATGGCACTGAAGTGAAAACTAAACGATCTGTTCTCGCTGTATCCCCTACCCTACACCAACCAAAGGCCGTCCCAATCTCGGCACATTATTCATCTATCACACGGCGGCTGGGGAATATCTGGTACAGTGCAGAAATACTATTACGATCAAATGATGGCCTGTGAGCTAGGAGAATTCTTGTAACGAGGATACGTAAGCAACGAGTGAAGAAGATCACGTCTTCTCCATAATGGTGCAAACAGCTAAATTCAATCTCAATCTTGATAGTCTTATCATGTCGAGTTATTATCACAGAAATATTAATAATAATAATAATAATAATGTATGGAATTTATATAGCGCTGAATCTTGTAAAGCAACAAATCAAAGCGCTCAATATAAATCTAAATATTGGAATATATTGAATGGTGGTGGGTCATTCAAGCCGGTAGCCAACTAACAAAATGTCTGTATAAGTGCAGATAGCCATTCCAAGTGGACACGAGATCGACGACGATGATGACTGTGAATGTGAAAACCATACATGTTGTTCTTGTCATACCATAAAATGCAATCATTAGCAAAACCTGGTCAGGGTCAGCTCGGAGCACTAAATTTAAAACCGAACAGTTCCCTTCTCAGGTAGCTATACTATGATGTGTCAAACACCTGTCAATTTTAATGCCAGAGACCTGACACGGTGATAATGCCAGACCCACTCACTCAGAGGTCTGCCCTCTCCCCACACAAAACCAGCTAGGTTTTCCCACTTGGCCACATCAAACATCAGTCACACGGCGTCGGGAGTCTAGGAGTTTGAGTACAGGGGTAGCTTTAGGATTGAATGATGATTCTCTGAGGATGGCAGCTCTCCTGCTGTTGATATATCAGCGATGAGCAGCAAGACAGGTTTCTCTGTTTTGTTTCTTTTCTTAAATGGCTCTAAAACAGATGGATTGCATTCTATGGCATTAACGTCTATGAGTTATCTTGCATGTCAAGAAATTTGGAACAAATACTGCGGTGGGTACATTACCTTTGAAGCATATTCACAAATGTTTTTATGTACAGTAGTCCATGCTTACCAAGGTCGAATGTTCAAAAAGGGAAATGCAATGGATGAAAATGGGACTGAGACCGACAGAGACAGCCATTTTTTTCTTTCTAAAGTACACTTTGACAAATGGGAAAAAGGTGTGACTGCTATCACCGACAACAGCAGTTGGGCTGGTCCCCCTGAAGGCACTGAAGTGAGAACTAAACGATCTGCTCTTCATGTCTCCACATCAAACCAGCATGGGGGAGGTCCCCACCTCAGCACATTAGTCATCTATCACACGGTGGCTGGGGAATATCTGCTACAGTGCACAAGTACTTTTACGACCAAATGATGACCGCTGAGCAAGCAGAATTCTCATAATGATGGCAAGTAGGCAACAGCTGAGTTGAATATTGCCTCATTTCAGGCATGCCACAGCCATCTGTGTTGTCGAATGCGTTTAGATGACATCATTGTCATATAGGTGTGTGGACATGGTTAGATGGAGGATAATTCAAGTCATTAGAAACCTGAAGAAATTGATAACTGCTTAAGTACCCGTGGCCATACCCAACAAGTAGGTATAATAATGATGATGATGATGATCACAGCTGTTTCCAAACCATGTCACTGCTATCATAAACAGAAACACCTCTGGTCCACCTCTAAGCTTTAAACTGAAAACCAAAGGAGCAGACTCTGATGATGACGATAACGATGATGACGTTGATAACAGATGTGAACACTACGTACGCAACTCTCACCTAAAGCTAGTAGCTGGTCAGATCCAGCTCAGAACACTTTACTTATGACTGAATGGTTTGCTTTCCACATCGCAACACTTATCATGTGTCCAGCATCTGTAAATTCTTATCCCAGAGACCTGACACTGTGAAAACGCCAGGTCTGCTCACTGGGAGGTCTGCCCCTCTCCACACAAAACCAGCTGGGCTTTCCCACTAGGCCACATTAAACATCAGTCACACGGCGTCTGGAGACTGCGGGTTCAAGTGTGGGGAGTGCTTTTAGGATTGAATGATGATCTCGTAGGATGGCAGCTTCCATACTGATGAGCAATGAGCCAGAGGAGAGAGGCTTCTTTCTTTCTTTACTTAAAATGCTCTGCTATAATACCACCCATCTGTTTGGGAGGCATATGAGAACTCTTGCGTGTCATTATTTTCAGGGTCAGAACTGCGGTGGGTACATGAGCTGAGCTAGAAGGGCTTCTGGCTAATGTTCTGTGGACTGTGGGGTCCATGCATTGTTCCGGTCCCTGTACCATTTGCTATTATAAATGAAAAACAGATATTCTTTGAAAAAAAATCTTATGCCAGTTTATAAGCAGTTTCACTAATGATTTGACACCCGTACTTTCCGATGTCGAATGTTTAAAAAGAGAAATGCAATGAATGAAAATGAGTACAGGTAAAGACATAATTTTTCTATCTAATGTACAGTTTAACAGTTAATGAGTAAACCGTGTGACTGCTATCACCGACAACAGCAGTTGGGCTGGTCCCCCTGAAGGCACTGAAGTGAGAACTGAACGATCTGCTCTTCATGTCTCCACATCAAACCAGCATGGGGGAGGTCCCCACCTCAGCACATTATTCATCTATCACACGGTGGCTGGGGAATATCTGCTACAGTGCACAAGTACTTTTACGACCAAATGATGACCGCTGAGCAAGGAGAATTCTCATAATGATGGCAAGTAGGCAACAGCTGAGTTGAATATTGCCTCATTTCAGGCATGCCACAGCCATCTGTGTTGTCGAATGCGTTTAGATGAAATCATTGTCATATAGGTGTATGGACATGGTTAGATGGAGGATAATTCAAGTCATTAGAAACCTGAAGAAATTAATAACTGCTGAAGTACCCGTAGCCGTTCCCAACAAGTAGGTATAATAATGATGATGATGATGATGATGATGATGATCAAAGCAGTTTCCAAACCATGTCACTGCTATCATAAACAGAAACACCTCTGGTCCACCTCTAAGCTTTAAACTGAAAACCAAAGGAGTAGACTCTGATGATGACGATAACGATGTTGGTAACATATGTGAACACTGCGCAACTCTCACCTAAAGCAGGACCAGTAGCTGGTCAGATCCAGCTCAGAACACTTTACTTGTAACTGAATGGTTTGCTTTCCACATTGCAACACTTATCATGTGTCCAGCATCTGTAAATTCTTATCCAAGAGACCTGGCTCTGTGAAAACGCCAGGTCTGCTCACTGGGAGGTCTGCCCCTCTCCACACAAAACCAGCTGGGCTTTCCCACTAGGCCACATTAAACATCAGTCACACGGCGTCTGGAGACTGCGGGTTCAAGTGTGGGGAGTGTTTTTAGGATTGAATGATGGATCTCGTAGGATGGCAGCTTCCATACTGATGAGCAATGAGTCAGAGGAGAGAGGCTTCTTTCTTTCTTTTCTTAAAATGCTCTGCTATAATACCACCCATCTGTTTTGGGGGGATATGAGAAATCTTGCGTGTCATTAAATTCGTGGTCAGAACTGCGGTGGGTACATGAGCTGAGCTAGAAGGGCTTCTGGCTAATGTTCTGTGGGGTCCATGCATTGTTCCAGTCCTTGTACCATTTGCTATTATACATGAAAAACAGATATTCTTAAAAAGAAAAATCTTATACCAGTTTATAAGCAGTTTCACTAATGATTTGACACCCGTACTTTCCGATGTCGAATGTTTAAAAAGAGAAGTGCAATGGATGGAAATGAGTACGGGTAGAGACATAATTTTTCTATCTAAAGTACAGTTTAACGGTTAATGAGAAAAAGGTGTGACTGTTATCACTGACAACAGCAGTTGGGCTGGTCCACCTGAAGGCACTGAAGTGAGAACTGAACGATCTGCTCTTCGTGTCTCCACATCAAACCAGCGTGGGGGAGGTCCCCACCTCAGCACATTAGTCATCTATCACACGGTGGCTGGGGAACATCTGCTACAGTAAAGAAGTACTTTTACGACCAAGTGATGGCCTTTGAGCAGGAACAAGTCTCATAACGATGGTATGTAGGCAGCAGTTGAGTAGAATGACACCTGATTTCTAGTATGTTGCAGACTTCTTGGTCTTTCAATGTGTTGAACTATAATTTATTGTCCGTAAAAGTATATGGATATAAAGTAAGGTGGTGGTTCCTCCAAGTGATTAGGCAGCAAAGGAAATTACTGTTGAAAAGTATAGGTAGCCATTCCCAGTGGGAAACTGGAATGAGGATGATGATAATTAAAATAGATTTGAATTTTTTAAAAAGCCGCTTTTACCAACAGAAACACCTCTCGTAAAAAGAAGGAAAAAGCCCACCTCTAGACCACCTCTGAGTTCCACACTGAAAACTGAATGGCGGGATGATGATGATGATGATGATGATGATGACGATGATAACAACAGATGTAAAAACCAGGTCCTTCCTTATCAAGAGCAGAAGCAGAAACTGCTCAGACGAAGCTCAGGATACTAAAGTGACAACTGAACAGGCTGTTCTCTGCATAGCAGCCTTGTGATATGTTCAACCTTTGCCATTTTTTTTTGGACACTGTGATAAGTACTGGCTCAGTCACTGGGAGGTCTGCCCTCTTCCCACACAAAACCAGATGGGCTTTCCCACTAGGCCACATTAAACATCAGTCACACAGCGTCTGGAGACTGGGGGTTCAAGTGTGGGGAGTGCTTTTAGGATTGAATGATGATCTCTTAGGACGGCGGCTCTCCTGCTCTTGATATATCAACAATAAGCAAGAGAAGAGAGGTTTCATTTTTGAGTTTTTTTCTTTTTCTAAATGGTTCCGCAATAATGCCATCCATCTCATTTTTTACAGGTGGGGTTGGGGGTGTACGGCATATAAGAACCTCTTGCATCTCAAGAAATTCAAAAGCAAAAACTGTAGTGGGTACATGAGCTGACTTTGAAAGGCCTCTGACTTATGTTCTGAAGACTGTGAAGTTTATTCATTGTCCCGGTCCATGCACCCTTTACTCTATCAATTAAGAACAGAACATGTTTCTGAATTACGATACCAGCGTACAGGCAGTTTCACTGATAACTATATTCATGTACACACATTTGTCCATGTCGAATGATATAAACAATAGAAGTACAGGGGTGGAAACTGGTTAGAGACAGAGGCACACACTTTTCCTTTCCAGAGTACTTTTCTAGAGATGTGGAAAAAACCCACAACTGACTGTTATCCCTGATGAGATCAGGGCTGGTCCCCCTGAAGGCACTGAAGTGAAAACTGAACGATCTGCTCTTCGTGTCTCCACATCAAACCAGCATGGGGGAGGTCCCCTCCTCAGCACATTATTCATCTATCACACGGTGGCTGGGGAATATCTGCTACAGTGCACACGTACTTTTACGGTCAAATGATGGCCTCTGGGCAGGAACAAGTTTCATAACGATGGTATGTAAGAAAGGATTGAGTAGAATTCCACCTCATACCAGTATACTTCAGCAAGCCGTGTCGTCAAACACGTTAAAATTGTAATTTACTGTCAAAGAAGTATGCGGACATAAAGTAAAATGGTGGTTCCTCCAAGTGATAACGTAGCAAAGGAAATAACAGTTGAAGCTCAGGTACCCACTTCTAGTCAGTAGGTACACAGACTTCCAACGATGATGATGATGAAAACAGCTTTGAAAGCCAAGCCACTACTTTTGGTTTAAAAAAAAGGAGGAAAGAAAGAAATATCTCTGGTCCACATCTTGGCTCTTCACTGAAGACTGAATGGTCAGATGATGACAATGATGATGATCATGATGGCAATGATGTTAATGATTATGTTGATGATGACAATGATGATGATTATGACAATGATGTTGATGATGATGATCACAATAATGATGATTATGATAATGACAATGATGACGATGTTCCTCCTCTGAGCTCTTCGCTGAAAACTGAATTATAGTATGACAACGACAATGATGATGTTAAGAACAGATGTGAAAAATCCACATTTCTCTTATCAAAAGCAGAAATAGAAACTGATCAGATCCAGCTCGGAGTAGTAAAGCAAAAAAAAACCCTGAAGGGTTTGCTCTCCCCACAGTCGTTCTCTGACATGTCCAACATCTGTACTGTCTTATCACAGGCCTGACACAGGCAGTCACTGGGAGGTCTGCCCTCGCCTCACACAAAACCAGCTGGGCTTTCCCACCTGACCACATTAAACATCAGTCACACGGCGTCTGGAGACTAGGAGGTTTGTGTGTGTGTGTGTGTGTGTGTGTGTGTGTGTGTGTGTGTGTGTGTTGGGGAGGGTACTTTTAGAGCGGAGTGATGGTCTCTTAGGACGGTAGGCAGATCCCATACTGATGATATGTCAGCAGCGGTGAGGAAGAAGAGTGAGGTTTATTCTTGTCTTCGTTTCTCTTTTTCCAAAAGTTTTAACTATAATGGAACCCATCTGTCTTTGGGGGTCTAGGAGGTATCTTACATGTCAAGAAAAGCCAGGAGAAAACTCTGATTGGTACATAAGCCGAGTGGGATGGATGAACTTTGGACTGATGTTCTGAAAACTGTATGTTCCATGCGTTCTAAAGGCCTGTATGTTTTGCTATTTCAAGGACACGTTTTGCTGATCTCTCATACCAGCATAAATACAGACCTGACGATGCCGCCATACGCAATTTTTCCGATGTAAAAGGCTGAATATGCGTATGAAAAAAGGCAACGAAATTGATATCAGTGGATTATCAAAATTTCCTACGTGACTTTTTGCAAAATGAATATAACAATAATAATACATGGAATTTATATAGCGCCATATCTTGAAAAAAACAAATCATAGCTCTTTCGTTCATCCCACTCATTCACATGCAACCAGTTACAATATATAGTTTTTACAAATATAAATGTATATACACACACACGCATGCACGCACACACATAAAGGTTATACACTTCTGCAGGGTGATGGGATTTTGGCTGTTGAGGGCAGGGACAAGAATAGATTGGAACAAGAGGGGAGAATCTTAGGTCTGAAATAAATGAGTCCTGAGGCCGGATTTAAAAGCTTCATAAGAAGGCTTCTGGCGGAGGGATAGAGGGAAGTCATTCCAGATCGATGGACCAGAAACAGAGTAAGAGCGACGGCCAACGGTGGACTGGTTGAATCTAGGTATTCTTGAGCACAATGTGTGCAACAAAGCGGAGGGATCGAGAAGGAGTGTACAGATGAAGACATTCACAGAGGTAGGAAGGTGCTGTTTTGTGGAGGCATTTGAAACAAATGGTACTGATCTTATAGTTTACTCTCTGTAGCACAGGCAACCAGTGGAGAGATCGCTCCGGCTTGGAAAGCAAAAAGAGTTGGTTCGACCATCGTTGATGCCCGAACTTTTCCTTCATCCACTAGACCTTGAGTCTGGGAGCTAGTCTTTCGGATAAGCTGAGAAGGCGAGGTCCCGTGCGCAACACATATTTAGTGCACGTACATGAACCCCCAACAACAAGAGGGCTGTTCTTTGCAAAGTTCTGAAGAGAAAGCCACTCTCATAGCGAAACATACATAAGCAGACAGTGAAATGAACAACAACAAAAAATGACTAGCACCGCTTTTGTGGCGATGCGCGCTCCTCTGGGAGGGCAGCCCAAGTTTCACGCAGAGAAAGCTGCCCTGACTGAAAATGGTGTACAATACAAATTCACGCCTGCTGCCTGCAACTTTAAACACGAATTCGCTCGTGCAAACAACAGCAACACTAACAATACCAAACAAAGGCAAATAAAATCTTAGAAACTGGCAAGATACCCAAGAGTGAGAGCAGAAAACAAAAGCAGTGCAGTAACAACATTTTAACAATGACTTCCAAAGCAGCTGCACTTTTACAACTTCATAGACCCATGGTACAGCTATGAAAATTACACATTCATAAATGTGTGAATCAAACTAAAAATGCTAGCATTGTAGTAATGTGTGTCTTCGTATGGTAATGTGACCTGTCATTCTGAAATAGCTAATCTTTATAAATAAAAAAGAAAATCAGAAGCTAAAGAATCAAGGAAACAAAAATCGGAAGAGATAAGAGAGGAATAACAAATTGGGGAGAGAGATGGAGGAAAGAAGGAGGAGGGGAGAGGGAAGGGAAGAACAGATAGATATACAGGCCAGACAGGGGTAGACATAGAGGGGAAAGACAGATAATACAGACTGGGAATGGCAAACAACTTTTCTCTTAATCATGTGAAACCCCCGAACTAGCGAACAGTCCTATTCTGGTACGTATTGCACACATGTACCCGAAGCCCAGTTTGCAGTCTGAAAGTTAAAATGCAAGATTTAAAATCCAAGGATATTATTTCTCATCTCAAACGAGAAACTGAACGGGGAAACCCCGTTGTACCTGCAAAATGATATACCCAAACCTCTTCAAGTCTTATCACGGTCCACCAATGTAATTACGATGAAATCAGTCTGGAAATTTTGTTGGCATTCTACGGTATAAATACAGTCGACGATGTTAAAAAACGACAGGGAAAATGAACAACATTACCCAAAATGCGGGCTCTATCCTAAATATTCCAGTCAACATTTTAGTAAAAAGAAAACGAAAACAATCATCAGTAATGCTCAAAAATACATCCGATTAAAAATCAAGAATCTAGACCACCTGAAACCAAACACTTGAGACTAGTCAAAAATATAACCAACACCAGTGCTTTACGATCAACTCAACATCATGCTGTACGCAAAAAAAAATTGAGTTGGATGATTGCGAGGTGGAAGAAACTGAATGAACTGCAAAACATGATGGAATACATGGTATGCTATAACATTACCTTGCCCTGCTATATCAAAACTCGTTACACAGTTTCCACTCGAAGACCCCCCAAAAGCGAAATAAAGACCCCGATTTTATTCCAAAATTCACTCTTTCCACTTGAAACCGCGCGAGAGGAGAGTCAGAGGGCCAAAAGGAATGTCAATTTACGACCCAGAAAGCGCTAATTCAAACTTTTCTAAACTGGTTTCCTTTATCTTCTATCAGCTGTTTAACTGCAGGATTCTAAGTGCTCCTGGCGTGAAATGCATCTCCCACAAGACGAAGACATGATTTGGTTTCTATCTTTTCATTTTATGGTGTTTTTTTTTACCTAGGACGAAGACAAGGGGTTTTCTTTGGCGTTCTGTGGTTTCAGCTGCTCTGTTTTCAGTCCGCTCTGTGTGTGTGCCCTGAAACTGACAGATGGCAAGTTGCAATAGGCTTTACTTCTTAAACCTGTATAATTCTAATACACTTTACATCCTGCAGCCCCCATGCAATAGCTTTGTGATTAGTCACGTTAATTTTACAAGTGATAGTTTAAGTCATTCAACAGTAAGCAATCGTTTTGTTTCGTTTGTTGGGGAATTTTGTGGTGGTGTTTTTTGAAACTTTTATTCTATGAAGTTCAAACGTTTTAGTTATTCAGTAGCCGGATGGACCTTTTTTTTTTTGCTCGTCTATCTGTCTATCTATCTGTCTATCTATCTATCTATCTGTCTGTCTGTCTGTCTGTCTAACTATCTATCTATCTATCTGTCTGTCTATCTATCTATTTATATCTATGTATCTATGTATGTATCTCTCTATATATATATATGGTGGATCGGTGATCTAGAGGTAACGCGCCTGTCTGGAAAGCGAAAACCTCGGGGTCGGAAGTGTGCGGTGGTTCGAATCCCGTTTAGACCCGAAATTCCCCCCCCCCCCCCCCCCCCCTTATCCGTTAGACCATGAGTGGTGGTCTGGGAGCTAGTCTTTCGGATGAGACGATAAACCAAGATCCCGTGTGTTGCACATAATTATTCAGCGCACGTAAAAGAACCCACGGCAACAAGAGAGTTGTCCCTGGCAAAATTCTGTAGAAGAAAAGCCACTCTGATAGGGAAACAAATACAGTTGCAGACAGGAAAAAAAAGGGTGGCGCTGCTCTTGTGGCGACACGCTCTCCCCGGGAGAGCAGCCCGAATTTCACGCAGAGAAATCTGCCGTGACTTAAAAGTGGTATACATTTAAAAAAAAAAAAATATATATATAAACACAGAAAGCGACAAAGGCAGAGAAAGACACAGACAGACAGACAGACAGACAGGCAGGCAGACGGACAGGCAGACAGATACACAGATACAGACAGAGAGACATGCACATATTCAGCACGCAACGAAAACATTGTCTTCTCCGAACGCAATCAGACAAACAAGTCCTATATTAAATAACAACAGCAGTCCACATACACAGGAACAAACCCCATTAATAAAGAAAAACATGACCAATACAAACTTTTGATAAACATCTTATATTCATTCGTTCACGATAAGTGACGTGGTGTCTTTTTTCGCCCTAAATATTTCAACCATATTGTGACAACAACAACAAAAACCATCAACGCATACATCTTGCTTCAAAAACAACGAAAGTTTGATATTAACAAGTTGATGAGTGAGAGAGAGAGAGAGAGAGAGAGAGAGAGAGAGAGAGAGAGAGGAGAGAGACGAGAGAGAGATGAGAGAGAGAGAGAGTGTGTGTGTGTGTGTGTGTGTGTGTGTGTTGTGTGTGGTAGTGTGTGTGTTATCATGTTGTGTCTTATTTGAAAAAAATATGTGCGGTGTGGTGTAGTGTAGTGTAAGCTCTTCAGATGAGACTATAAACCGAGGCCCCGTGTGCGAACGCTCGAGGAACATCTTGCGCACACGTTAAAACCTGTTCCGCTTTTCGGAAGAGTAGACCAATGTGTGCCTGTGGGAACAACGGATGACAATATTTACAAAACTGCATACACATGGGGACTGGATGTAGAATAGCACACGAGTACTTATTTCATTATCCTCGGAATAAAAAAAAAAAGAATAAATAAAACGTAGAATAAAAATAAAGAAAAGTGATGTGGTATGGTGTGGTGTGGTGTGATGTGATATATGGGGGTAATGTGTGTGGTGTGGTTCAGTGTGGTATGCTGTTGAGAGCGGTATGCTTGTCGTGTTATGTTAATTGTGTTATTTTGTTTCGTTCTATTGTTCATTTGCGATATTCGCTACATATTTTGCCCAAATTGGTTCCTCATCAACTAGAAATCGAGAAGGGGTCTGTGTGCAAGTCTTTCGGATGAAACAATAAGATTGAGGTCCCATGCTCAACACACATTCAGCGCACGTATATCTATATCTATATCTATATATATATATATATATATATATAAACCAGCCCACGGCAACAAGAGAGTTGTCCCTGGAAAAAATTATGTAGAAAAATATCACTCTCATAGGGAAACAAATACACAGACAGCGCCTTTTTATATTATTAAATGGGTGGCGCTGCGCTTGTGGCGAAGCATTCTCCTTGGGTGAGTAGCCTGAAGTTTATTCAGAAAAAAATTTGCGTGACTGAAAGTAGAACACAATACAATACAATACAATATAATACAATGCAGATGCTTGCGTCTACATGTATAAGTTGGATGTGCTTGTGGGTCTGAGTATGCACTGAGCTATTTTCCTTGAAACAAAACTATAAAGCTAACCACAACAGCAAAATGAAACACATGAAACCAGTTTTTAAAAAAAACTACACCTGATTTCCTTCTTTCATTATGAAAGTAAACCGTCACAAACATAGGGCACACATAAGTTTTTTCCCCCTAGACTTCGATGACATCAACATTTCAAAACACTTCAAAGAAAAGATTCAAAGGAAAAATTCAAGGGAAGTCTAAATATAATGTAGACAAAAACATACCCTTTCTATAAAACAGAGTAGAGTTTCAAGTTGTATCTAAAAAAACCCTAAAAAATTAGTAAAAATCATTTAGTTTTGAGGTATAGGGTAAACATCACTATTACTCCTGAGTCTTTATGTGATTTGTGCGACCTTTTCAAAAATGATCAATAATTTACTCAATCATATATATAAACATTCATGACAACACTGTGAAAATGACAAGTGTTGATTTTAGATTAAAACAACCAAACACACACACACACACACACGCGCGCGCAAACACACACATTTAAAAAACAACATTTAGGTGTGCAACAATGGCACTAAAGAGATTATTTACGATTTTTGTCTATAAGGTTTCCGAACCTACAACATTCAGTGACAACACCAAATATGATACAGGGCTCCCAACTGTACAGCAGCTCACAGGTCACTGTACATTATAATTATTATAACTACAACAAAACCATGAAACATCACAAAAAGATAACGAGAAAGAAAGAAATAGTCAAAATGTCTAACCAGCCCATGAATGCAACAGCCCGCTGCCCAACACTACAGCATAATGGCACGGAAAAGAGCAACAGGCTCACAGAGGCAATAACAGGCATAGTTACTAGTTTTCAACTGTACACAAACGTCGATGCAGAGAAACCTTGCAGTTACTTGAAGTTTAGAACCACCACACACACACGCACGTACCCACACGTGCGTGCGCGCGCTTACATACACACACACACACCACGCTTTTCGGAAGAGTAGGCCATTGTGTGCCGGTGGGAACGGATGACAAAATTGACAAAACTGCATACACACGGAGACTGGATGAAAAAAAGTACACAGTGCTTTTCCATTATCCTCGAAATAAAAGAATAAAATAAAAGAATAAGATAAAAAAATAAAAAGAAAATAAACATCAATTTTAAGTCACTTTATGATCTTCATTCGTTTCTTAAGAATCACTGTCACGGGTGAATTCCTACGCCATAACTCTTAGAAAAACAGTTGTAATTAACATACGTCACTAATATATAAATAATAATAGCAAATCATTTTTTAACACTATATATCTGTTAAACAAAAATGATAGCATCTTTACTTCTCCCCTCACCATAACAAATCCACCTCATCTATCGTTCAAATACAGATCCACTCCTTGAGATCTCACTTTTCTGCCCTTTGCTTAAAGCATGTTTTCTTTTAATGGTAAAGGTGTTTCCGTAACCTATGCCCTCGTTGGGGAGCGAGGTGTCAGAAACCTCAGCTTCTCTAAGGAGCCAGCATATTAAAGGCGGCGCCCATCTCCTCTCCCTCGCTGCTTTACCTTCCATGACCCTAAACAGGGCAAGTAGCTATTTACAGCTAGGTGAACTGGGAGACTGTGCTGAAGCTAAGGCGCACGAATGGTCAAGATAACTATGCTCAACGCTGTTCAGCTTGTGGAGAGCAAGTGTTCTGACGAATACACTATCCTGTCCCCTTCACATCAACTACTAATGTGGGGGTAGATGATGTCTGGGAAGAGCGCATGACAGGGAAGGAAAGTCAGAGATGAGAGGGAGGTTGGAGCGAATTGGTACTTTTTTAGGGGGTGGGGGTGGGGCATATATATATATATATATATATATATATATATATATATATATATATATATATATATATACTGGTTATTATATAAATTTAAGTCGATGCGTAAACTCTAGAGATGAGCCATTCATTGTAAAAGCAAACAACTTTTATGGCATAGCTGAAAAAATACAAGTAAAACTGAAGATATGGTGACCTCTGCACCCAGCTACCGTTACGCCTGTTTATTGGCCTGTCCATAAACACACGCCTCTCTCTCTCTCTCTCTCTCTCTCTCTCTCTCTCTCTCTCTCTCTCTCTCTCTCCCTCCCTGCACTCATGACTATGCATACACGTGTGAAAGCAACCAGCTATGTATAGCTTTCACGAACTGAACTGACAAAAGCACATTACAGACTAGAACCGATAATGAAAGGCCGGCAGCTAACTGAAGAACATAAATTCATAACGCTGATTTAGGTGCGAAGCATTACAACAGAGCCTGAGAGAAATGTATGACATAATATGCGGGCAGTTTTCCTGGTAACCCAGGAAAAACAGAAAAGCAATACGATATGTGACCTTGCAAAACATACAATAAGATATATAAATACGTAGATAAAAATATACAATCTAGTTTCTAAAGCAACAATATTAACGATCTGTGATTGGTTCGTTATTGTGGCAAAATATTTATCTATAGGTTTTTAAGATATCAACAATGAACAGATCTTTAAAACACCATTTTTCTGATATATACAAAATACAACACCCATAAAAACACTCCCACGCCGTAACCACTTCACTCATTCATGTTTTATATGTCATACATACACATGTTTGAGTCCCATATAAATTATTCTTCTCAGTGTTTCTCTCCCCGCCCTTTTCAGATTCTAACATCATATGTTCACATTATTCAAAACCAAGGCATCCTGTTACCTTTTTTTCGTTGATATTATGTTCCCTTACAGGTCAACAAAAGCAAGTCTTTTCTAATATTCTGCAGAAAAATGTAACCATCTGTTAACTTGTTTCTATCTGACCATTGTCTGACAGCAAGTGCTGATGCGTTTTTCTTTCATGACAATCTTTCACTGGGAATTTTATGATCATCTATTTTTTCTTCAGTGTTATATAGCGTAGTACTGATCCAATCCTGAAGAACGAAGTCCGCTGTAGCTGTCTTCTTCAAGCGTCTTATTGGGTCACCACAAACTTCTCTCCGATGTCCACGTTTTCAGGCCAGATTTGACGTCTGCTGTCTAGATAAGCAACAGATTCTTGAAGAATACGGTCTGGAGTTTATCTTCTCTGCGTTTCTCTGCTGGATGGGATAGGTAGTGCCTGATCGTGTCCTGTGCTTCAGCTTTGTATTCATCAGATCTTCCCGCTGGCCTCAGCCGACACATTCCGATGTTTTAGAGTTTATAGCGCCATTTCCAATCACGAGTCAAAGTTTTTCCTGATCAGGATGAAGAAATACTTTTCTGTATTACTGAATTTCCCATCTATCTTAGTGTATGTTAGTCCTACATTTCTTTGATCACATCATCTACAGATTTGACGGTATTACTGCAAAGTTTCCGTTTCGTTCTTTCAACACAAATGCATCAACGGTATGGTGCTTCAGTAACAGTGTTTCAAAAACAGATCAATAATTCAAACTGTACGAAGACTGAAGATCAATGCTTTTATGTGTCTGTGGCATTTTACATCAAAGATGATAGCACTGCGTCGATGACTACTTCACGATATCACTGCAAGTCTGTTGAAACACGCACCAGACTGACCTAATCCTTGATATTATCAACGTATTACGATAACATTGTTATTGCTGCCCGTACGTATCATTTATACATATAAACTTGGCCAGGATGATTCTAAACCTCCTCCTCTACACACACACACACACACACACACACACACACACACACACACACACACACACACACACACAACACACACACTACAACAACCTCCCAACGTTTTACTCCACACAGATCCGCCGAGACAACGCCTGAAAGTTCACGCGCGCGTCGTCACCATCACACGTCGACCACCAACGGTTCCCCGTGCACACTGCTACTCTCGGCCGTCCTCTCCCCGAGGTCTATACACACCACTCCCCGGTTCCGCCCCAGCCCGCCCCCTGCCCGGGCCCCCCGCCAGCACCTCCATCCCTTCTCCACCCCCCAGCGCAGCAAGAAGACGGCCAGGTGCACCACGGGGACGGCCACGAAGTTGCTGAGGGAGGACACGGCCAGAGTCTTGGCGGGGCGGGACCAGTCCATCACGCGGTAGATGGAGCGCTCTCCCTGCAGGTTGCTGCCCCCGCCCACGTAGTACAGGCCGCTGAAGAGCGTGTACACCACCCCGAAGAGAAGCGGGTGCAGACAGTGCAGCAGGCGGGTAGGGGTGGCGGTGACCAGGAGGTTGAGGAGGACGTAGACAGAGTTGATGGCGTGGAAGGAAATCCGGACCGCTCCTATCTCCTTGTCTCCTAGAGGGGGGGACATGAGAGAAATATGCGTATGATTTACGTTATCATAATATGCATGCGTATATATTATCATAATATTGTTGTTGCTTCGATTTACGTTTGTTCACTCAAAGTGATATTAGAAGATATCATAATATGCATGCGTATACATTATCATGATATGCATGCGTGTATATCATAATATGCATGCGTATATATATCATAATCTGCATGCGTATATATATATATCATAATCTGCATGCGTATATATATCATAATATGTATGGCGTATATATCATAATATGCATGTGTATACACACCATAATATGCATGCGTATACATTATCATAATCTGCATACAAAGTGAGTTACAATCTTCATCATGTCAGTACATGTCTATGTGCGCAGACTAATAACACCCCTACAGCGTGAAGATGATAGTTAAATAAATATTAAAAAGGCAGCTTGAAAATTATGAAGTGCCCTCCCCCCCCCCCTCAAAAAAAAAAAAAGAATAAGGGAAGGGCAAAAGATGGTGGCAGAAGGGGGGGGGGGGTGGGGGGTTCAAACGGGAGAGATGATGGATAGAAAGAGAGAAAAAGAGACAGACAGAAAGAACTTAGGGATTTAAAGACATGGAAACTGAACAAAGTGAAAGAAATAATGGAGAAAGAAAGAAAAGACAGACAGACAGAAAGAAAGAAAGACAGAAAGAAATAAGGGCGACAGAGATAAAAAATACAAAGAAAAAAAGGCAAACAGAAAGAAGCTAGGACAAAAGAAAGAATTGAAGACAAAGAAAAAAACAAGAAACAAAAAAGAAAATAAGGACCGGAAATAAACACAGCTAAGACAAAGAGAAAATCCCCGAAAAGCCATAAAAAATAAGAAAGACAGAAAGAAAGAAAAGAGAAGGAAAAAAACGAAGAAAAACAATATAGAAATAAACAGACACAATCTACAGAAAATGGAGAAGAAACAAACTAATAAAAACTAAAAAATAAAATAATAATAATTTTTAAAAAACCGCCCCCCCTCCCCGCCCCCCCCAAAAAAAAATGAAGTAAAGAAAAACAACAAAAAGACCCCTAAAACACAACACACACACACTCACCAAAAACAACCCGAAACAGAAAAGGAACTAATGACTTAATCCTCAAACAAGCCCCGCAGCTTAAACTTCAAGCACCTGTGGCGTCAAGGTCGCACGCAGAAGTGATGGATAGACTAGCACCCAGACACACAGCAGCCGCGACACACCAGCTTCCTCACTTCATCTGACAACAACCAGCTACCTCCTTTACACACACACACACAACCATACACACAACACACACACACTATATATATAACACACACACGTACACACACACACATATACACACACACACATATACACACAACACACACACGTACACACATACACGACACACACACACACACACACACACACACACACACACACACACACACACCACACACACACACGAACAACTATGTCCATGGCGCCACTCAGTGCTTTCCGATCCCAGCACTTTGTCAAGCGTCACAGAAAGCCAGACACACGTTCTCCCGACAGCAGGAACACGAAAACATTCTGTGGTGGAAGGTTTCCCTGATTAATGCTCACATCCATTTTTGTTTTCTCTCTCTCTCTCTCTCTCTCTCTCTCTCTCTCTCTCTCTCTCTCTCTCTCTCTCTCTCTCTCTCTCTCTCTCTCTCTCTCTCTCTCTCTCTCTTTCATTGCAATAACTGATGTAAAGATAAGTCGTTTCTAATTTTGTCCCAGACTTTAAAAAAAAATAGTGGGACTGATTGCTTCGTTTGGTCGTTGAAATACATGGGTGTGCGAGTGTGGATGGCGGTAGTGTGAATGTATCTTTATGTGTGAGGGAAATTTTGATGTGTGTAGACATGAAATTAGTCAATTTGTATTGATTGACTGGTTTAGTACATAATTGAATGTTAATGTGAGTAGTTGATTGCAAGTATAACTAAGTGATTGAGTTTTTGTCAGCTTCATTGTGTATAATTATGCTATGCATTTCTTCATGTTTGTTTGCCTTTTGTTTTGTCTTTGGTTTTTATGTTGTTGTTGTTGGGTTTGGGGTTTTTTTGAGGACCTGGTGTAAAGAAGCCCCTGGCTTATCCAATTATCCTCATTAAAACATTCGAGTTCGATTTTCTCTCTCTCTCTCTCTCTCTCTCTCTCTCTCTCTCTCTCTCTCTCTCTCTCTCTCTCTCTCTCTCTCTCTCTCTCTCTCTCGCTCTCTCTGCGTGCCTTTTTACTTGGAGGGGAGCGTAATGTTTGGTCTCCCTCTGTCAGCGTGTCACTCTGCAGGAGGTAGACTGCTCACTGGCCTCAGCTCCGATTTCAGATCAGTTTGTTTGTTTGTACAGGATGCATGCTGGGTATGTTTGTTTGTGCGTCTGTAATCCACCGAAACGCGGACATGAGTTACAGGATCTTTAACGCGCATACACAAAGAGACTTCAGGCACTTGCTGGTCTGCACTTTAAGTATATATTGGAGATCTTAGACCCACACGGGATTGAAGTCAAACAGTGTTTCTTTTGTCTCTAAACAGTTTTCTGTTAAATCACAAGATACTGAAGGCGAAATGAAGGTCACAAGTATACAGTAAAACCCATCAAAGAAAAGACAACAACTATTGTTTCATACGTTCATAAAAAAGACAAAAAGTGTATTGGCATAGCTGGGGTATAAAGGGGGAGGACTAAACTAATACAAACAAACAAACAGAAGAAAGAAGAAGAAATAAACCCCAAACAGCAACATTTTAAATCAGACAACGACCAAAAATAAGAGAAAGAAACAATATGTTTAAAAAACAAACCAAAAATTATAAGAAATAGATAAATGGACAATTAAGCAGGTAAATAATTACGTATGCAGTTCTAACATCTGATAACTTCGGATGACACTATAAACCGAGGCCCTGTGCGAACGCATGCAGAACATCTTGCGCACATGTTAATTCCTGTTCCGCTTTTCGAAAGAGTAGGCCATTGTGTGCCGGTGGGAACAGATGACAAAATTTACAAAACCGCATACACACGGGGACTGGATGTAAAAAAGCACATGAGTGCTTATTCCATTATCCTCGATATAAAAGAACAAATAAAATGAATAATAAATGAAAGAATGTTTCCGCCTCTTGCTACATCCACTAGTCTCCTTCCTGATGGCTCTATCTGCATACACCACTGCATAATGAAGTGAGTTCTTTACAGTTGTTCCCCTTTGTCAATGTCAGCGTTTTGCAACATGGCTGTAAATTACACCAAACGCTTTTGATGTTCTCAGAACAAAAGAGGTTTCTTTTGGCTTATATTTTATAAATTCTTATTACAATTATAAATAAAAAAATTTTTACTTGAAACTTTGATTAATCATTTTTACTTCAATCTTTGATCAATTGTTTTATACTTCAATTTTTGCCTCAATCGTTTTTTTTACTTCAATCTTTGATCAATCGTTTTTTACTTCACTCTTTGATCAATCGTGTTATACTTCAATCTTTGATCAATCTTTTTTACTTCAGTATTTGACCAGCTATTTTTTCTACACAACGGAGAGTTTGCAATTGACTACCCGCACTTGTTTTCCTCCACTACTTTCACCTCAATAATCAAAAGCTTATCAACAAGAAAGGAAGACATATCTATAATACACAAATAATAATAATAATAATAATAATGATAATAATGTATGGAATTTATATAGCGCTGAATCTTGTAAAGCAACAAATCAAAGTGCACATATCAGCCCAAAACTCAACAGAACATGCCACCTGTGCATCTTCACATCCACTTAAACTACATACACATCCTGAACAACAGGAAGTTCTTTCGCGTTAGAATATTACTGTTAATCCCTTGCAGCCGTACGTACTTGGAAAGCGGAAGGTTTCTACTTCAGTTTGGTGTTCAGTTTTATTCCAGAAAGAGTCACTGCGTGCAGAACTATGCATATACGCAACATCACATCCGCCAAGAAAATCAAAGATGTTTGCAAAACCGGCATAAGACAATGCAATGCACCGGAAAGGGAAGGGGAGATGAGCGAAAACGAGACTTTTTTTTTCCAGAAGAAAAATGGTTAGTTCCGTCGTATCTATTCCTCAGCTGTATGTTGTGAAGTGAAGGAGTAGCGGAAGCATTACTGGATTATGGTTTTGCACCCTTGTCTATCTGGATACGTTTGTTAGTGTGTGTTGTATACAACTTGTAGCAGAACACTGAGCAAGACCCTGCATTTAAGGAACGTAGACTCTTAAAAAAAAGAGCAACAAAAGACGTATGTGCATACACACATATACACACACACACACACACACACATATACATACTTCTCTCTCTCTCTCTCTCTCTCTCTCTCTCTCTCTCTCTCTCTCTCTCTCTATATATATATAATATATATATATATATATATATAATATATATGTGTGTGTGTGTGTGTGTGTATGTGAGTGTGTGTGTGTGTGTGTGTGTGTGAGAGAGAGAGAGAGAGAGAGAGAGAGAGAGAGAGAGAGAGAGAGAGAGAGAGAGAGGAGAAGAGAGAGAGAGAGATCTTCCGAAAGCAAAAGGAAATCAACCCAACATAAGACCAAACAAAATATATAAAGAACGGATTAAAAAAACCGACCTTAACGAAGAAAAGTGAATGAAAAATAAACCAACAAAATAAATAAATAAAGAACACATTCAAAAAATAACTACGACCCAAAGAAACGAAAAAAAAGAATGAAAAACAAGGCAACGATAACAAAACCCTATCAACGAAACAAAACCTAACACTACATTATTATAAAACTGCCAACTGTAAAGAACAATCATTTAGAGTCGTTAAGAATCTTTGCCTCGAAGGAAAGTTTTCAAACAAGCTGGCTAGAATTCACGAGTAATAGAAATAACAAAAGTAAACGTGAGACGACCCAATAGAAATGAGTTTCAACTTGAAAAGTCTGTTTACGTACTTAAAAACAAGCTTGAGGAGAAAGAAAAAAAATGAAAGAGGCAAAAACAAAAAGCAAGTATAGGCTGAAGGTTAAAAAAAAACAAAATGAAAAGAAAAAAAGAAAGAACAAAAACGGAAATAGCTCAAAAGACGAAAAACTAAGATGCAAGTAGAAAAAAGACACCCCAAAAAACAAACCAGACGACACACACAAAAAACAACAACAGACAGAGCTAAAGTGCAAGTAAGAAAACAACCCACCAAAAAACCCAAAACGGACGACACGAAAAACAGACAGACAGACAGACAAACAAACAGGCAGAGAGGGGAAAATGTGTGTGATGGATGGGTCTCCAGGCAGACAGGGCAGTCGTACAACACAGACTGCCGGCACCTCTCGTGACAACCACTTGATTCCAACCTGCATGTACACACCCGTCACCGGTGCTTTCCCATTAACTGTCCTTGTTCACACACAGAAATAACATGTCCTTACTTTTCAAATTCCTCACACCCATCCTCACCACCACCGCGCGTGTTAGAGCTGTCAGTTTCTTTAACATTTGAAGAAAAGGGGAAAGGGTGAAAATTGAGTAACACTTGGTCTGTGTCTTAAGGTTTCAAATTTACTTACCAAAAAACCCTCAAGATAAAAGCCACATCTTTACTTCGCAGCAGAAATAAACAATGTTTTGGTTGAAATTTAAAATTATTTTCAGGGTAACAGGGAATTCCTGTAAAACGCTGCGATCAACATCTCATCTCTATATACATACATTGTTTACAACAGTAAGGTTTTGTTATCGATATTCGCTTAGGAAAACAAAGGGATTCTTTACGCTTGCGAAGAGAGATACATTTACAGAATACCGCTTTTCAGTTTCATTCAGTCGATTGGTACCCAGACCGCCTCCAACCAGAATCGAACCACGAGTTTTTCACATCCAAAAAAGCGTGTTAACCGCTGGCCCCCTAACGCTCTAATACTATTAGCACTGTCCTCAATGTTGCATAATTATACAATCTGGTGATTTCAAATACAGTCTTTTGGAGATTTCTAACAATAGTACGGCCTCTTCTCACACTCCATTTGAAACAAAATATTCAAAGAAATGTATAGCAGAAACCGAATTCACACACA
>CM054146.1:44892949-44895449 GCA_028751875.1 Rapana venosa | reverse complement strand
ACTGTCATAGGGAAGCAGAGACATATTAGTGCAGACAGGAGAGTTTTCTCTTTAAAATGGGTGGCGCTGCTCTTGCGGTGACACGCTCTCCCCGGGTAGAGCAGTCTGATTTTCACGGAGATAAATCTGCTGTGACTGAAAGTGGTATGCAAATCAATATAATAAATACAGTAAGAATCACCATCACGCTACCTTCTGTCTGTCTGATTTTTCTGTGAACAACATATGAGCAGTTAAGGCGTGTCCACAACAACGTGTAGACGACAACTATCTGAATCAATGACCTATAATGTACAGTAACGTACAGTTTGGCAGAATAGTGCAAACCGCGCTTTTCACATCGGCACCGTATGTTTACTCGTTAATGTGTTTGCGCGCGCGTGCGTGTGTGTGTGTGTGGGTGGGAGAGGGGGGGATTGGCGTGGATGTGTACCCGCGCGCACGCGTGTGCAAGCATGTGGTTATGTTTCCGAATGTATTGTGTTTCTTTGTGCTTCTACCTGTGCGTTCGTAGCTCAATAATTCATTTTTACATCCCCTCTCTTCATCCCACCACTTGTTCCCATTTTTTTCTCCCCATGCCCTGCCATCATGCATATGCATGTGAAAGTGTGTATGCGTGCTTGATAAATCTCCCGCTGATTTATGTACAGTGCATAGTGAAGATCAAACATACCTCACGACAAAAAATGCACTGTCTTTTTCTCCTTTCAACATGACATTATGCAGTTCAGAAGGATCAAACAAATCTTGCCATGACATCTTTACTGTCTGCCTGACATGATGTATAGTACAGGTTATATCAGACAACGCTTCTGTAGTTTTCTTGAAATATATGTGAAAAGTTTGCAAAAAAATGAAATTCCAGTCAAATCAAAAGAAGATCTACCTGACATTACAAAGGCACACCTTTGCTGGCTGAAAAGAATGAACAAATTTGACAACCGAGGAGAATGAGAAGAAGACTATGCAAGAAAGTAATATTTCTTCTTTCAAAAAAGTCTGTCTATTCTTCGCGTTGCATTTGCATACTGATGTGAAAATGAAAATGTAATTCTTCTAACTTTTTTGGGTTAATAACAAGAAAATTAGTTTATTTGGAGCATTTTTAAAACTATATATTAATGTTCGCTCAAGAAATATAAGATTTGGTGAAATGTGGTAGCTACTTTGTTTTAAAATCTTCGAACATATTCTGACTGATTTATAAAAAGTAGAAATGTTGTCAACATTCTGCATCCTGCACTTGTCTTGAGTTGGTCTTTAACTCCCATTTCAAAACAGTTTGTTCTGCCGAGTTCTGCATCATACTCAAAGCCTGTGCAAAAGGTCATGTAAAATCATACCCGAACCACAACACGCATGCACACAAACTCAAGCACATTTTGTGTCTCACATTCACACGCATATGCATGTGCGCGCACACACACGCAAGGACGCACGCACAAACACACATACACGCGCGCGCGCAATGCACTTCGAGAGTAAGACTCAATTACTAGTGCAACCACTACTTTTGAAGTATTCTACCCATTGATATTACAATAGACCCAAAATAGTAGAAATAGATGATAGTTCACAGGAAACTAATGTTAATATGAAGCTTTGGTCACTTCATAGATATCAACAGTCTTCTAGTGTTTGGCTGGTTGGCTAGCTGGTTGGTTGGTTGATTTGTTGATTGATTGGTTGGTTGGTTGGCTGACTGACTGATTGGTTGGCTGGTTGACTGATTGATTGGATGGCTGGTTGATTGATTGGTTGGTGTGCCTTATAAAATACCACTGAACTGAATTGCATTAGCAATCTATAATGTTTCCTTGAAAACCGTGTCCGCTATAAACACACACATACACACGCACACACACACACACACGCACACACACACACACACACACACACACGCACACACACACCCTCTGCCCCCCCCCAAAAAAAAAAAAAAAAAAAAAAAAAAAAAACCCCAACAACACAACAAAAAACAACAACCTCAAAACAACAACAACCAACAACAACAACAACAAAAAAACAAAGTTCGTGGGAGAACAAAACGCTACCCAGCCCTCCCAAAACCAAACTAACCAACCAACTATACACACGGACACTCACTCTGCACAATGTCCGTCCTCCACACGTGGACACAGAAGTAGGTGACGGCCTCCAGCGCCGTCTGCAGGGTCAGCAGCAGGTAGGTCCAGTTGGTCAGGTAGATGAACCACTTGGCCCGCTCCCCCCAGGGGTACAGGCTCCAGGGCTCCAGCAGCCAGCTGAGGAGGAGCCAGGTGAGGTGGTAGGTGGCCCAGAACATCCTCCAGCAGCCGTACAGCACTCTGTGCTGGCACTGTGGGGGCATAATGGGATTTTCGGAATTTATTGGAAATGAGTTTCCGTGTGTGTATGTGTGTGTGTGTGGGGTGTGTGGGGGGGGGGGGTTTGTGTGGTGTTAGTGTGTGTGTGTGTGTGTGGGGGGTGGGTGGGGGGGGGGGGTGTGTGTTGTGTT
>CM054146.1:44885449-44887949 GCA_028751875.1 Rapana venosa | reverse complement strand
TGTTGATGTAAGCTTCGTGTCAAGGCCTACACTGAAATGTTTATGTGCTTTGAAATACGCTGTATATATTTTCTTCAAGCTTTTAGCATAACAATCTGTACTTTCCATCAAATGAGAAAAAATACTCTAAGGTTGGAGTGTGGTTGTCGGAATAGCGAGGAACTTGCCAACAGCCACACACGCCAACTTCTGATTCGATGTGTAGGCCTACTTAGGGTCTCACGGTGATTCCCAGGTGGGATGGATGAGACAAGTCTTCATATTCTGGGTAACCTCCAGGGTGTTGAGCTGGGGAACATCACCACCACCAACGTCATGCAGTAAGTCTAATCAATCTAATTTATTGCTCTCATCATCATCATCACCATCACCACCACACCACCACCACCCCCATCATCATCATCATCATCATTATTTTCTTCTTTTTCTTCAGCATCATCATCATCATCATCATCATGGTCATCAGTCTCTAGATCTAAATGGTTAACGGGGGAACATAGAAGACACATGGGTCGACAATTGGAAGCTAGCTCACAGGTAAGCCCAATAGGATGAGTGGCACTGTCAGATTCTTAAACACTAGTCTCTATCCAAAATCAGAAAGGTCAACTCAACAATTGCCAGTCAAATATGTCTGACTGTTGATCAACCGCTTTAGCGCTCGGGATCGTCGTAATACAACATTTGGGTCCCGTTTGGACCCGAAACTTTTACCCCATCCATTAGATCATGAGTGGTGGTCTGGGCGCTAGTCTTTCGGATGAGACGATAAACCGAGGTCCCGTGTGTTGCACATATTTATTTAGCGCACGTAAAAGAACCCACGGCATCAAGTGAGTTGTCCCTGGCAAAATTCTGTAGAAAAAAGCCACTCTGATAGGGAAACAAATACTGTTGCAGACAGGAAAAAAGAAAAAAAAGGGTGGCGCTGCTCTTGTGGCGACGTGCTCTCCCCGGGAAGAGCAGCCCGAATTTCAATGTGGAATGTTAAACGGCGAGGTCTGGCTGATTTTTGCTAGTTAGGATGTTTTATAAATATGTAAGTCTTGTGTGTGTGTGTGGTGTGTTGTGTGTGTGTGTGTGTGTGTGTGTGTGTGTGTGTGTGTGCGTGCGTGCGTGCGTGCGTGTGTGTGTGTGTGCGTGTAGTTTAAACCACCCCCCTGAAAAAACCTCACTAATTTCTACACTCGTGCACTATTGTCTTCATCGTGATTACACCAACTACCAAGACAGGAGAGAAAAGGTACAGAGGTCAGTATATGACTTCACTGCTACACAACAGTACGTCTGTCTTTTTTTTCTGTCTTGTACAGTGATTCAACTCAAGGGACAGTGCGTTTATCTTCCATTATAGCAATAACTTTGATGCTTATTGTGAATCAATCTGGGCAATACACCACTAAAACAATACATGAGATAAAACCTACACACAAAACTGTAATTTTAATTTGCACTTTGCTCCTACTATCTATCTATCTATCTATCTGTCCCGTAGTCTGACGACCGTGGGGGCACCCTCAAAGACTCAGCAACCAGTTCCCTCCATTCTTCTCTCTGTTCTGCCTTTCTCAGGGTTTTGTTGAGTTCTAGGCCTGTCCATTCACTGATGTTATCCTCCCAGCTCTTCCTTGGTCTGCCTCTTCTTCTTCCTCCTTGGACAGTGCCTTGCAAAACTGTCTTTGTAATTCCTTGGGATCTTGTGACATGCCCATACCACTTAAGTTTACGCTTTTTCACGATCGTTAGAAGGTTCTCATAGGGTCCAATGGTTTGCTGGATTCTGTTATGCACGCTTTCGTTGCTTATGTGGTCTTTGTAGGAGATGCCAAGGAGTCTCCGAAAGCATCTCATCTCCACTGCCTGTACTCTCCTCTCCAAATCTGCAGTCAGGGTCCATGATTCACAGGCATACAGAAATATGGATATGACAAGGGAGCGCATTAGTCTGATCTTGGAGATAAGTGAGATATTCTTATCTCTCCAGATGGTGTTTAGTTTGACAAAGCTGTTATTGTCTGTGCAGTCCTGCATACTACTTCTGGCTTGGATCCCTGGTCGGATACAATGGCTCCCAGGTACTTGAAGCTTTGAACTGTTTCCAGCTTCTGGTCATTAACCCTGATATCAGTGCTAATGCCGTTGGTGTTATTAGTCATCAGTTTGGTCTTCTCTGCACTGATTTCCATGCCGTATGTTTTGGAGGCCTTATCCAAGTGTTCTGTTAGGCTGGCAAGCTCTTTTTCTGATCCTGCTATTCCATCAATGATTCCATCAATCAATGCTCCTACTATACGTCCACTTTAAAAACAAAAGAACCCAATTATTTCTTTTTAAAGAAGGAAAAAAAACATACGTCGTTTTATTTCAAGCTTTTTACAAAAAACCGAGGTGTTCCCCTAAGGAACTAGATCATGTCAAAACCATCTACTGTTGTTGTTTATAGCCCCGCCAACTACAAAGGCCATATTCGGGGCTGTGTCAAAACCTCGTGTAATGCTAA
>CM054146.1:44862949-44872949 GCA_028751875.1 Rapana venosa | reverse complement strand
TTGTTGTTTGTTTGTTGTGTGTGTTTGTTGTGTGTATATATGAGTGTGTGTGTGTGTGTGTTGGGTTGTGTGTGTGTGTTGTTTGTTGTGTGTTTGTTGTGTGTGTGTTTGTTTGTTGTGTGTGTATATGATGTGAGTGAGTGTGTGTGTGTGTGTGTGTGTCGGTGTGTGTGTGTGTTGTGTGTGTGTGTGTGTGTGTGTGTGTGTGTCTGTCTGTGTCTATGTGTTTGTACGGGAGTCATCAAAACGGTGTAAGAACTGAATTTTCATGAAAAAAACACCACAACAAACTGAGACAAAAATCCATGATTTCACAAATTTCTTAAAATATTACAAGCTGCTATGCTTGTATTTGCTACAGTAAGAACTACAAGCCTGCAATTGTCACATACACACACCACACGTACACACGCTGTCCCCCCCCCCTCTCCCCCCCCACACCCCCCCCCCCCCCCCCCCCCCCCCCCCCCCCCCCCCCCCCCCCTAAACACACATAACCCACACAAGTAGAATGTATCCATTTTTTTCTTCTTTTCCCTTCTGAATGATGAATGTTGCAGAACCTTTCAGCTTCTTCACATAAGCTTAGACAAACGCTTCACCTTTATCTGCACCGTAGCCAAAAAATGAAATAAAGTGTCGGGGCTTATCTCAAAGCTGCAAATCACTTTTAATCACCGGGATCAAGTGTTTACAATTCCTCACCCAGTTTCAAAGAGCGCCACAAACTATGTCTCTCAATGAAAAGTGCACACCACGTAGAATCAGTCCAGCAATCTGTTTATATCTACAGGCATCTTCAAAGGCTATAGGGAAATGTTTCTCTTCATGGCACAAACTGAACAACACAGAGTGATTTATTTCGTTTAGACAATAAATAATCTCTAAATTGGTGAAGATACTCCAGTCTCGGCTTGTTAGTCCCGAAATGCCAGGATGTATCTTTTTTTTCCCCAGGAGTTTTAAGCATTCAGGCACATAAACTCTTTTCGGTGTTTTAAACGTCAAACTTTTTTAACATGTAACTGGGGATGTTGGAGGTGTGTGTGTGTGTGTGTGTGTGTGTGTGACGACAAAATGGTGGTGGTAGTGTAGTGCGATGTAGTGGTGGTAATGGTGGTGATGGTGGTGTTGATGATGAGTGAGTGGAGATGGTGGTAGTGTAGTGTAATGTAGCGGTGGTGGTGGTGGTGAGTGAGTGAGTGAGTGAGTGAGTGAGTGAGTGTGTGTGTGTGTGTGTGTGTGTGTGTGTGTGTGTGTGTGTGTCTGTGTCTGTGTCTGTGTGCGCGCGCGCGTCTGTCTGTCTGTCTGGCTGGCTGTCAGTGTCTGTGTATGAGTCGAAAGAAGGGAAAAACTGAAGGACAGACACCCTCCCTCCAATCTATAATCATCTGCCACAGTGCACGCAGTCTCCTCGTCTGCTTCCCCCCAAGCCAGTCTCTTGCTTTAGGAGGCGTGTGGCATTAAGTCCCACATCTCTGTGAAGTTGAGTTCAACACTACCCCCGAATGCACCAGACCCCACACAATGGAGCCAACCCCACCATCCCCCCCCCCCCCCCCCACCCCCTTCATTTTTCTGTTTAACCTTCCCCCATGACATGCCTGTTGTGGTCGGTTCGCCTATAAAACAACTTCAGTTTGTTTGACTTTACGTTTTTGCATCTTTCCCCCCCGCACAACTACCCGTCTTTTCACGAAATTCGTGGAACATTAGTGGGTTTACACGTTGATAAGATTAAGAATAGTATGCAATTCTATGTCTTTTATTATATTGCTAGGTTTTATTGTTACGATACGAACTAAACCTGCTAATGAGATATACTATGGTACAATTCTATGTCTTTTATTATATTGTTAGGGTTTATTGTCACGATACGAAATAAAAAGAGAAGCTTGGAAGAAAACTTGATCTGCGAGTAAAGTTATTTTCAGCAATACAAGGGCCGACCACAGAATGTACAAATGTAGAGGGGATGTGAATAAAAGTCAGCGGTGATAGTTTCTTGTTTGACAGTTAAGTTTGTATGTGGAGAGGAATGGTAGACACATGTTGAAAGAAGAGCGATACAGGATGGACATCTCCCCCCTCTCGCTCTCTTTCTTTCTCTCTCTATCTTGCGCACACGTTAAATCCTGTTCCGCTTTTCGTAAGAGTAGGATTGTGTGCCGGTGGGAACAGATGACAGAATTCACAAAACCGTATGCACACGGGGACTGGATGTAAAAAAGCACATAAGTGCTTATTCCATTATCCTCGAAATAAAAGAAAAAAATTGTATTTAAAAAATGAATATCTCTCTCTCTCCCCCCGCCACCCCCTCTCTCTTTCCTTCTTTCTGTCTTCTTCGTCTTCTCTCTCCCTTCCCTCCATCCCTTCCCCTCCTCTGTCTGCACACACACACACACACACCACACACACACACACACACACACACACACACACACACACACACACACACACCCATACCCATCCCCCCACACACAACTTCCCCCACCCTACCCACACAGACACACACCCACACCCCCACGCTTTGAAAACAGGAGAACAATGGGCGCGAGGTCATGCAGTATTAAGAAAACAGGAAGGGAATGACTGTTCGTTGTTCCTAGAGCTCTGTGTTGTGAAAACTCAGGTGTTTTCTCTCTCCCAGCACGTGGGCAAGACAAACATGTCACTTTTTTAGTAGGCCAACAAAGAAACGCCTACATCAGTCTGCTCTGTCAAGTTGATCTTTCTCCATCTAACAGTCATCAATTTATCAAGTCTGACAGAATCAACATGTTTCTCCAAATTCCTGATGGCAACAATAACAATAACAACAACAAAACGGTGATAGCAGCAACAACAACAACGATAGCAGCAATATCAATCAACAAAACGGTCATATACTTCATGAATCTGGGTTGCATAGACTAAAGAAAAAGAATTGAGGGACTATACTCAGGGGTGTGAAGAAAACAATGACCCAATGGGATATAGCAGTGTACACCTACTGCACATTGCAACCCCTGCGAGAGATTTATTTTAATCTATATATTTCAATGGCCTACTCTTCCTAAAAGCGGAACTGGTTTTAATGTGTACGCAAAATGTTCTGCGTGCGTTCGAACACGGGACCTCGGTTTATAGTCTCACCCGAAGGACTTTAGGTGAGAGTGGAGTCGGCACTGATGTTGATTCCAGAGGAAAAATCCTCTTGAACGAGATTCGAACCCGGGTCAGCAGATCACGAATACATCACTCTAACCACAAGGCTATCCCGAGAGAGAGAGAGAGAGAGAGAGAGAGAGAGAGAGAGAGAAGAGAGAGAGAGAGAGAGAGAGAGAGAGGGGGGGGGGATGGTATATAACCCTTCCTATGAAAATGCCTACCTAAGTTGTAAGACAGTAGAACAGAAGTAACTTAGAACTGTGAGAAACTACGATTCATGGTGGTGTGTGTGTGTGTGTGTGTGTGTGTGTGTGTGTGTGTGTGTGTGTGGTGTGTGTGTGTGTGTGTGTGTGTGTGTATACTACGCGCGCATAATTATATGTGTGTGTATGTGTGTGTGTAAGTGTATGTAAGAGAGAGAGAGAGAATGAGTGAGTGAGTGAGTGAGTGAGTGAGCGTGTGTATGAGTGTTGTGAGAGAGGGAGAGAGGGGGGGGGGGGCAGAGAGAGAGAGAGAAACAGGGAGAGTGTGTGCTGTGAGTGAGAGAGACAGACAGAGTCAGAGACAAAGAGAGATAGAGAGAGAGAGGGAGAGACAGACAGACAGACATTCAAACAGAGAACTTCAAGCCACCATGCCAGAATAAAAGCAAACAGCTGCAGGCAAACAGTCTTTCTATTACCACAGTAAGAGTATCTGAACGCAGCAGAGTAGCAGAACGACCAACCACACAACTGTCGGAACCCAAAACCATGGAAATAACAAACACCTGCGAATGCATACACCTGTAGAAAAACCAAACATACACACTGAAAAGGTCGCCCCCAAGCCTCCCCTCCATTTACCAAGGCTACAAGCAAGGCAAAGAAGAAGACTCGAACCTTTAGTTCCTTTAAAGACCATGCCACCCCAGTATGTCAAACAAATCTTTACCTTCTGAAACATATGGGCATAAAAATCAGCTTTGCCTGTGGTACCGGAAAATCTTGTCAAGAGAAAGAAAAATGAAAAGAAAGAAAGGGATAAAAAGAAGGAAAAAAAGGAAAAATAAGAAATGAATTGAAGAACCTGCGCATGAAACGCAAAGCATAGTCAAGATCGGGTACAGTGTGTGTGTGTGTGTGTGTGTGTGTGTGTGTGTGTGTGTGTGTGTGTGTGTGTGTGTGTGTTTAAGCTCTATGAGTGTGTAAGCTCTGTGAGTGGGTAAGATCTGTGAGTGTGTAAGCTCTGTGAGTGAGTGTGTGTGGGTGTATGTGTGTTGTGTGTGGAGAGAGAGAGAGAGAGAGAGAGAGAGAGAGAGAGAGAGAAAAGGAGAGAGAGAGAGAGAGAGAGAGAGAGAGAGAGAGAGAAAAGAGAGAGAAAGAGAGAGAGAGAGAGAGAGAGAGAGAGAGAGAGAGAGAGAGAGAGAGAGAGAGAGAGGAGAGAGAGAGAGAAACAGACAGAGACAGAGAAACAGAGAGAATGACGAACGAACGAATGACTGAATGACTGAATGTCTATTTGTGGCTGAACAAGACCGGAAACCATTTCTTGTCTGTCAGAAAATATTATGGCTATCTCTGTTTATCTGCTTTTTTCTGTCTTTCTTTCTTTGTTTCTGTTTTTGTTTGTTTCTCTTTTCTTCAGTTTTGTCTTTTGCTTAGTTTCTTAGTTTTTGCTTTTTTTTTTCTATTTGGTGTTTCCTGTCCCGTCTTTTGGTTTCTTTTGTGAAGCGTATCAAGGGGGAGAGAATTTGTGGCGACAAATGAATGGCTTAAAAACGCGAGATAACGAGAGAATGTCGCTTCTCCTTGTTGTGTGCTAAGCTAGCAAGATCTAGTAGATCAACTCCTGCGATCAGGAAATGTATTTCCTCACTATCTGTCTGTCTCTCTGTCTGAGTTGGGTATTGTTTTTGTAGTTGTTTTTTATTCATCCTCTTCCTCCTTTACTCTCTCTCTCTCTCTCTCTCTCTCGCACACACACACACACACACACACACACACACACACACACACACACACACACACACACACACACACACACACACACACACACACACACACATATACTAATAAAGTTAAGAAATTACGGTCTAGAATCATGTCGCCTCTCTGAGTACCCCCCTGGGTTTCAGTAATATAATTATGCTTACTTGTTTATTTCAAAACCTGGCACCTTTTGTACGACAACCGCACTGATGATGGGACAAACAAATCGAACTGAATGTCAAAGTCCTTCGGATGAGACTATAAACTTAGGCCCCGTGTGCAAACGCATGCAGAACATCTTGCGCACACGTTAAATCCTGTTCCGCTTTTCGAAAGAGTAGGCCATTGTGTGCCGGTGGGAACAGATGACAAAATTTACTAAACCGCATACACACGGGGACTGGATGTAAAAAAGCACATGAGTGCTTATTTCATTGTCCTCGATATAAAAAAAGGCATCTGAGCGCTTTGATTTGTTGCTTTACAAGATTCAGCGCTATATAATTTCCATACATTCTTCTTCTTCTTCTTCTTCTTCTTCTTCTTATTAAATGACAGCGAAACGGTAGCGTCTGAAAGCTACTTAAGTTCGGGGATTGAAATATCGCTTGTCGTCTTCATAATCGTTTACCTTTTGTGTAGGGTGCAGTTGTATCAGCGATTTCACCACAAATGACCAAGAAAAACAGCAACAAGAACATAAAACAATAACGATGGAAAAAATGACAAAGGAACAACAGCTAAAAAAAAAAGAAAGAAACAACCAGACACAACACACAGGAAAACAGACAAACCTACACGAAAAACGGACGAGACCAAAAAAAACAACAACAAAAAAGACCACCAAGACACAAAAAGTCGCAAACAGTGCAACTCATTTAACGCCAGGATATTTCTTCCTGCATCTGCACTATCCTCGGCGTGACGCTGACATTTATACTCCTCTGCCGAATTCCTGCCACACTTTTTCAACAAGACAGGAGAAATGATGAAAAGAAAACAACCCAACATACAAACAAAAAAAACCCCCACCCAACAACACAGGAATGGAATAAGCGAAGGCAAAAACAACTAGTGGGGAAATGAATTGGCTGGAATCACGCTGCGATCGTCGCAGTATGCTGCCTAACTAGATGAAGATGTAGCATACTGTAAAATGCTGAGTATCTTAGAGATAAAGAATAAAAACAAGGAAAAGGTGAATAAAAAATTTTTTTTAAAAAAACAGAGGAAAGGGCTTTGGTTTTTCAAGGCTGGAAGTTACTTTATAAATGGCACAAATAGTAGTAAAATTTGTGGAGATGAACAAGAAAGAAAAGAAACAAGAGAAATAAAAAGAGGAAGGAAGGAATGAAGGAAGAAAACAACGAGAGAAAAGGGAGGTAAGGAAGGAAAGAAAAGACGAAAGAAAGACAGAGAGACCAACCCCCCCCCCCCCCCCCCCCCCCCCCCCCCCCCCCCCCACATACCACCGAGCAAAAACCACAAACCCACAAAAAGCCAGCGGGCCCAACCCCCCACCCCACAGAAAGAAAAACAACCAAAGAAACGAACTAATTTCAAAAAAAGCAAAGACAAAGGAGACAGATGTTAGAAATAATCACAGCAAAAAAACGAAAGGGAGAGGAAAAAAAACCCAAGGGAAGAAAACACAAAAAGGTCATGAAAGAACGCAAAAATGAAAGAAACACAGAAAGGACAGACAGACGGAAGAAAGGAACAAAAAAGGGGAGAAATTAAAAATTTGAAGATGAAAAAAACCACCCAAACACGAAACAACTATAAACGGCACAGATCCAACAACAAGAACAACAACAGTAACAACAGTCCAAACAATTAAAAGCCTGGCACGGAATCTGGGTGCATTCTGAGTCACGCCACAATGCCTAATGCAGGCTTTTAATGACTTGACAGGATCCCAACGCTATAAGCAAGCATAAACCATTCTGCATGCAGCCAAACCCCTTCAAAAAACAGAGCAGAAAAATATGAGAAAAAAATATGTTATAAAAGAAAAGGGAACAGCAGAAATAGAAAAACACCCCCCCCCCCCCCTAACCCCCCCCCCCCCCCCCCCCAAAAAAAAAAAAAAGAGAAAAAGAAAACTGAAAAGCCAGCAAATACAAACTAAAACACCGATAAAAAAAAAAAAACACCCCGAACACACCAAAAACAACCTCCACCCAGATTCGTAAATAGAATAAAAAGCAACAGCACCAAATGCACACATTGGCAAAAATGTGAGAATTGAATTCACGCAGTGATGATCAGAAAACCTAACAGCGGCATCTGTAAATGACGGTACTAACTGCTGCGTATTCTGGGGGAAAAAACACCACACTGGGACTTTGAGGAGAGAAGTGAACAACTCCAGGGATGGGGAGGAAAATAGATTAAACGCTTAGGTGATGTTTAATCATTTTACGCTCACGTCTCCAAAATTCCAGACACCAGATATGAATATTGACATACAAAACAAGCAGCGGTTTGTGTTAAGAGCATGTCTTTTACTGGGTTACTGGGTTCTGTTGACAACGCTAAGCGTTTGAACGAAAGGTGTGTGAAATTATGACTTTGTGAAGTAATCAGACAAAAATATCTTTACATCCATCGAATGTTCCGTTTGACAAATAAACAAAATTCTTCAACATATCTTATTTTCTCTCTCTCTCTCTCTCTCTCTCTCGCTCTACCCCCGCCCCCCTCAATACGCCTGTTTCCAACATGCACACAACCTGTAGGCAGCTACAGATACAGTCCATGAACTTTTTCAACACAGTGCACACATCTTGTATTAATTACCTCTCTTTTTTCTAGAAACTTTCTTCTTTTTTGTGTGTTTTGCTTCTATAAAGATCTCTTCAGAACTCCAAGCAGAAATCTTTAAAGTCCTTCTACTTTGCACATACATGCTCATAAGAACTGGGAGAGAGACACAGAGAGAGAGAGATTTATTTTATTCTTTTATATTTATTTTATTCTTCTATATCGAGGATAATGGAATAAGCACTTATGTGCTTTTTTACATCTAGTCCCCGTGTGTATGTGTTTTTGTACATTCTGCCATCTGTTTCCACCGGCACATAATGGTCTACTCTTCCGAAAAGCGGAACAGGATTTGACGTGTGCGCAAGATGTTCTGCATGCGTTCGAACACGGGGCCTCGGTTTATAGTCTCATCCGAAGAGAGAGAGATAGAGAGAGAGAGAGAGAGAGAGAGAGAGAGAGAGAGAGAGAGAGAGAGAGACAGACAGACAGACAGACAGACAGACAGAGACAGAGAGAATGTTTTATTCAAAAGGCCTTGGCCACATTTGAAGGGGGAAAAAACACAAAGCACAAGTAGTACTCATAAAGCACCACAAAAAAATCAATTCACAGATTTGCAAACAAGACAATGTATCTAGAATCAATTAATAAGAGTGTCTCGCAGTTTTAATGCTTTATATAGATAGAGGGCTAACTGTTTCGTAGTAGCTTCATTTCCAGACAAGTTTAGTTCTGATGTTGAGAGAGAGGGAGAGGAGAGAGAGAGAGAGAGAGAGAGAGAGAGAGAGAGAGAGAGAGAGAGAGAGAGAGAGAGAGAGAGAGAGAGAGAGAGAGAGAGAGTTAAAAATCTACCTTGTCAGTTAATTACCGAGAAACGCTATAAAAAAAAAACCAACCCAGGGAAGACTATCTATTCACTACTACTATATTTAACGTTGAATGCAGACACATAATCTCTCTCTTCAGCTAACGAACTGCACAAGCTTTCAAGGTAAACATTCAGTCTGGGAGGCCAAGAAAAAAACAACCAACCAACCTGGTGTGCCTTCCATCCCTACCTGCCACGAGTCTGCCTTCTCACCTGTCACTCCCGCCACACCCCCTTCCTCCCACCCCTTCCTTATCTCTCTGCCACGCGAACTGAAGGATGTCGCCACAGGCCCTATATAAACGTCTTTAAAGAGATGGTGAAGATGGTCCTCGTAGCTCTCAGACCTCACTGACAGACAGACAGAAGGCTGAGCAGCTGACGGTAAAGTTTCTGATAAAACGTCCACTGCCCTCACGTGAGGCTTCATGGCATCGTCTTCTGTGGCTTGATTAGTGTGGGGCAGTTATAGCTCTGTGGGGGTTATACAACCGAGAGTTTAGAGTGTCAAATTCTGGATCCCACGGTAATTTGGAGCCTGCGTGCGAGTCTACACTGAAATTTCTGCTGTAAATCTTCTTTTTTTTTTAAAGGTAAAGGTGCTTCCATAACCTGTGCGGTCGATGGGGAGCAAGAATTAGACCTCAGCTTCGCCCAGCATATTGAAAGCTGTGCCCATCTCCTCTCCCTCGCTGCTTTACCTTCCCTGACCCTAAAGAGAGCAGGTCTCGTTTTTTGGTTTTGGTTTTTACCAGGAGTTTATACTGGTTTGGGCCTCTTTCCCTTTCAAAACCTTCGGATGAGACTATCAACCAAGGTCCCGTTTTCAATCTCTAGGGTATCATCTCGCAGATACATTGATAATCTATCCATCGTATTATAGAAAAGTAGGCACGCCCGCTAAAAAAAAAATACCGTTGCATTTTTCGTAGAAGAGCAGACCAGCTATCATCATATGCAATGATGATACGAACATGCCTAGCATGCAGTCTGCAACCTGACTAGGGATGAGCTCCGCCTCTCGATTTCCAAAGATAAACTGCCTTAAAAAAAAAAAGAGTAGGGTGCATTGATGTTTCCTCGTGGAATTAAAAGAAGACTTCCAGTTGCATAAGAGATCCCCTAGAGCAATTTTATGTGAGTAAAGGGGTAAGAATTAAATCACCGGGCTTAAAATGCAACGAGCAATACTGGCCCTAAAAGGAGTTTCCATACATCAAATAAGTGTCAATACGTTGAT
>CM054146.1:44842949-44852949 GCA_028751875.1 Rapana venosa | reverse complement strand
ACACCCAAACAGGTACATTCTCTAACTTAACAATACACACAATACTATTTGAAAGCTTTTCGCTCTTTTCTTTTACTAGACTACCAGATCAGCCAGTTCAATGTATTCAGCATCATCTATGCTCTATACAGCTGTCATGAACTTCACCTGTCTCTAGCACTAGGTCGTTCAGAGGGGCTACATCATTTATTTTTGGGACCGAAGATTTCCAAACTAAGAACCAGTATTTTTCTGTTGGAGAGAGAGAGAGAGAGAGAGAGAGAGGAGAGAGAGGAGAGAGAGAGAGAGAGAGAGAGAGAGAGAGAGAGAGAGAGAGAGAGAAGAGAGAGAGAGAGAAAGAGAAGAGAGAAGAGAGAGAGAGTGAACAAAGAAAAGGAGGGAGGGAAGGAGAAGGATAGACAGACACAGAAGTAGAGCAACAACGGACAAAAAACGTTTGTGCGCGCGCGCGCAGTGTGTGTCAAGTCAAAATCAAGTCAAAATTTTATTTCCAGATGGTACATTGAATAAGCAATGCATTTGCTTTTTTTCATCAAGCCATCTATCTAAGAACAAATTTCGTAATGATTATACTAAGACATTACGTTATTGCATCATTTACCGTTAACTTAAACCAGTAAAAAAAGAGGAAAAAATCGATAAGGAGATACATTGAAAGTACAAATTACCACATATACATATACATGCACACACATACTCATGCATGCCTGAGCGCGTGCGCGCTCACGTCCACACACACATTTAAATAAAAATGTTTTAAGAATTAAAAAAAGAAAATCATAAAACATCAGGACAAACAAATTACTTCACCTACTGTTACATCCATTCTTTCACGTTTATACTTTAGATAATAAAAAGGTACAAGAATAAAACGTTAGAAAATACTAGGCATTCGTCATTACTGACAATATTACCTTCAATGACCTCCCTCCTCTCCTCCTCCACCCAGCAAACGTGTGCTTTTTTTGCGTTCATACTTTTCAAATAGCGCTTTAAAAAAAAAGAAGACATATTCACACAATAGCTATCAAAGCAAGATAAGGCAAATAAGATTATAATAATGATTATCATAATAGAGATACAATTATAACAACAATCGTCCATCACCATGAGACAACAATATAACAAATGATCCCCATCACCATGAGACAACAACATAACCATGATAACAGAAAAGCATTAGAAAGGATGGGGGTGGGGGAGGAGTATCAAGGGGGAAGGGGAAATACACCTTCAATCAAATTAATAGTTTAAAAAAAAAAAGACACATATTCAAACAAGTAGGACCCCTATACGATACATAATTCAAAAGCCCATAATCCACTGGACTATCAAACTAATAACAATATCATACTAAAACAGTATCGCTTATAATAGTACTAATAATCTCATCTCTAACTGCAATAAAAACAACATCCACGATAAAATCTATTGAATTAGACAAGACAAAGGGCATGAGGAGTGTGTGTGTGTGTGTGTGTGTGTGTGTGTGTGTGTGTGTGTGTGTGTGAAGTCAAAAGTCAAGTCAAAATGATCTTTATTCAGGGTAAAAGATTAAGTTTACACAACTTTTTTTCATCCTGCCCTCATCCTGTGTGTGTGTGTGTGTGTGTGTGTGTGTGTTGTGTGTGTGTGTGTGTGTGTGTGTGTGTGTGTGTGTGTGTGTGAGAAAGATACCTAATCCAAACCTATGGACTAGTTCAAAAGAAAATGGGAGTAAAAGCAGAATGTTATCTCTCTCCATCCATCTTATCTCAATCTTTTTTTTCCTGTGTGTGTGGTTTCTTTTTAATTCTTTCCTTTTGTGTCTGTTTTCGTCCCTTTTATCTGTTTCATTGGTGTGTGTGTGTGTGTGTGTGTGTGTGTGTGTGTGTGTGTGTGCCCTTCTTTTCTGTCTAATCTGGAGCTTTCTGTCTTTCTGTCTTTTCTTTCTTTGTAAGCGTTGCCGAGGCGGTAAAGATTTACGGCTACAAAAGAAAGGCTATAAAACGTAGACAACGATTGGAATGTCACATCACCAGTTTTGCCCTCCCCCTACCAACTAGATTCGCTGAAGCACCCCCACCCTCTGTGTGTGTGTGTCTCAGAGAGAGAGAGAGAGAGAGAGAGTGAGAGAGAGAGTATGTGTGTCTGTCTGTCTGTGTCTGTCTGTCTGTCTGTCTGTCTCTCTCACTCTCTCTCTCTCTCCTTTCCACGTCTCTTGGCTGCTTATTTCTGTAACCTTTATCAAGAATTGTTTCATCAAAAAGTATTGTTATGAATGTGTTTAAAATTTTCTCTATATACAGTTTACCTGACAAACCAAGAACGTAAGAAAGGGTGGAAATGGCCAGAGAAAGAAAGAAACAAACAAACAAAGGAAGAAAGAAACAGAATGAATGAATGAATGAATGGGTGATTGAAAGACAAAGGTTATTTTAAAATACAGACGAAATGAATGAAAACAGATTCAAAGAAAAAACAATCCTAAAAAGCAGAATAAGTAAAGAAAGAAGGAAAGAACGAAGGAATGGAAAAAAGATTCGTGGAAAGAAATAAATGAAGAAAGAAAAAGAGAACAAAATAAATATAGAAAGAAAACATTTTCAAGGAAAGAAAGAAAAAATTAATAAAGCCCCAAAAAAGTGAAAGAAAAAACAAGAAAACTAAAGATGAAAGCAAGTAAAAGACAAAGACCATCAAACAACTTTTCTCAAGATCCAGAACTCCAAATCTCAGGGACACCTTGCCGTGAAATGCTTGCCACCTTCTGTTCGTATATCGTTCTTACTGCCCGACTTCAATCCGACATGTCAGACAAGCGACATATTTCTGCCAAACTCACCACACACACACAGACACACAGAGGGAAAAAACCTGTTTGAAAAATAACCCAAAATAAACAGAAAATTAGGAAAGTGTATAAGCTGAAGCCATGGGGGTGCCAGAAGGAAAACCTCAGAAGATGAGGATTTTTGCCAAACAGATTTTTTCTTGCTATGGTGTAAAATGCTGAACATGTTGACGAAATTTTGTGGAAACCACAGAAGGGAAAAGCCGTTATTGATATACTTGGATGAGAGAAGTTTTTTGTGTGCATGTATCAAAATGAGCAGAGGCTGATGCAAACACGAACAGCAAACAGCTGTGCTAGCTAACAGTATAAGTCTGACTGGGTTAAATGGGTTAAATGATAATGCTCAATCATGCTAGAGTAACTTTTCGGTTGGCTTTGATTTTTTCTTTAAAAAGAACTCTCTCTCTCTCATCTCATTTCATCTCAAACTCCACCAAACCCTGCCCTTACATGCATCCCAAACTACACGAAAAAGGTGTCCGGTTATCCTCACATTCTCTATCTACAGCTTTTTAACATGGCAGCGGTTCAACGCAAAATAAGAACAGAGTGTGCTTTACATTACCATCACCTGTTTGCTTTTCGGATTTTGTACATGTACTACATGACCGGCAATATATCGCAATAAGCGGAATGAAGCAGACCAAAATGATTAGCTGCATGTTAGAGCCATCTCCTTATCTCATCAGACATGGCAAAATAACCAATTCCTCTTAACAGAAGTGTGAGAGAATGAGTGTGTGTGTGTGTGTGTGTGTGTGTGCGTGCGTGCGCTTGTGTGTGTGTGTGTGTGTGTGTGTGTGCACGTGCATACGCACGCGCGTGCATATGAGTAAAAAAAAAACAATAACATGCTTGAGCACACACATATCTGTTTGTATTTGTATTTTATTTTATGTGTGTGCACATTTGTGTGCACATGTCTCCAAACACTTCTGTCTGCAAGAGTATGGTTATATCCTTATTGACTGTAGTCCCCAACCAATAGTAGTAAGTTTTTTTTTCTTTTAATGTACATTTATCATCTCTTATTCCCTCTATTAGAAACACAATCTAGCCACAAATTAGCCCAAACTGCCAAGGGCCCAAAAACCCAATCCACCAAAACACGATCCCATAGGATTATCTCCCTTCCTGTCCTGATTCCCACCAAGGACCTGGCAATGGCGCCAAGTCTCTGTGGCGTGACGGGGCTGAAAGATTCGGGATCTGCTCACTAATCCCTGTAATGAGACAGCATTATCCCTGACTGTCAGCCACCTAAGGGCAAGGGCAGAGAGGTTACACTGAGAACAAGAAGGAGAGCGTGTAGATGGGGAGAGAGAGGGCCAAGCAGAGAGAGAGAGAGAGAGAGAGAGAGAGAGAGGGGTGGGTAGGTAGGGATGGGGAGGGAGATTTATGTGTTTATTTATTCTTTTATATCGAGGATAATGGAATAAGCACTCATGTGCTTTTTTACATCTCGTCTTGAATGTGTGTATGCGGTTTTGTAAATTTTGTCTTCTGCTTCCACCGGCACACAATGGCCTACTCTTCCGAAAAGCGGAACAGGATTTAACGTGTGTGCAAGATGTTCTGCATGCGTTCGAACACGGGGCCTCGGTTTATAGTCTCATCCGAAGGACTTTGACATTCAGTTCGATTTTTGGGGGAAGAAAGGGCGAGGCTGGGAATCAAACCCAGAACCTCACGGTTAACTTGTTGGCAGGCGAACGTCTTAACCATCCTGCCACCTTCCTTCCTTAGAGAGAGAGAGAGAGAGAGAGAGAGAGAGAGAGAGAGAGAGAGAGAGAGAGAGAGAGAGAGAGAGATCACCTGATTATTTCTTCCTCATCGAATGCTTAGATAGCAACTAATGTTTTCTGGCAAATGAGCGAAAATGGGTAGCACTGCCTGTCAGGCAGAAGAACCGACCAAGAAGGCAGAAACTTGATATAAAGGCAGTGACAGGAAGAAAATAGAACATGGCAGAAACAGAGGGGTACCTTAGCAAATTTTCCAGAGGGTGGGATGCTATTTATAAGGCATCCAAACAGGGGAGAACTGATACATGAGTGAAACGACTGATTTGAAGAATAGCATGAGACAATGAGGGAGCAAGATGAAGACCGAGACAGAAACAGAGCAGATGGAAAAACTGAGAAAGTTTAGGGACAGAGAGAGAGAGAGAGGCAGAACGAGAGAGAGGTAGAGAGAGAGAGGCTTTGAACCTTTGACCCATCTAAACCTCAAAAGAGAGAGAGAGAGAGAGGAGAGAGAGAGAGAGAGAGAGAGAGAGAGAGAGAGAGAGAGAGACAGACAGAGAGACAGACGAAGACAGACAAGGAAAAATGCCTGCCCCAACAAAACAGGCTGTGGTGAGGGCAGTCCAGCTGCAACAGTGAGAAGCTGACAGTCACAACAGCTTTGACCTTCACAGGTATTGGGCGCTACAAGTTGAACAAACACAGCCAAGCACAGAAAACATGCACCCCGGTATGGGGTGGTTGATTGTATCGCTCTTTCTAGCAACTCTACACCTCTAATGTGGCCTGTTTCTGTTGTTGTTCCCATTGTTTTTCTCCGGTCTCTTTCCATTGTTCTCTCTGTGTTCTCTTGTCTTTTCTTTTGTACTATATTCTATTGTATTGTAGAGTAACTGCAGATTTCTCTGCATTTAGGAGGGGGAAAAATTCCTGTCTGCATACGTACAGGTCTCCCTGTCAAAGTATTTTTTCTTCAACAAAATTTAGCCAGTTCTTTTATATGCGCTGAATGCGTGTTGCAAAATAAAACCTTGGTCTATGGTCTTGTCTGAAAGACTAGGACCCAGACTGCCACTCATGGTCTAGTAGATGTGGTGAAAAAAACACATACAAACGGGGAAATGAACCCGTTCTCCTCACTTTCTATGCAAGTGCATTATCTCTAGATCACTGATATAACATTGTTCTTTATGTATTTTTCTAGTCTTTCTACTGTTCTTTGCGCTCTCTCTGGTCTGTATTGTTTTTGTTTGTTTTTTTTGTGTGTGCTAACTCTTATCTGTTTCTATTGTGTTCTTGTTTTATTTAGTCTCATAATTTTTTTTTGCGTTTTTTCCAGTCTCTTCTTATGACTTGATGATGCCCTAGTGGCTTTAGTGCTTATGAAAAGCTTCAAATAGCGTACATTATAATCACAACCAGTATGTAAAATAACTCAAAAGAGAACACATGTATTTAAAAACAAACAAAATAATGTGAATACAGACACCTAAACACGAAGAATTACCACAACTTTACCCACTATGCATGAATTACATTTGTTTGGGGAGAAATACTGGAGTTCTATGTTATCTTTCTATCCAATGCGGCCCGGCAGTTTGTGAGTGTGTGGAACATTGATGGTAGTTTATTAGGTCTCAAATTTTGGGAGGTCCTATGACTGATGAGAGGGCTTGTAGTGCGTAGAAAAGCCAAATAGCGTACAGTAATCGACAACCAGGATGTAAGAGGAGAACTCAAAAGAGAACAAGATGTTAAACAAAACGAAGAAGAGTGAATACGGGGACACGAAACAGGAAGATAACAAACTTACAACAGCGAAAGAAAAAAAAAATGATGAATACAAAATGGGGAGAGGGAAGAGGGGGGGGGGAAGGGTACTGGTACTAGCCAAGAAGGGAAACGGGAAGAGGAGGAAGAAGAGGAGAACGGGGAGGAAGAGGAGGAAGAAGAGGAGAAGGGGAGGAAGACGAGGAAGAAGAGGAGAACGGGGAGGAAGAGGAGGAAGAAGAGGAGAACGGGGAGGAAGAGGAGGAAGAAGAGGAGAACGGGGAGGAAGAGGAGGAAGAAGAGGAGAACGGGGAGGAAGAGGAGGAAGAAGAGGAGAAAGGGGAGGAAGAGGAGAAAGGGGATGAAGAGGAGAAAGGGGATGAGGAGGAGAAAGGGGATGAGGATAGATGATTAAAAATTACATTTACACAAGAAGGAAGAGGAAAAAGAATTGATGAAAATCTTTTAATATTTTTTTTATACGACACCACACAGTTCATACAATAAAGTACTATCCGGCAATGCACAAGGAAACGATGTGCTTTTTGTGTCAGAAACTGAATCGATGAAAAAGTTAACAGCGTAACTAAAAAGCGAATCCATCATATTCTTCGTCAGCTGCTTTCTTGTCGCCTTCGGGCTCTCTCTCCAAAAACTCTCTTCAGTTTGCAAATCTACACCTGTCATGTTTTTATTCTATTATTCTCTTATTTATTTTAGTTGCGTGTTTTGATTTCAGGTTGTCTGCTTTTGAATTTTTCTTTTTAAAATTATTTTTCGTTGTTGATGGTGGTGTTGGTGATGGGTTGGGTTTTTGTTGTGGTTGTTCGTTGTCTGGGTTTATTTTTTTGCACTTTTTGGTAATTTGTGTTTTTTTAGTGGAGGGATGGGGTGCTGTCATCTTCGTTGGTTTACATTAGTCACAGTGTACAACGTTATTCTCTCTCTCTCTCTCTCTCTCTCTCTCTCTCTCTCTCTCTCTCTCTCTCTCTCCTCTCTCTCTCTCCCTCTGTCTATGAGACTGTCTGTCTGTCTCTCTGTTCTCAGTACAAGACTTGGTACTCTCTTCATTTCCCCTTTTCTTCTGACTGTTCGCTGACAAAATCTTGTGTTCATTTCTGCTCTGTAAACAGAATATAGCTAATATATAGCATTCAACGACATCCACTCTCTTTCAAGGATGCCATATTCAATTTATTTACAAATTTGCTTCAAACAGAACGTAAATACCGACAAATATATTTTCAAGGGGCTTTTTGTGCCAACATAATTGTATCAAATGCTGTATAATCAAGTAGTATATTTTAACAACCACTGTGTCCATGTTTGGTAGGGTGGAACTCACTTGGAGGTGGAACCGTTTCAACAACACATGTTGTGTTTTTACAAAAAGAAAAGAAAAGAAGAAAAAGTGGTCTGTGAAACCATTCAGCTCTTGTGCAATCTTTTATAGGCACGTCAATGTTATCTACCAAATTCACACGACGGCTTATCGCACCAAGACTGTTGTTTTTTTAAAGTGAAAATCATGGGAGATATTTTTTCATGTAATTTCTTTCTACTATTGCGGTTAACTTATTCTTTCTTTGTTTATCTTGCCCAATTCAGTTTGCCAATTGGTAGAAAGAGATTGCAGCAATTTTTCTCCAATCTTGAATTTCAAGAACATCAGCCATATACTATAAAAGCGCACAAATGAGTGTTGTAGACATCAATAAATTTCGGCTCTGAAAAGAAACCTAATCTACTCTTTAAAGCATGTATGCATTTGATACGATCACGTTTTCTAAACACTTCGAGTCATTGTCATCAACAATAACCAAACTCTTTTAAAAGCAAGCGCACAAAACTGTAGACCTTATTCTTACATTATTGTCACACATATCTAAAAGTAAAAGAATAAAAACAGAAGAAAAAAACAACAACAAAACAAACAAAACGTCATGTTGTATGCATATGCGTGGAAACACTAAACAGACATAATTATGTACATGTACCAACGAGCACATGCATGCGCACACGTACAAAACATAGACACATACAGACACAGACAGACAGACAGACAGAAACACACACACACACACACACACACACACACACACACACACACACACACACAATCAGTTCTTTGGAAAAAAGAGAGAGAAAATAAAACGAAAGGGATGCAGGAGTGTGCAAACTGGGTCCTTTTATATGTAAATTGTGCGACAATTTAGGAGATCGAGCGCGTTCGTGGTCTCCATAAATAAGAGCACTTGCAGCTCTAGCTAAAAAAGGGGCATTAATTCAACATTCACACAATGCCAAATTCCATGCACACGTGGTGGCTGTCTTAGGGGGAAAAAAGGGGGAAAGTAAAAAAGCCTTTAACTGTGGTTATCTAGTTCAATAGCAGGTTTTACTGCCGAGATATCGCGATTGTCCGTAAAGTCATTCAAATTAAACCGTCTGTTTATCGCGCGCGCGCGCGCGCGCGTGTGTGTGTGTGTGTGTGTGTGTGTGTGAGTATGCTCGCAGGCGTACGTAAGCGAATATATGCGTGCGTTTCCCTGCTTGCGCGTGTCTGTGGGTGCAAAGCAGGTGTTTATGCACGTGAACGTGTAAGCCTGAAGCTGTGTAGATCATAGACAGTAAGTGTCTGACTTCACAGGTTACCTCAAGAACGTACCTGTACGAAGGTATACCTGTACACCACACACACACACACACACACACACACACACACCACACACACACACACACACACACACACACACACACACACACATACACACACACACACAGCATCAATACAAAAAAAAACCCACAGCCACACAGAGAAACACAAAAACACAACACAGGTGTTCGTTACATCAACAGCAGTCAGTCACCTGAGCAGAGACGAAGCGGTAAGGATGAGGGTGTTGCAAGGTCAGGTTGGACAGGTGAAACTCCTCCCTGAGGCCAGTGGTCAGCCTCACCATGATGACCAATGGAGCTCCGGACACTTCACACCTCTCTCTCTCTCTTCTCACTGTCAGGTTATGCTGTCTCCAATCCGCTAACTCCCACACACTACACTGCAAAAAAAAGAAACCCACAAAAACCGCAGCGATAAGATCGGCGAGAGAGGAAGACTTGTCTGTTGAGTTTCTTTCGGCAGCCGCTGTTTTCCAGATATCTATATATATACATGTGCCCACGAGCAGGTTAGTATGTAAGGAGAGAGAGAGAGAGAGAGAGAGAGAGAGAGAGAGAGAGAGAGAGAGAGAGAGAGATAGGTGGGCGCGAGCTTGCAGGTAGGTACGTATGCGCGAGCGCGAACGCGACCGCGCATACGAGTAAAGTTTGCTCGCCCACACATGCAATTGGTGGAAACGCCTCTTCTCTCTGTCTGTCGATCTGTCTGTCTGTCTGTCTGTGTCTCTCCTCCTCCTCCTCGGCAGATTCTATTATACAGTTTTTTTCTCTTTCCTTACCTTCAACTTTGAGTACTGCAAGAAAACAAAACAAAGCATTAGTTTTGTTATGCTTTCTGTATTACCCACATTGAACACATTTGTCCTCTCTCTCTCTACTACTACTACTACTACTACTACTACTACTACTGCTACCACTTCTTCTTCTACTACTACTTCTACTACTACCATCATCCTCGAAATAAAAGAAA
>CM054146.1:44837949-44840449 GCA_028751875.1 Rapana venosa | reverse complement strand
ACATTAAAACCTGTTCCACTCTTCGGAAGAGTAGGCCATTATGTGCAGGTAGGAACGGATGATATTTATAAAACTACATACGGACGGGGACTGGTTGTTAAAAAGCAATTGCGTGCTTATTCTATTATCCTCGAAATAAAAGAATAAATAAATGAATTAATAAATAAAAATAAATGAAAAAAATGAACGAAAAAAAGTCATTTCTTTGCATTTGATCTTTGTTTATTTGTCAATGTAGATGAATCATATCCAGTGGGAAGTAAGGGTGTAGGGGGTTTTCGCTATTGTTTCCATGTTAGTATTTTTTTTTTTTTAGCTCTTAAATCCAATTTGCTATAAGAGATCACATCTGCTCTCGTGCTTCGACTGTTCTTCCTTGCCTGACACAAGATCCAATAAATACTCATAGTCAACGAGTGACTTAATAAGTGTTGTATTTGTTGTATCGGATGGATCGGTGGTCTAAAGGTAACGCACATGCCTACGAAGCGTGAACTCCGGGTTTGAAGTGTGTGGTGGTTCGATCCTTGGTTTGTGTTCAAAACTTTTCCCCCATCCACTAGATCGTGATTGGTGGTCCTGGTACTCGTCTTTCGGATGAAACGATAAACCAAGGATAGATCTGTGAGCAACACGTATTTGGTGCACGTAAAAGAAACCACGGCAACAATAGACTGTCCCTGGCAAAACTCTGTAGAAAAAAATGCCTCTCTGATAGGGAAACAAATACACATGCAGAGAGAAAAAAAAAATGGGTGGCGCTGCTCTTTTGGCGACGCACTCTCTCCGGGAAGAGCAGTCGGTATTTTATACAGAGAAATCTGCCGTGACTTAAAGGGGTAAAGTGGTACAGGTTGTATTCTTTCGGTTCAAGCATCAGCGGTAGATTTCACTATACGGTATGAACCAACCTCTAGACAGGTGTGCGTTAAGAGCTTACTGCACTGCGGGCAAAACGCCTCCACTGCCGTGAGAGAAAGATACCACAACTGTTGGAACTACAAAAATCATGGAACCATCTCTACGTCCAAACACAAGACATAGAAAGGTTGTTTTTTTCCATAACCAGTGATTTGACTGACTGTGTTTGTTAATGTACGATACCCCCCCCCCCCCCCCCCCCTTCCCCTTTTGAAGAAAAACAAACAAACCCAAAACCAAAACAAATAAAGAAAACGTTAGTTCCGTCCAATCATTGTGCACAACGAAACGAGAGAATTCCTCATGACAGTTTTGGTTGTTTTTTTTACGCTGCATATCTGATATGAATCGCACAAAGGCATAGAGGGCTTTTTTGTGTGTTTGTTTGTTTAGTTTGTTGTTTTTTGTTGTTGTTTTTGGGTGTTTTTTTTTTTTTTTGGGGGGGGGGTGGGGGGAAGGGCTGAACTGCATGGTCTGGGGATGTCCTTTACTTTAGTGTCTGTGTTCTTTGCAGCCGGCACCTTGATTATCACCGAAGTGAGGAAAATTAAAACTGATTTACACAAAGATTACGTATGACCGTGTCATATTCTACGAGCAACGTCGTTGCCTGTGCGGGAACAGAGACTTTCTGAATAGACGTACGTGTTTATGAGATTTAAAGCTGAACATTCATAAATCACCACAAAGCACAACAATACTGACATTTGTGACGGGTATATTATCTCCCCCTTTCGGTAAAGATCAAAATAAAGATAACCACAACAACAACAAAACAGAACAGGAATGAGAAATTCGATCCTTTTTTGATGAAGCCGTTCACTACACACAGCTTTGGAAGTCTTCGCAGATCGATTTAACACGGCGTCAACAAGTTGAATACCTCGGCAGGTTGAAAGCCTTACATTTGCATTCATGTACTGCGCTGTCTGCATTACTTCACAGCGTGAGAGTATTTGCATAGTTGTATGCCACTTCAAGTCACGGCAGATTAATTTTGTCTGGGTGAAATTCGGGCTACTCTTACCTTACAGAGTGGAGAGCGCGTCGCCACAAGAGTAGCACCACCCATTATTGTTTTTCTTCTTCTTTTCCTGGCTGCATGTGTGTTTTTTTCCCATATTAGAGTGACTTTTCTTCTACAAAATTTTGACAAGGACAGCTGTCTTGTTGCGGCGGATTCTTTTACAAGCGCTAAATGCGTGTTGCATAAGGAATCCCGGTTTATCGTATCACCAGAAAGACTAGTACCCATACCACCACTCGTGGTCTAATACATGAGGAGGTGAGGGGTGGGGGTTAAAGTTTCGGGAGAAAATGGGGTATCGAACCCCGACTTTTCGCTTTCCAGGCAGGTGCGTCACCCTTGACCACCGGTCTTCCTTGCAAGAAAGAGTGTTAGCAGGCCAGTGTTCGTCACAGCAGGCAGAGTGACAAAGACTTTGCTAACTTAGCTAACTTATTGCATTGACACCTTAGCTGACTTACTGCATTGACACCTTAGCTGACTTATTGCATTGACACCTTAGCTGACTTATTGCATTGACACCTTAGCTGACTTATTGCAGTGACAACTTAG
>CM054146.1:44815449-44832949 GCA_028751875.1 Rapana venosa | reverse complement strand
TTCATGAATTATTCTGTTCTCTAACCCCGAAGTCGGAATGCGGCTACCAATGGTGGCGTAAAAAAACGGTCACATACGCAAAACTCTCACCATTTGTGAACCTCGGAGCTCTAACTGAAGAACAAACAAAAGAACAACAACAAAAAACAACAAAACACCTGTTCGATGAATAAGCTTGATTACTTTTTTTTTTTTACAACGTGAGGGGGGTTGTGTAGCTTATGTCCAGCTTCATCTCAGGCTTGTGAGAGTGGAAAGGAGAGAACACTGACAAGTGCTGAACAATGCAACGCACAGGACGTCCCTTATTCATGTGAGGTTCTTTTTCTTTTTTTTGTCAGTTTTAGTCTGGAGTGTACGTCTTCTGTAGGACCTCATCAAGGTGTAGGTAGCCTTGATTAATATCAGTCCATGTGTAGGTAACTCTAAACATGAACTGTATTTCCCTGATCCCTGTACTTCCAAAATCTCTTTGGGAAATGACTTGTACTCTCCGACTTAAGACTTTTTTGTCGTTCCTCGGCTAGAGCTCCGAGCTTCACCAATGTGAGATTTTGCGTAGGCGAGACTAATTCTGCCGACCGTTAAGGTAGCTGCATTCTGACTTCGGAGATATTTAGACTTACAATCTGACTTTGTGTCATTTATGTCAGTTTTATCGTAGTGTCATGTTTTTAACACATACTTTTCACGGAATCTCTATTGTCTTAGTGTACTTTCCTGACAGCAACAACAACAAAAAAATCGAAAATGTAGTGTGTTTCTCTAGATTGAAAGCTTATCAGTCAATACACAATCTGCAGAGTTCCAAAAATGAAGAGACATTTTAGTTTTAAGAGCACGGCAATTTTGGAGCATATGTGAGATTATCTTTCGATTTTCATTATATATTACCTCCCTTACAGAAAATTTAAGTTGTTTATTACTTCTCATCCTGGCATTGCATTTTATTTTTCAAAGCAAGAATCTTAAGTGTGTCTGTTTCAAGTTTTAAAAGAAATATAACCTTTATTGTCTATTATGGTTTTCCAAACCTAGAAGTATTTCTTCAATTTTTTTTCAGGTTTATCTGCAGTTTGATAGGTTTTTATATCATGTCTAAATATCAAAGACAAATAATGAAAATATTTCCGAATGTTTCAAAGATCATGGGATTCCGGAAACTTTTTCATCATTCACTGATCCATTACAGTATTTTCTTCTTCTTCTTTTCTGACAAACCTTGGCATCATTTTTTTTCAACAGTTCATGACAATAGTAAAATCTACGCTAATTCTGGCGACTGAGTGATATCGACTGGTATTGTTATCGCCAGGGTGGGAACACACTTTTAAGTGTTATTATTATCATCATCATCATTATTATTAGTGCCTATTTTATCTTACAAGATAATTTTCAAAGTTGATTTCAAACATTTTAAAAGATTTGTTTGCAAATATAAGCCGATAGGTAAATTAAGAACACTTGGCCGATATCCTCGGCATGGTAAAATATTTAATCATTTTTCGGCAGTTTTCTTCCGGTCTGTACTGCGCCCAAAATTATGACTCCGGGCAATTAGACCCAGTAAACACATACATTTTTTTTCTTGTCAAATAAATATATCCGCAGTAACATTGCGAGGGGTGCTTCTTTTAAGTCCTGAACACCGGTTTGCCGCGTTGCACATAATGACTTTTTTACCTTCAACTGCCGTGGGGTTGGCGTGGCGAGGGGGAGTGCGCGCCAGTGGCAGTAGTGGTAGGCTGTAGTAAGCTAATCCACGATTCACAAGTAGTGTTGCTGGATTTTCTCAATGACTTCTGTTTGAGGTTGGGAGCTATGGAGTGGGGGAGGAGGGTTCGGCAGGGGGTGGGGGGGGGGGGGGGGGGGGAGGAGACATGTATGCATGGTTATTTCTGGAGAGAGAGAGAGAGAGAGAGAGAGAGAGAGAGAGGAGAAGAGAGGAGAGAGAGAGAGAGAGAGAGAGAGAGAGAGATCGCTTTGCGATAACAAGTTTCCAAATGCAACAGACAAGCCCAACACACGCATAAACACACAAACACACACATGCGCGCGCGCGCGCACACACACACACACACACACACACACGCGCGCGCGCGCACACACACTCACACACACACACACACCTCGTATGCATGCTCGTACCTAAAACTATCTTTAAAATATACATACTCCTTGTAATAAAACATATTTATGTACAGATTTCCCGATTTGTTTTATGAGTTAATAACCAATACTGCTTCTACTACTACAACTACAACAACAGCTACTACTACTACTACTTCTATTACTTCTGTTTCCTCTACTACCACTACTACTACTACTTCCACCACCACCACCACCACCATCTCTACTGCTATCTACAATGATAAAAACGACAAGAAGATAAACTGAGGAGGAGATGAAACAATCTGAAAAGAAGAATACGGGAAAAAAACAGAAATACACCATCCCCAACCCCTACAACCCCTCCCCAAAATAATAATTTAAAACACATGTCAAACAAAATGAAATCAGAGAAAGACTCTCTGCAACAAAACCTCATGATTACGGGGATTCTACTGTATAATGAAAGACTCCAAGCCCTCAATGGGAACTAAGCTGAAGATCAAAAAGCACAAACTAATACACAAATCCAAACCAAAGCCACAACGATCCCAATGAAACCAATAAAAGAACGTTCTCAGATTAAAGTGGCAACACGATCAGACATCCGTTCTTGTGGTGAATAACCAACCAGATGAAGCTAATGAGAGGGATTTTTATACGACTTGGGTGCTAGAGTGGTAGGAATGCACACGTCTCCAGAGGGTTAAGTTGTTATGTCTTCTTCTTTATCTTGTGGTTAAGCCATGCAGTGAAATCACATCCACCCTCTTCTGCCTTTGGCACGGCAGTCATTATAATTTCTTGCTCTCAGAAGGATGCTAGGGGAGACTGCTACTCGAATTAGATTACCTCTCTCTCTCTCTCTCTCTCTCTCTCTCTCTCTCTCTCTCTCTCTCTCTCTCTCTTTTTAACGGTTTTGTGGTATGTTAGGAGAGGATCTGTTGAAATCATTACAGTTAGCCTATGCGAATATTTTGAAGCTTTTTTTTCTGCACATATCTTCTTTTCTTATTCACTTTCTTTCGCTGTTTCTGTGTTTCTACGCGAATTTTCTGCATCTTATTTCTATCTTTCTTCTTTTTTTCTTACACGAATCTTCTCTGTTTTTGCCTTTCTCCTTCAGTTAATGCATGTAGACTCGGTGCCAATGTAACAGTGATACAGATTCGTCGTTCTGAATTTACAGTTTTTACTTTTTTTTTCTTGCGCGAGTACATATATACGGACTTTTGGAGCACTTACGCATCCATTTTTGCCCTCTTGCACAAGCACACACACACACACACACACACACACACACACACACACACACACACACACACACACACACACACAAATACACCACACCACACCACACACACACTGTTTTGATACTGCAATGCCAGCCGTGGTAAGACGCTTGCAGTCGAATGAGCAGCATATACAATCAACAGCACCGACAACAGCAGCGAGAGCAGCGAAAGCAACATCAATATCCACAGTGATGATCATGATCATCACCCCATATTGTCAAAAACATAGCACATAATATTGTGAAGTGCTTACACAAGTATATTAAGCAGCCACAAAACTCATTAATAGTCTTTAGGCTACATGAAATATTGACTGTCTTTTAACGGCTGTCATGAAAAATTCAGGAAATAAACGGACCATTAGCTACCGACAATAACATCCTTTTAGAGGTAAATGTCTAACACGACGTTCTCTCAACAATGACCCAAACAGCTCTCTCAGTTGGTGTCCATCTCAATGGCCATGTCCTTGACCTTCTGAAAAATGATGGGAACATGGCCGCTGTCCATGAGAAAGGAGAGACAACTGGCTCCCCATAGTCTGCTGACCTTTCCGCTGGGTTTTGGTCCGGTGAGAAGAGAGTAGAAATGATGCTGAGTGATGTCCAATGTCTGTTTGACCGTTACAGCTTCGCCAAGTAAGTGACCATGATTTCTCCCAGGTGATTGCGAAAATAACGAAGATCTAGTTACTGGTTAAAATGAAATGAAACTGCACATTTTTGACAAAACCTTTTCTCCAGCTGTAGCAGTAGTGTAATTGTTAGACTGTATCAACGGATATTAGTGTCAAATAAGAGCATTCTGATATTCATAATAATACGACTTCAGCAACCCATAGCAGGACATCATAATTATGAATCAGTAATATCATTCCGAAAAGCATGAAATCAATCAACCCAAATAGCTTTCCTGCACAAAAGTTTGAGTTACAAGGTTCTGCTTTAAAATACGACCGAATTGATGCAACATCTGATTTTTTAGCCCGAAAGAAACCCCAAACTTTAACTGAAAAACTGCAAATTTTTCGCAAATTATGTCAAAGACTTTACAATTCTTGAAAGTTTAAGAAATTGGGACTCATTAAGCAACCCTGTTTCACTCCGTATGGACACCCAAACAAATTCAGAATATACATCCTTGTCACGCATGCATACGACCAATTATTGATTTAGCACATTCTGAAAGGCAAAAATTCCTCCAAAAATTATTAATACATGCACCAGTCAGGCGATGACAATGGAGTTTGCATGTCCTAACATTTCATAAAATGGTTCTTACATGATCCTGCACTTTTTCCTGACTTTACACGTATGATACCAGCGCTTACTTCGTCTTTATACATAAAATCATTAAACAGTGGTTTTAACATATCTGTTTCTCTACTTAATTAATTTATCGCAATATGTTACACTTAGAGTTAAAGAAAACGCTTAAGAAAAATCGTCAAACCAAATTCATTGCATAAGAACATTTTTTTGTTAACCAGTTTTATTTCTGACCAAAATGTTGTAAGATCACTAATGGAGTATTTTAATTATCTTTGTTTTATTTATGTATTTTTTTGTCTTTATAATCGCTTTCTTTTTTCGTCCTAGCCAAGCATATTCTTGCGTGATGGGGCAGATACTTTTGTTTTTAACTTATCTCTTTCTCCTTTGCTTCTCTGGAAAATTTTCAATTACCTCTTTACCTCCTGTCCTTTTTTATGCTCTTCATCAAACCAGTCATTACATTTTTTTCTTAATTACAAAACGATAGATAGATAGATAGATAGATAGATAGATAGATAGAGACAGAGACAGAGAGACAGAGAGGGGGGAGGCAGAGAGAGAGCAAAACTTAGTACACAATACAATAATTATAAGAAAATGTTTTAAACAAACAGAGAAACCACAATCACACACTTGTTTTGCGCAGGGTGGAAAAATCAACCAGTGAGAAAAAGCAAAAAACCCCACCCCTCTCTCTCTCTCCCTCTCAAAATAAAGAAAGCCTCTCTCTCTCTCTCTCTCTCTCTCTCTCTCTCCACCTCTCTCCCAAAATAAACAAAGCCGAAAGCGCATGCCACACTCCAAAAGTGACTTGATCCTCGCGTGTTTGCTGAGCACCCTAAAACCTTCGCATTCTGCTCGAGGAAAGAAGATATCCTTGCGCCATTTGTCACTCTGTGCCGCCGGTAATGGAACGGGGTGAAAGCTATGACATTTTGCTTGGCGTAAACCGCGCGGCCCATTCAAACGCGCTTAGTGTCAAGTTATGCACTTAGCCCTACACGTAATCCCTGTTAAGCGGAGGCCGACGACTTGTGTCGTGTATGGCACGAGAGGGTTAATTTTTCCAGTATCGTGTTTTTTTTATACAAATTTTGAATAAAAATTTTTTTTTATTCGAGTGTAGGCATTCATGTAGTTTCTACGATTGTGTTCTTTTCTTTTTACTGTCTTTTTTAGAGGTGGTGGTGGTGTTGGGGGGGGGGGGGGGGGGGGGAGGGGGGTGGCAGGATAAGCAGGAGGAAGGTAGGGAGGTCATTTTGGGTGTGGTTTGGATGTGTCCCATCTGGTTTCGTGTCTGTGTTGTTATGATTCTACCTGGCGTGCTTCTTGGTTCGGTACTACTTTGCTTTGATCTTGCCTTCCTTCCTGCCACGTTTATTTCCTTCCTTTTGTGTGTGTGTGTGTGTGTGTGTGTGTGTGTGTGAGAGAGAGAGAGAGAGAGAGAGAGAGAGAGAGCGAGCGAGATGAGGGAATGAATAGTGTTGGAAATGGTGTTGGAATTTCTCAGGGGAATAGGGTCTTTTTAAATTGGAGTATTATTGATACACTGTGTATTTTCAAGTAAATTGGCTTATGTTATGACATTTGTTTCCCCTTCCAAAAAATACACCCCTAACCCAAAACCGCACAATAATTATATAGATAACGTGATTGCAGGGAGCGGGGTGTTGATATTATGGTTTTCTTCCATTGTTTACTCTAAAATGAAATTTTAAAAAATAGTAAAGAGCTTAAAGTTTCATTTCTTTTCAACCTTTTTCGTAAATTTGATAAACATTTCATGTCTACGACAGTCGAGAGAGAGAGAGAGAGAGAGAGAGAGAGAGAGAGAGAGCTAGAGCTGTGTAATCTTTATCATAAACTTATTCGTTTAAAGAAAAACTCTACCTGCGTTTGTACTTAGCCTAAGAACAGTATACTGGCATTTCGCTGCTATGCTTTTCATTGGTAGAGTGGAAATAGATGGCGTGAGAACAGCATGCTGGGGTGTGACAGCTAAGCTTTTCATTGGCTAAGTGAGAGATAGGTGGTGTGAAGAGGTGTTGGGGTGCTGCTGACAGGTAAATCAGTCACTGTGCTTTGACAAAGCACCTACCAACAGGCGGCTGATGACTTTCGTGTCGACAAAAGCATGATAACAAAAAGCAAAACCTCTCTCTGTCTCTGTGTGCGTGCGTGTGTGCGTGTGTGTGTGTGTGTCTGTGCGAGTGTGTGAATCGAGTCATTACAGTCTTCTGCTTTCTTGGTTAACAATAACTGTTGATGACAGTGGTTTACCAGTGGCCTGAACATGCACCTATTCAACACATCTTTACACTAAAACGTAGAACATCCAAATTTTCTTAAAAGAGTTGCTGGGCTGAAATCTCCATTACTTGTGATATTTCCACACAGCTTTAATCAGCTGACTTAGCACCAAAAGATCCTTGACGTGCTCGTTACTGTGCCTTCCAAACAAAGGCCTGACACTCGTACACTATTGGGACAGACGCTCAAGTTTTAGCGGAAAGTTTCAAACCAGTTTACTTCAATCTTGTGGAGTTGTTGGTTTGAATCTCGCCAGTGACGCCTGGTGAATTAAGGGTGGGGATTTTTACGACCTCTCAGGTCAACTTAAACTGCAGACCCACCACTGCCTTTATTTTCCTCGTGCAGAAGATCATATACGCGCGTTAAAGATCCCGCAATTCATGCCAATGTCCAGTAGGTTACGGAGACACAAACATACCCAGCATTCATCCTGTACAAAAATTAGCTACTCTAAAATCGGAACGTGTCGACTGAGGCCAGCGGGCCTAACTCCTGCAGAGCTGCAAGCACAGGAGAAAACCAAGCTCTATGTACGCATCTCACCCAGTAAGAGAATGCAGAGAAGAGAAGGTACACTATTGCTGAAAGGCGTCTACATAAAATGTGTAAAAAGAAAAAAGCTTCAGACAACTAATCCAACAAAAACAGCAACTGCTACTTCTGCTGCAACCTCTTATATTCACTTCACTTCCCCATAGAGCTTACCCTACCTCCCCCCTACCCCACTCTCACAGTCTCCCCTCCACTCTTCTCAGCTAGGTATCACATACGCCAAAGGCAGGTCAGGGTGACCTTTTCGCGAATTACCGCTAACTCTCATCTGAAGCCAAAAAGGAAAAACGACCAAACCACAACAGAGAGAAAGCAGGAGCACTAAGGAGAACCAGCCCAAAATACACTATGGGTGTTTTGGTAGAAGAGGTGTATTGTTTGGGCAGAGAGGGTGTAGTGCTTATCTTGTGTCTCCTGGGGTTTTTGTATTACCCCCTCAACGCCCCTCTCACACATGCTTTGCCTTCTTCTCTGGTCGTCCAAATGTCAATCAGTTCTGGCAGACACAGCGTTCACCTGCTTCTGCTGTTTTACACCTGCATAGTTAGCTATTTTAAAATTTCATTGTTATTTATTTTATTTCGAGGATGATGGAATAAGCATTCATGTTCCTTTTTTAAAAAATAACATCCAGTCCCTGTGTGCATGTGGTTTTGTAGATTTTTTTTCATCCATTTCCACCGACATAAATGGCCTGCTCTTCTAAAAGGTGGAACAAGTTTCAATGGCATGTGCGTAAAGCTAGCTACAACAGCATTTTGATAAGCCTCAACCTAGGTCAAACTTGCAGAATCTTTCCTGTGACTATGTGGAACTCCGCAACTACACACACACACACACAAAACATACACACACACACACATACACACACACACACACACACACACACACCTCTCTCTCTCTCTCTCTCTCTCTCTCTCTCTCTCTCTCTCACCCTAGTTATTGCTTTAAATTTGGACACATCCTTACCTACAAGATCAGAGAAAATATTCCATGTGAACGTTTATTTGTTTAAAAAAATTTTTTAAGGTCTAACAGGCATGTAGCTTAAACCATACAGACAACCTCCACCCGCCACCCACACATTTAGAGACAGAATAATGAACTAGGATATCGATTGTCCCACAAGGACTGATGTTTATCTTCCACTGTCTTCACAAAGCTTTGAGCAAGGGTCGAAGGGAAGACTTTTAGGAGGTATCATACGGCAATCATCTGAATTTCCTGGCACAGTTTGCTATTTTGTATTGACAAGCAGTCACAGCATCAACAATACAAAAAGAACACCAGAAAAATAAAAACAAGACTAGGCTTGCCTATCTATGTAAAAATAAAAAAGACACCACCATGCATGCAAACAATTTTTTGTTAAAGTGGCCTTCTATAATTATTGTCTTGTAACTTTGGGTCGTGCAACCCAACATTCATGCGGAGTGAACTGTTGAGAGATGTTTCATACAGACAATACTGTTACTAAGTGACGTTACTCGACAAGTGTAAAGGTTATGTCACGGCAAAGGTGTCCCAGCCATAATTTTCCCCGAGCCCTAACGGTTAAATTAAGCTTTCATCACAGACAGGATAAAAAGTTGTCTACTGAACGCAAACACGTGCACGCACGCACGCACGCACGCACACACACACACACACTGAGTGCTTACATATTGAAGAGTAAAGGGGACGTAACACACAGAGACACAAGAGAGAGAGAGAGAGAGAGAGAGAGTGAGAGAGAGAGAGAGAGAGAGAGAGAGAGAGAGAGAGAGAGAGAAGAGAGAGAGAGAGAGAGAGCGCGAGCGAGACAGAGACAGAGACAGACAGAAATCGAGAAAAGGAGAGAGAGTGACTCATCAATCATGATACCTACAAATATTTCAACACTGCATTCCAAGAGCCAGAACCAGACACAGAGGGACAGACAGTGTCATAGAAAGAGAAAGATATGACAGACAGAGAAAACTTTGAAAACTTTTGAAAACTTTGAAAACTGTTTATTCAAAGAGGGTAATAGAATAAGCAGTAGTTGCTTATTTACATCCAGCCCTCTGGCAAAAAACAAACAAACAAACAAAGAACAACAATTAAAAACAAAACAACCCCTTCCGGGAAAAAATAATAATCACGCAACCCCCCTCCCAGAGAAGAGAGAGAGAGAGAGAGAGAGAGAGAGAGAGAGACAGACAGACAGACAGACAGAGAGAGACAGGGAGAGACAAAAAGAGATGGACAGACAGAGAGACAGCCAGCCAGCCAGCCAGACAGGCAGAAAGACAGACAGATACAGAGACATAAAGACTTACAAACAGACACACGCAGACAGACACAGACAAACGTACAGAGAACAGTGTAGTAATCATTATTTTCCCATCCCAAGTGTCAGACAAACTGGCGGTACAGAGCCAACAGTCATCTCCCTGTCATGTCAAGCCATCTCCTGCTGGGACATCATGACGTGTCATCGCTGTCACTGAACTCACTCATCCTGTCTGTCTGCTTCAAGTAAGTGATGAAAAGAGTTATTAATGTCTTGACAAAAGTGTGTGAATGAGATCGTCTTCTACATACAGACATGGTATGTATTTCCTTCAAGCCTGTGAGAGAGTGAAGGAGTGTGTGTGTGTGTGTGTATGCATGTGTGTGTGTGCGTGACTGCATGCGTGTGTGTGCGTGTGTGTGTGTGACTGCGTGTGCGTGCGTGCGTGCGTGTGTGTGTGCATGCGAGTGTGTGTGTGTGTGTGCGCACAAACACATGTGTGCTAATGAACCATCACATGCATCAAAACAGCAATAAAACAATCCAATACATAAGTATACCACTTTACTTAACAGGAAACCAAATATCATACAAGCAAACAGAAAGTCTAGATAAAAAAGAGAAAGTGGAACTTCACAATGAATTGTATCTGGGTCATGGAACCGGGCATTCCTGTAGAGATAACTGTTGAGAAGAGGGTGCAGTGTCATACTCTAGAACTCTATGACCATTGTGGTATTCTAGGACAAGGTTAAAGGTCATGTCACGGCAAGGAAGGTGTCAAAGCCCCCCATTTTTCTTACTCCCACCACGACAATGGAGGTGTGTGTGTGTGTGTGTGTGTGTGTGTGTGTGTGTGTGAGAGAGAGAGAGAGAGAGAGAGAGAGAGAGAGAGAGAGAGAGAGAGAGAGAGAGAGAGAGAATAAGGGTGTACAAACTGCATGAAAACAGCAATTAAACAATCCATGACCAAGCTATACCACTATACTTAACAGGAAACAAACTATACAAACAAACAGAAAATCTGGAGAAAAAACAGAAACTGGAACTCAGCAATATATCTTATGTGGGTCAGGCAACCCTGGCATTCCCATAGAGAAAATTGTTGAACAAGAGGGTGTCATACTCTCCAAGTCTGTCACTATGCTGATATTGTTAGACAAGGGCAAAGATCATTTCATGGCCATGAGGAGGAGGAGGGGAGAGGTGTCAAAAGCCCGATTTTCCTGACCCCCTCACTGACAAGGGTCAATTAGGGTATCATTGTGTGGTGAGCATAGGCTAAAGAGGTGTCTGCCACTGTCTCTCTCTCTCTCTCTCTCTCTCTCTCTCTCTCTCTCTCTCTCTCCCTCTCTCTCTCTCTCTCAAACACACACACACACCACACACACACATACATACACACACACACACACACGAATGAGAGATCACATATGGAGGGACAGAGAAGACATAGTAACAGATAAAGACAAAGAGAGACAAAGAGAGAGACAGGGTGGGGGGGGGGGGGGGGGTGTTGGAGACAGACCACCCATGTTGTTGTTTACACACATAATTATTGTTCTTTCTTGCATCCGTTCCTGTCCTGAAATTTAAGAGAGAATGAGGAAAGCAAGAATACCTTTAGAGCGACGGGGGTGAGAAAGTTAGAGAGAGGGGGGGGGGGGGGAGTGGGCAGAGGGAGGGAGGGAGAACGAGAGAGAGAGCGAGAGGCAAAAAGAGACACACACATAGAGACAAAGGCAGAGACCGACAAAGGCAGAGATAGAAACAGAGACAGACAAACAAAGGCAGGCAGAGAAACAGAGACAGACAGACAGAGAGGCAAAGGCAAAGACATACCCGGAGACAGATATAGAGAAATAGACAGACAGACAGAAAGAGCACATTGTAATGTTCTGACAGCCAAAACTCGTTGTCTGATGAATGAGGGGATAGGAGTTGCACTCTACAAACATTTCAACCTTGTATCTGTTCTGAAACCCAACATCAAACCAGAGAGAGAGATTCATTCATTGATATTCATTCGTTTATATCGAGGATAATGGAATAAGTACTTATGTGCTGTTTTACATCCAGTCCCCGTGTACATGCAGTTTTGTAAATTTTGTCATCTGTTCCCACCGGCACACAATGGCCTACTCTTCCCAAAAGCCAAACAGGATTTAACGTGTGCGCAAGATGTTCTGCGTGCGTTCGCAATCGGGGCCTCAGTTAATAGTCTCATTCGAAGGACTTTCGGGGAAAGTGGAGTCTGTACTTGAGTTAACTCCGGGGAGAAAATATCCCCTTGAACGGGAATCGAACCCGGGTCGTCAGATGTGTATCCCGTATACAGAGAGAGAGAAAGAGAAAGAAAGAAAGAAAGAGAGAGAGAGAGAGAGAGAGAGAGAGAGAGAGAGAGAGAGAGAGAGAGAGAGGAGAGAGAGAGAGAGAGAGAGAGAGAGAGAGTGGGAGATTGGAAGAGTAAGAGGCAGAAACAGGCAAACAGACAGGCCAGAACAGTATTTTTCCCCATTCTATGTGACTGACAAATTATTAGGGGTACAGAGCCAACAGTCATCTCCCTGTCATGTCAAGCTCTCTCTGCTGGGACATCATGTCATCGCTGTCACTGAACTAACTCGTCCTGTCTCTCCATTTCACATGAATGATGAATAGAGGATACAATTATCTTGATATAGTGGTGTGAGTGTGTGTGTGTGTGTAAGTAAGTAAGTAAGTCTTCAATTTTAACGTCTTTCCACTTTAAGTGATACCAGAAGGCCCTAAAATAGGAGACTGAATGAAAGAGATGGATAGATAGATAGATAGATAGATAGATAGATCTACTCTGTGTGTTGCGTGCGAGCGTGTGTGTGTGTGTGTGTGTGTGTGTGTGTGTGTGTGTGTGTGTGTGTGTGTGTGTGTGTGTGTGTGTGTGTGTGTGTGTGTGTGTGTGTGTGTGTGTGTTGTGTGTGTGTGTGTGTGTGTTGTGTGTGCGCGTGTGTAGTCTTGTGTGTGTGTGTACGTGTGTGTGTACGCGTGTGTGTGTGTTGTGTGTGTGTGTGTGTGTGTGTGTGTGTGTGTGTGTGTGTGCGTGCGTGCTTGTGAGTGAGTGAGTGAGTGAGTGAGTAAGTGTGTGTGTGTGTGTGTGTGTGTGTGTGTGTGTGTGTGTGATGTGTGTGTGTTGTGTGTGTGTGTGTCTAGTCATGTGAGTGTGTGTGTATGTGTGGAGCCGTTAAATCATTTACATAGCCACTCATCCCAAACCTTTACCTGAGATGAGAACTTCAGACAAAATGCATCATAAATATTCATGCTGAGCTGCTGGGACGAGGAGCTTGTTCAACTTTTCCAGCTGGGTTATTTACCAGCTTCTATCACACGGCTGCAGGAGTAGGGACAAAAAGACTTACACATTTGACAGGCCAAAGATACCACGCACACTGTTTCAAGATTCAAAATCCATCTACTGAATGAGAAGAGAGAGAGAGAGAGAGAGAGAGAGAGAGAGAGATGAGAGAGAGAGGAGAGAGAGAGAGAGAGAGAGGAGGAGAGAGAGAGAGAGAGAGAGAGTAGACTGGAAAAGGAAAGGCTGTTTTAAAACTGAGACACTTGAGACACAGACAATAATGTATCGAATCTTGATGTACATACCACTACTGCCATGGTTTCCATGTCATTGTAATCGCGTCGCGTTCGATATCGTTGTTACCGCGCCGCAGCGCTATATGGCTTGATTGCTAAATAGCAATAAATTTTGTCAATTGAGAGAGAGAGAGAGAGATGAGAGAGAGAGAGAGAGAGAGAGAGAGAGAGAGAGACAGACAGACAGACAGACAGACAGACAGACAGAGAGAGACAGACACAGAGAGAGAGAACATCTTCGAAATCGTTTAACTCTACAAGACACTTGGCCAGTTCAAAATAAATTATCTAATGAGCAAAGCAACATGAGCTAAAAAGATCGCGTTAAATACTTTTCGATTCATTAAGCAAGCAAGCAGGGAAGCGAGCGAGCAAACAAGCAAGCAAATAAGCACACAGACACACACACTTGCACACCACACACACACACTTGCACACACACACACTTGCACACACACACACACACACACACACACACACACACACACACACACAACACACACACACGCTACAGAACAGTCTCATCCTTTTCGCACCCCAGCCTTTGACAAATCGTACAGGAATGTCCAGGCAATCTGCACCTGTCATGTCACGCCCTCTTCTGCCGAACCATTAATGTCAGCAGCGCGCTGTCGCTGAACCGATCCTACCATCTATCTGTCCATTCTGCAGGAATTGAAGCAAAGGACATGCACTGAGCTGACAACCCCCTTGTAGAGAATAGGTGGGGGTCGTTGTTGATTGGTCTGTACTGAATTTGTATAGAAATCTCTTTAATATTAGTTTTTACCTCTGGTGTGTGTGTGTGTGTGTGTTGTCTTGTGTGTGCGTGTGAGAGTGTGTGTGTGCGTGCTTACGTGCGCGCGCGCGTGTGTTGTGTGTGTGTGTGTGTGTTGTGTGTGTGTGTGGTGCGCATGGACAAGTGCATGGGAAATTTGCCGGTGTGTGTGTGTTTGTGTGTTTACATGTGTCTATGTACGTGTATGCGTGCAGCGTGTGTGAGTGTGTATGTATGTGTGTGTATGCGTGTGTGTGAGTGTGTGTGTGTGTGTGTGTGTGTGTGTGTTGTGTGTGTGTGTGTGTGTGTGTGTGTGTGTGTGGTGTGCATGCCTGTATCTGTGGTGCGCACCCACGAATGCATGTGACATTTGCTCGTGTGCATGTATGTATGTATGTGTGTGTAAAATGTACATGTATCCCAACATGCATTTTCGCGGTGTGTGTGTGTGTGTGTGTGGTGTGTGTGTGTGTGTGTGTGTGCGTGCGCGTATGTGTGTGTGTGTGTGTGTGCGCGCGTATGTGTGTGTGCGCGCGCGCGTATGTGTGTGTGTGAGTGTGTGCGCGCGTGTGTGTATGTGTGCTGAGAGAATGGGGAGGGGGGGGGGGGGGGAGATAAGGCATGTGCGTGTGTGCATCTCTCTCTTTCTCTCTCTCTTCTCTCTCTCTCTCTCTCTCTCTCTCCTCTCTCTCTCTCTCTCTCTCTCTCTCTCTCTACGTGTGTGTCTGTCATTCTGTTTGTCAGTGTTGGTACTTTGTCGGAGAGAGAGAGAGGCGAGAGAGAGAGAGAGAGAGAGAGAGAGAGAGAGAGAGAGAGAGAGAGAGAGAGAGAGAGAGAGAGAGAGAGAGAGAAAGAGTGTGTGTGTGTGTGTGTAAGTGTGTGTGTGTGTGTGCGCGCGTGCGCAAGCGCGCGCAATCGCGTGCGTGCGTGCGTACGTTCATATCTATAACTGCGTACTGGCATACTCTCGGTATCTATGTGCTGCGAGTGTGAGTGCTGCTACATCAAGTATGATTCTTGTTTGTAAGATTAAAAGCCGAGTCATGCACAGCTGGGTGCTTCCTAACACGAGTGCACAAACACAACAGCAGCTTCTTTTCCTTTTTTTCTTCTTCTTCTCTCTTTCCTTTCATTTTTTTGTTGTTGGTCTGTTCCTGTTATCATTCTGACCCGAGTGCTCTGGTCTCCTCATCAGTGTCAGTCTCTGACATAATGAACGCCTTCTGTCATACACGTGCACTACTTTACCACCTAAAACCGGTCTGGAATCACTCCTCGTGAAAACGGCAGTGGTGGACTCTACACTGCTCAGAAGCAGAAAATCACACTATGATGAATGGTACGGTAGTCTTTGCTGTGTCCGTCCTGTCTGTAAATCTTTAAGTCTGTCTGTCTGTCTGTCTGTCTGTCTGTCTGTCTGTCTGTCTGTCTGTCTGTCTGTCTGTCTCTCTCTCTCTCTCTCTCTCTCTCTCTCTCTCTCTCTCTCTCTCTCTCTCTCTCTCTCTTTCTGTTCTTTGGATGAGACTATAAACCTAGGCCAAGTGTGCGAACGCACACAGAACATCTTACGCACATGTTAAAACCTGTTCTGCATTTCGTAAGAGTAGGACATTGTGTGCCGGTGGAAACGAAAGACAAAATTTACAAAGACGCATACACACGGGGAATGGATGTTAAAAAAAAAGCATAGTATTGAGTGCTTATTCCATTATCCTCGAAACAAACGAATCTCTCTCTCTCTCTCTCTCTCTCTCTCTCTCTCTCTCTCTTTCTCTCTCTCCCTAGTTTTTAATACCTGTGTTTGTTGTAGCTGTTAAAAAGAAGGTGTGGATGGAATCCATGCCATGATGGTTATCTGGGCTGTATGTAGTGAATGCACAGCTACCTAACTGTGTGGCAAGCTGGATTCTAATCATGCTTTCATGCATCGCCTATTCATCTGCCCCGGTATGTTCTACATCCAGTTTTTGGTTGATTGAAAAAGTTAGCTGGGAGTCAGCCAGTTTTTTGGCCGTAAGATTAGCAGCATGGGTTTATGGTTTTTTGTTGTTTTTTGTTGCTTACATTTCTGGACTTGCCATTAAATGGTGATGTGTTCCTCACTCTTCATATTCATACCACTTTAAGTCACGAGATTTCTCTGCGTGAAATTCGGGCTGGGAGAGCACGTCGCCACAAGAGCAGCGCCACCCCTTTTTTTCTTTTTCTTTTCTTTTTTTGTCTGCATCTGTATTTTTCCCCTATCAGAGTGGCTTTTCTCTAAGAATTTTGCCAGGGACAACTCTCTTGTTGCCGTGGGTTTTTGTACGTGCGCTGCATAATTTTGTGTAACACACGGGACCTCGGTTTATTGTCTCATCCGCCCAGACCACCCTCATTGTCTAATGGATGGGGGAAAAGTTTCGGGCCCGAACGGGATTCGAACCACGCACACTTCCGACCCGGACTTTTCACTTTCTAGACAGGCGCGCTACCTCTAGACCACCGATCCACCACTAACAAGAACCTTTGTCATTATCAGGAATGCAAACGTAAAATTGGTCTTCACACTGGTGCATCTCCGTCAATATCAGAAGCCAGATAATTACTTCAAAAGACAACAGCATAATAAAACAAAGAAAATACAAAATGTTGGAATTTTTATTTTAAACCTCTTTTTATGTTTATCACTAATATTTTTTTTTAAAATTTCTGATTGTAGCCCACGTCTATTTGCTTTTACATCAATTCTTACACAGACGAAAATGTACTAATCAGCTCCTACCTAATCTGACATCAGATTTATGCAACATTAACTTCTATTTTTTTAAAGTTTAACTGTCAACACTCTTGATAACAACATAACAGCCCTTCAAAGGAAGGCAGCATCTAGTACAGGGGCACAAAAAAACCTTGTTAGGGTCACAGTAACCCGTTTGGGACACAACAACCCGTTAGGACACGGTGACTTGCCAAGAAGAACAGAAGGAGGTCATTGCGTTTTCTCTCAGAAGTGTCGTCCATGCTTCCGCGCGCGTGTGTGTGTGGAGCGGGCGGAAAGGTGTAAGGGCATGCAGCAGAGAGGCTGAAGTCAGTGATGAGCTACACACACACACAGCAGCGCTGAGGTGCAGTGACAGAGAGTGCTTATTCTTTCCCCCTGACCTTTCTCTCCCAGTGCAGGAAAACACCACTGTGCAGACAGTGTGTGTGTGTGTGTGTGTGTGTGTGTGTGTGTGTGTTGTGTTGTGTGTGTGTGTTGTGTGTGTGTGTGTGTGTGTGTGTGTGTGTGTGTGTGTGTGTGTGTGTGTGTGTG
>CM054146.1:44785449-44810449 GCA_028751875.1 Rapana venosa | reverse complement strand
GGGTGGGCGGTTGGGAGATCAGAGGCTGTACTCTATGTTACAGTTTGGGGGGAAAAGGAAAGTCGCTCAAGTTGGTTGCAGAGTAAGGCATCTTTCACCAACACTGAACTAACAAATCGCTGTCGTTGACAATACCAACCTATTAACTCTGCTTTCACCATAGGGCCATGCAACGATCTATTTGAATAAAAAGGGAAACAATGGCCAGAGGGATGGAGGGAAAAATGAATTACACGATAGGCAAATGAGGCAGGGAGGGAGGGAGAGGGGGGAGGAGGGAGAGAGAAAGACAGACAGAGAGGGAAAGAGAGAAACAGACAGACAGAGAGAGAGAGAGACAGAGAAAAAGACAGAGAGAGAGAGAGACAGAGAGAGATAACGATAACTAAATTTTATTTTCTGAGGGTAATAGAATAAGTACAAGACTATTTTACATCCAGCCTGAGAGAAAGAGAGACAGAGACAGAGAGATAAGGACAGAGACAGAGAGACAGTGCTGTAGTAGCTAAGTGATAAACACTTTAGCAGACAGTAGAAGGAGGTATCTCTTACGAGTTGTCATACTGTCATTTGTCGGATAACGAACTGTAGTGGTTGACTTGAGCCACAAAAAAGAAAAAGAGAAGAATGTGTGTGTGTGTGTGTGTGTGTGTGTGTGTGTGTGTGTGTGTGTGTGTGTGTGTGTGTGTGTGTGTGTGTGTGTGTGTGTGTGTGTGTGTGTGCGTGTGTGTGTGTGTGATCGAGAGAGAGAGACAGACAGAGACACAGAGAGAGGGGAGAGAGAGCTATAGTAACTATGTGATAAATACTTCAGCAGACAGCAGAAGGAGGTATCACTTACGCGTTGTCATACTGTCATTTGTCGGATAACAAACTGTAGGGGTTGACTTAGGCCACAAAAAAGAAAATGAAAAGAAGTGTGTGTGTGTGTGTGTGGTGTGTGTATGTGTGTGTTTGTTTGTGTGTGTGTGTGTGTGTGTGCGCGCGTGCGCATGTATGTATGTGTGCATGAGCGAGAAAGAGAGAGGAGAGAGAGAGAGAGAGAAGAGAGAGAGAGAGAGACAGACAGACAGACAGACAGACTGACAGACATAATATATTCTGAAAGTGGGACAGATGAAATCACAAAGACTGCTTGTAAACATGTTGTTTGTTCATCATAACCTACACAAAGTTTTGGCATGACGTTTTGTTTTTCTACAGACTGGGGCTTGCCTCCACCAAAAGAATCTGAATTTTTTTGTTTTATTTGACTGAGTTGGGTTTTTTTCAACTTTCTTCGCATTCATTTATTTAAAAAAATTATTTGGTTTCTATTTTTTCATCTATATTACCCAAATATATATCTTTTCTGGTTTGTATAATGTTTTATTTTACCCCTTATTTTCAAGCATATTCTTAGACACTGCCTACCTTTTCAACTTTTGTTTGATGTACTCAGATAAACGCTGGGACCTGCAGTAACAAATCATCTATGTGTAAACACTAACATTAGACCTGCAGTAACAAATCATCTATGTGTAAACACTAACATTATAGAGTTACCAACCCACAGGGCAACAAACAAGGGACTAAATCCAACTACAAGCTACCATGCTCAGTGGATAGACTATTGGTTGGGAGGTCATTGGTTGCGTCCCAGCAAAGTTATGCCGTCGTAGCTACACATTCCCCAGATAAACACTCGGTGTGTGCACTCTGTCTTACTCGCCCAAACTGGGATACATGGCGAAACCTAAATACGCACTTGATGAGAAGTTTGCCTATAGGACTGTTTTCAAGTATTTCAAGCAGCCAAACTCTGACTTTAGAGGATTATTTTCTCCTTTCTGTTTCACTAAGAGCTTGTCATGGATGAAGATAATCTCAACATTACATTTTCAAACATAGCAACATTTTAACGTAGGCTTTCGTGCTTAGCTAACATTACTAACTGACAAAGCCTTTGGACTGGGCCATATCACATGTATGTACTTTGCGTCATTTTGTTGGGCTCTGAACGGCTCTATCCAGATTTGAGAGTGCGGTGGGCTTAATTTAAAGACTAGAACCACAGAGCAGGATATTATCAACCAGAACATTTTCAATTTGTGAGTCTTGTATCCATGTTCCCTGACCAACACTTTGTGTCAGGTTTCTTTCACACCAAAATTTATCATAAAAGAACCATTGAATACAATCCTGTCGTGCAATCTCAAACCAAATGGAGCTCTTCAACATCAGTATTGCTCTTATTCCCATTGGTCACTATGCAATAATGGGTAAAACAGGGTTTGATTCAGTAAAACTTTGTGTCGTAATTTCGTTCTGAGCCAAGTTATGTTTTCTTGTACCCTTTAATCCATTTGATGATGTGGTGTCGGAGTTCCTTCAAGTTGCCTTTTCATGCAGGCTGTCATTGGAGGTAGGTACTGATCGTCACCACACGTGTTTAAGCAAGCATCCCGCTCAGTCTTGCTCAGTAATTATTATTGTCGTTAGAAAAGAGGGTATATGGGTTATAACTGATTTTTAAAAAATTGTTTCAAGTTAATGTTTATCGTTACACAACCGCTTAGAAGGGCATTCCTCATAAAGCCTAAAAATCCACATACCACTTAATATCATGCAGGACAGATGGCGATGGAAGCAGTGCAGTGAGGTATCGACACCTAAACTTTTTTTTAAATCTCCAAAAACGTTTAAATGATAGCAGATACAAGAACTCTGTTTTCACAGGCATGTTTTATAACGCATGTTCTTTGAATCTACATAAAAGAATCTTCACATCAGCACAGATCACATAGTTTTTGCTACTTGTATCGTATTCCAGTGTCTAACGTGTGTCCTACAACGACTGGACCAGGGTACAGACTAGAAAACACTACAGAAGTGACCCAGCAGCTGTGCAGGACTTTATATCATATGTGGCCTTACAACAGCTCAGTATCAAGTTCTCAGTGACTGCTGGCGCCGACAGTGACAGAACAAAGCTTGTGTGCTGCGGAGTGTGGGGAAATTGAGATCATCGTCAATGGAGGAAGAAGAAGAAGAAGAAGAACAAGAACAAGACAAATTAACAAGAAGAAGACAAATTAACAAGAAGAAGACAAATTAGCAGGCAAATAATTAAATGAAAAGCGATACAATGATCTCTTCTCTCTCTCTCTCTCTCTCTCTCTCTCTCTCTCTCTCTCTCTCTCTCTCTCTCACACACACACACACACACACACACATGCAATTTCGGCCTAAACAGATTACAAGCTCAACAGGCTGAAGAGGCACCAGTCACTCACAAAACCTTCACCCAAGGACACCGCTTTAAACAAAACCACCCTAAACAAAGTCTGTTGGCAACAATGCATGTAAACATCCGATTCCTGTATTCTAGCTCTGTCAGCCGAGCAATTCATGCTAAAATGACTGGCAAACAGCAGCGGTTCTGTTTGAGTGGTAACACGGTACGCATACTTTCCAGTCTGCTTGTCCTAAGTCTTTAAAATCTATTGATTCAAGGTAGAATATTGGACAAACGGCAGCAACTGTTTCATAGCATGTTGTCTTCTATTTTTTTTAAAAATGAATGTTTCAAATCGACTGTATCATGTTAAAACGATATACAAACAATTGACAAATATCATGGACCCTGTCTAATCACATAGTGATCTGAGACGTAACCACTTGATTCGATTCTGTTGCTGTCTGAAATTTCTTGATTCAAACGCGAAGCTGTTTTAAAGATTTGAATCCTGTGTTACGAGGACTGTTTAAGATTTTTTTCAATTAGTGGTACAAAAAGAGATATACATTTGAGCTTTTGCTGATTCTGGCCTCTCTCTCTCTCTCTCCTCTCTCTCTCTCTCTCTCTCTCTCGCTCGCTCCGTCTCTCTCTGTGTATGTGTGTCCGTGCGTGTGTGTGTGTGTATGTGTGTCCGTGCGTGTGTGTGTGTGTGTGTGTCTCTCTCTTTGTGTATGTGTGCGCGTGCATGTGTGTGCGGCGCGCGGGTGTGTGTGTATGTGTGCGTGCGTGCGTGTGTTGGGGGTGGGGGGGTGGGGAGGAGGTCGGGTAGAACAGATGCAGAAAGAGTCAGAATGGTTTTTAAAAAAATTAACAAAAAGAGGACGCAATACTGGACGTCTACACCTCCTCACTTTTGAAGTACCATTCCTGAAAAGACAACCACCCCCACCTTGCCAATTTCCCACACCACAGAAAAAAAACCCAACCCACAGACAGGAAATCAACGTACTCGGCACCCATCAGATAGAGAAAAGTAATTCACCGATACCCATCTCAAATCTTTCTCTGTGAAGACAGGCATCTTTTGCACTCTTCTATTAGCCACTGCTGCTGATCCCTCAACAGTTGCTGCTGCAACTTCGTGGTAACTGAAAGCCCTTTTATCTCCCTTCAGCAGTATCTCCTTTACTCTTACACCTCTTGTCCTATCAACCTTTGTTTTTCTCTTATCATTGTCACACCATCCGTGAAAAAAAAAAAGAGAGAGAGAGAGAGGGAGAGAGAGAGAGAGAGAGAGAGAGAGGGAGACAGGTCAGACGGCTCAAACAGAGCGTATTAGATGGATGGGATGGAAGTGACATGCTGCTGAAATTATTCAAAACAAGTCTGCTTCCTTTGTTCTTTTCTTACTTTATTCTTTTATTTCGAGGATAATGGAATGCTTGTGCTTGTGATAATGCTTGTGTGTGCGTGCGTGCGTGCGTGCGTGCGAGCTTGTGTGTGTGTGTGCGTGTGTGTGTGTGTGTGATGATAGTTTTAACGATTGGGAACAGGCGTGGAATCTGCTGTTAAGAATAAGGAACAAGTACTGCCTACATACAGCCAGATTATGATGGACTGACACTTGACTAGCTCAGGTGAGATGACGCAACAGTTGTGAAGGTAGCAGTTATCGAAGAAAAAAGAAAAACGCCAGAAATTTTTTTGTAAATAAAAATAAATCTGCATGAGAAGTCGGTTTGTTTCTCAGAAGTTTGTGTCGTTTATCTGTTTGCCTGCTTGTCTGTCTGTTTGTCTCTCTCACAAATACGTCTATATTGTATATACCGAACAGTTTGCTTAACCATTTGCTTGGTCTTTGATGGAAACAGCGTGTGAAACACATACGCTGGAGGTCAAGGTATTTTACGACCAGATTTGGAAAAATGTTGTCACTTCCTTATTTTGCCAATCTAGCATTGTATAAACAGGTGTGTGTGTGTGTGTGTGTGTGTGTGTGTGTGTGTGTGTGTGTGTGTGTGTGTGTGTGTGTGACGCAATGGTGTCCATGAAATCATGGAATCTTGTAAGCCTTTTCATGCTATCAATATTTTGTAGTGATTATTGACATAAGAAAGGGAGAGAGTACTGACTTCAACTATTATCTTCTCTAAAGACAGCTCGAGGCAGGGAAAGCAGGAGAAAAAGCAAAAAAAGGACTGGAAGGGGAGGCAAGAAGACTGACATATTATCTCCCCTGGTTTTCAGACAACCGTTGATACAGAAGTATTCATCGTTAGCATTGCCACCTCCACGTCTGTGTCTTTATTGCGCCTGGTTGTTCCTGGTATGTCATCTGCTTGCACTTCAGTGATAAACATACCTTGGCTTTTTTCTGTTTTTGATATCACCGTCTTTCTCGACTTTGTGGGTATTCTTGCTATTCAAATTTGCATGTAATACTCTGCACGGCATACAGACAATAAGGAAGATATTGTAACTAACAAAAGTAAACACTCATTTGTGCAAATTAATTTTCTTTTGATAGGAAGATGCACTTTTTATTCATGTTATTCGGAATACTGCTGTCGTGTTTTTTTGGTTGAAGGGCTGATTCATTTTTTGTAAGAAGTGGCAGTGGTGGTAAGATGGAAGGGTGGCAACAATGGTTACCCTAAAAAGAAAAGCTTTGTTTAGACGCTTTTTTTCAATCAATTGGTTTCAACTAAGATAGACGAAACGATCACACAGGTCCATAGACAGATAAAGACAGTGCGATGCATCCTTATTGTTTTGTTCATGTTGCCGATATGCTACTCCTTGGGTTTTTGTTGTTGTTGGGTGTTTGTTTTGTTTGTTTATTTGTTTTTTTGGGGGGCGGGTAGATACTTTAACTATAATACTTTACTGCTTAGCCAATCAATGTTATTTCTGCCTTCTTATCATAATCATTACGTTTTTAGCTCACTACACACAATATGCAGCACTTCCATATAAATCCTGACGGGTTTTGAACTACACTTTGCCCATACATTTTGCCTTTGACAAAAATATACGTTGAGAGAGGAGCTATGGGCTATGGATATATCCAAAAGGTAAAGTGGAAAGAGAACAAATGAATTAATCATATACAAACTGGCATACTGACATACAGGTACCTTCGAAAATAAGCATAGAGACAGACAGAGTTAAGGAGAAACGGGTTGCGTCTAGTAAATCACTGGCAAAGTACTCTCGGTGTTTGTCTACAATTCTCCCCACTTCCTTACTGCCGTGTTCCATTCATACTCTGGCTGCTGCACGCTGCCGTTCTTCCACATGCCTGATGTCTTCATTCCTCATTACATGACTTATGTCAAACACTACGTTATCCAGCATGCACTCTCAGTACCGCTGGGTATGCAGACGCCAACATGCAAGTGCATGTGCTGTCATATACAAATACTAAAGATAGACATTCGTGTGTGTAGGTAAACACACACAAGCACGAGCACGCACGCACACACGCAAACGCGCGCGCGTTATCCAGTCTGCACTTTCAGTACCGCTGGGTATGCAGACGCCAACATGCAAGTGCATGTGCTGACATATACATTATACTAAAGACAGTCGTATGTGTAGTTTCACACACATATACACACACAACTACACATACACACAACTTCACATACACACAGGCGCGCGCGCGCGCACGCAAGTACACACAGAGGCAGAAAACAAAGAAGAGGGATGCATATTATGGGCGCATTCACTAGCAAGCATGTATGCATGCCTAAGCACATTCTCGAGTGCGCAACAAAAAGAGCTGAAATACTGACGAAAGCAAAACAAAATAATTGCGTACGATTGGGACACGAAAGCAAAAAAAAAAAAAAGAAAATCAAACAACAAAACTGAATGCAGCTACAAACAGAAATCAGCCGGTAAAAAAAAAAGCAAACAAAAACAATCTACAATCTACTAAAAAAACATATTCCAAAAAAACTGAAACGAAGGTGACGCGACAAAGGAAATGCAAATCAGCCAAAAAAGCTCAAACAGTGAGTAAAAAAAAAAATAAGGAAGGGAAATAATAATTACGAAGGATAGAACAACATTAGAAAACGCCACCAACAAACAGGATAAAAATGTAGCAGAGAAAACAATCAATATATAAAAAGGACTTATGCTCTCGATATTATTGACCATTCCTGGGTTTTACACTTTAGGAGGGGCTACCCTGTCCTAGTTATCACACCCGGGACATGACTATGAGACTCTTACACTGGATGAGAAGTTTGCATGCAAGGCTGTCTGGCTGTTTTTAAGTATCTCAGCAATACAGGCCTACTTTGACTTAAAAGGAATTGTTCTCTTTTGGTGGAATATGCAGGTTGCTTAAGCTAAGAAGTTGTCAAGGATGAAGACAACCTCAATATGACATTTGAAAGGTATAATGATATTTTAATGCAGACCTATGCAGTCTGCTTACATCGATGACTGACAAAGCTTTCAGCCAAGGCCACTTGGACTTATCATAAGCAAACACTGACTTCACCCCGAAGTCAGAATGCGGCTACCTTCGTGATGGGCAAAAACGGTCGTATACCCAACATCTTACCATTGGTCAACCTCATAGCTCTAGCCCAGGAATGACTCCCCCCCTCCCCCCAAAAAAAACAAACAACCAAAGCCAACAACAAAAAACCCAAACAAAACAAAAGAACCCAAAAAAACAAAAAGAACTGACTTCAACACTGTTTTGAAGTCACTGAAAAACAAACAACAGCAAAAGGATGAGATTAAGATGGTGAAAAGAGCTATGGGCTGTGGTAGTGCTGATAACAAAGATGCAGACTTGCTATGAAGACAGAATGAATATTGTGTCAAGTGTTTTAATCCCTAAAAGGGAGTTAAGAGGCTTTCGGTGCTATGTATCGTTTCCCCTTGTACAATTGCCATATACAAACACCTGAAGGGAAACCCTTTTATCTGAATTACTGAGACACAGACAACCCCCCCCCCTCTCTCTCTCTCTCTCATTCTCTCTCTCTATGTCTGTCTCTGTATCTGTCTTTCTGTGTGTGTGGTGTGTGTGTGGTGTGTGTGTGTGTGTGTGTGGTGTGTGTGTGTGTCTCTCTCTCTCATTCTCTCTCTGTCTGTCTGTCTCTCTGTGTGTGTCTCTCTCTCTCTCCCCTCTCTCTCTCTCTCTCTCTCTCTCTCTCTCTCTCTCTCCCTTCTTTAGAAAAGCTGCAAAAGGTATGGGAGTCAAAACACGGGAGGAGGAGGAGCAGACTGTTGCAGAGATAAACAGCTTTCAATGACCCTGTAGTTACCACAGCTGAGGCGTTAGTACCTCTCACAGACAGGAAGGGGAGGAACACGTCACAACACTGCCAGGTGAAGGGTGGGGGATTACTTTTTACTTATCTGATAGGTGTGTTGGTGCGCACACTGTGTACACGGGGGCTCTGATAATCTGGAAAGTTTATAGATAATAGTATTTCGTTTTATAAGAAATATGGAGCATTACAGAAAGAATAGCATTAGGTCATGAATGTTCAAGAAAAGTTTGTTTACAAGAGTTGAATTTTAAAGAGAAAACCCCCCAAAACTTTTGCAAAATCTTCTTTTAGCAGATAAGTGAAAAGTGTAGTATCCAAATTTGATATTTTTGTTCTTGTTTAAAGAAAAAAGAAACAGGCTGAAGGCTCCTCAACAAAATTAGGACTGTACTTTGTGGCTTTTGTTGCTCTGATAAACGTTTAGACAAATATCTACACATGCATGCATGCATGCGTGTACACACGCACGCATGCACACACACATACACAAACACACACACAAACAAACAAACACACACACCACACACATTTCGCCTGAACTGTGATGGTACATGTTACAATAGGACAGATTTATAAACTGTCAAGATGTTTTCATTTCCCTAACTTAAGATACGGTATATTTTGTGCATGTTACACAATATTAGATCATTCTTGAACTCAACTTTTTTTAAATTTTAGAAACTATAACACTCACATTCTCTGGGGTTTTTGGGTTTTTTTTAAAACTAAAATACTAAGCAGTTTGGCAACCCCCTTCATGTATGGGCCAATGGCCTTTTTGTGATTAAATCATTTGAGTTCAAGTTCTCTCTCTCTCTCTCTCTCTCTCTCTCTCTCTCTCTCTCTCTCTCTCTCTCTCTCTCTCTCTCTCTCTCTCTCTCTCTCTCTCTCTCTCTCAAAGCTGCAAAACGTATGGGAGTCAAAACACTGGAGGAGAAGCAGACTGTTGCAGAGATAAACAGCTTTCAATGACCCTGTAGTTACCACAGCTGAGGCGTTAGTACCCCTCACAGACAGGAAGGGGAGGAACACGTCACAACACTGCCAGGTGAAGGGTGGGGGATTACTTTTTGCTTATCTGATAGGTGTGTTGGTGCACAGGCTGTGTATATAGGGCCTCTCATAATCTGGGAAGTTTATAGATAATAGTATTTCGTTTTATAAGAAATATGGAGCATTACAGAAAGAAAAGCATTAGGTCATGAATGTTCAAGAAAAGTTTGTTTACAAGAGTTGAATTTTAAAGAGAAAACCCCCCAAAACTTTTGCAAAATCATTTTCAGCAGATAAGTGAAAAGTGTAGTATCCAAATTTGATATTTTTGTTCTTGTTTAAAGAAAAAAGAAACAGGCTGAAGGCTCCTCATCAAAATTAGGACTGTACTTTGTGGCTTTTGTTGCTCTGCTAAACGTTTAGACAAATATCTACACATGCATGCATCCATGCGTGTACACACACACTCATGCACACGCATGCACAAACACACATTGCGCTTAAACTGTTGGGGTTTTTTTTTGTTTTTTTCTTTCAATCAAGGATAATGGAATAAGGTCTTATGTGCTTTTTTACAACCAGTCCCCGTATGTATGTGGTTTGTAAATTCTGTCATCTGTTCCCACCGGCACACAATGGTCTACTCTTAGTAAAGCAGAACAGGATTTAATGTGTGCGCAAGATGTTATGCGTGCGTTCACAAACAGGAGCTCGGTTTATAGTCTCATCGGAAAGACTTTTGGGGAGAGTGGAGTCTGCACTGATGTTAACTCCAAGGGAAAATATCCCCTTGAACGGGAATCGAACCTGGGCTGTCAGATTATGAGCGCAGTTTTCTAACCACTAGGCTATCCCATCCCCCAATTGTGATGGTACATGTTACAATAGGGCAGAATTATAAACTGGCAGGATGTCGTCATTTCCCTATCTTAAGATACTGCATATTTTGTGCATGTTACACAATATTAGATAATTCTCGAACTCAACTTTTTTTAATTTTAGAAACTATAACACTCACACATTTTCTTTCTCTCTCTCTCTCTCAAGCTGCAAAAGGTGTGGGAGTGAAAACACCACAGGGGGTTTAGACTGTTGCAGAGATAAACAGCTTTCAATGACCCTGTAGTTACCACAGCTGAGGCGTTAGTACCTCTCTCAGACAGGAAGGGGAGGAACACGTCACAACACTGCCAGGTGAAGGGTGGGGGACTACTTTTTTCTTATCTGATAGGTGTGTTGGTGCACACACTGTGTACACCGGGGACTCTGATAATCTGGGAAGTCTATAACTAGCCGCATTTCCTGGACTGGTAAAAATATCTCTTTGCATAAAGTTGTGTGGCGAATTTTAAATGTCAAGCAAAAAGGTCACTGACAAATCACAGATTCCAGGACGCAAGACACAGTATACCGCAAAATTATTGTTTAGACGATACCTTCTGTCCACACAGCAGTCAAACAAAAATCAATCTTCGTATGTGAGCAAAAATGCCAAGCTGGTGATTGGTCCTTAAGAATTAGGAGTTTAGATTGTTTAGCCCATGTAGCCTCATTCCTAGTGTAACCAGTAATAGTAAACCCATGGAGAAATAGGGTATTGTATGAACTCATTATATACGCGTGCATTTGTGCAAGACAACCCATACACAGATGCATGCGTGCATGCACATACACACACACAAGAGAGAGAGAGAGAGAGAGAGAGAGAGAGAGAGAGAGAGAGAGAGAGAGAGAGAGAGAGAGAGAGAGAGAGAGAGAGAGAGAGAGAGAGAGCACTCAATGTCAGTGAGTTTTATGATAGGATGGGCAGATGCTTGTAAATGTTTCGTTTTTCCCAAGCTGTGGAGTTTTTTCAAACACATTACATGGGTTAATTTTCTTAGTCAGGAATATACACCACAAACGGCTTTTGGTTTTGAAATTAGAAACCCTCTGGATCAGAAGACTTGAAAACATCATATCTATAACCTCCTGTGTACTCTCTGTCTCCATGTATGCCAGTCTAGTCTGTCTGTCCGTCTCTGTCTGTCTGTCACTCTCTCAAGAAAACACATTTTTTTATAAAAAGTGTTTGAGATCAAACAACAGATGACAAACGGAGTCAAAGGGAGATAAAGAGCATCCAGTTACCAGGAAGTTATAGCAGCTGTAATTATATAGCAGCTGCAAAACGCTATGTGATGGATGAGGAGGGAGGGAGAAACATGAACAGAACAGCCCAGTAGATGGTAGTAGTAGGTACGTCAGTTTCCTTATCTGATGGATGGAGGCTTGGGGGCACAAACTAAGTATACAGTTAATCTGAAAGACGGTAGTAGTTGTGAAAAGTAAATTATGTTGAGAGAGAGTATCAGTAATTCCAAACATTTCGCACTTATATTCTTAGACCTGCTCTCATATACACACACACGCATGCGCGCACGCACACACACACACACACACACACACACACACACACACACACACACACACACACACACACACTTTTTGTTGTTATATATACATATATATGATTTTGTTTTAGCCGGATGGCTTGAAAAAAAAGCAACGGAAGGCTTTTTCAATAAGACATCTGGAAATAAAAGTCTGACTTTGACACACACCACTCATGCACGCACATACACACTTATTCATCCACGCACGCATACAAACACACATGCTTGCACATGTGCATGCACATATAAATGAACAATAACAGAAGAGTAATACTGAAATAAGAAAAACAAATGATAGACAAACTTTACAACAAGAATGCTGATAAAAACGCCACCATCCCAAATAACATTACTGTAAAGAACAGTACAGGAACAACAATCATTGAGCAATGTGATAGCACTCAGAACCATGTCAAAAGCTGCCATAGACTCTCACCCCACACCACACACTAGTGAACACCGATACTGCTGACAACAAAGACACCAGCATTACTCAGAAGCCATCACTTTATGAGAGATCTCCTGACATGAGGGCAAACCTGTCGCCCTTGGGTGCAAAACCGGGAAGAATGGAGTGGCCGTTTGAACTGTGATAGCACCAATGGTGTTCAGCTCTTCAGCCGATCTCAGCACACATGTGGGGGATAGCAGACTGTCTGGTGTGCTGGCCTGAGTGACAGGTACAAGTGCTTGGTCTTTGGAAAGGGCAATACTATGTACTGCTTCTTCAGCCTGCCATTTACTCAGCTGGCCTCTTTGTAAGAAAATGGAAAGTCTTAAGCTTTCTAACTTTTCCTTTTTATGTCTTTCTTGTCTGTTCACCAAATGTTGATTGGTGCAAACCCACTTGCGTATTATCAAATAAAATCAGAAACAGACTGAACAGAGATACTGAATAAGCAAAATCAGGCAAAGGATATCTGAAGGGTCTCACATTATCACTGTTACAAAATGTTTTAGTGAGCGAAAGTTTTATTTTTCTGCTGAGAAATATACCAATTTCTGATTTGACCATTAGGCATAGTTTCCATCTACAACTATTCTTGTGCTTCGTTACAGTTTTGAGCACTGAACGATCTGAGTTCATGGCAATGTGTTAAACAATGATACACGATAGCTTTAGAATATTTGTAGTCCAAGCATTCAGGTGTAAAGTTTATATTTAATTATGCGTATGACTCTGAAGAAAATCTTTCAAAATGGTTTCAAACAAGCTTAGTGGACACTGAATCTACCGGAACTCTCTACACGGCAACAATCCTGAACTGAAACCAGCAGTCTCTGCCAAATCTGGTATTCTCTATAAGAAGCACCTGGGTTTGCAGGTGAATCTACTAAAACTAACTTTGCATGACAAGAATGAAGGAATAAGAATGGAAGAAACGCAGAAGGTGATGGTGGCTGTAGAAAAAGAGACAAACCTTCCCTGAAAGCTAACATGAGTATCAGTGTCAGAGTCTCTCAGCCTGCAGACAAAGACAACGGATTGGTATGTATCCTTTCCCTCTTCTCATGGGTCAATGATTATACAGCTTATAAAGTCACATTTTTCCAGATAAATGAGGACTCTCTCTCTCTCTATCTCAAACGGGAAATGAGGGCATGGTGTAAAGAAGCCCAATGCTCTTCCATTTACCCTCAATACAGTTCAACTCTCTCTCTCTCTCTCTCTCTCTCTCTCTCTCTCTCTCTCTCTCTCTCTCTCTCTCTCTCTCTCTCTCTCTCTCTCCTCTCTCTCTCTCTCTTAACAGACAGGAAAAGGTGTTTGAGAAAAAACAACAGATGTGACGAAGAATCAAAGTGTGATAAAGAGCATCCAGTTACCATGGTGTTACAACACAGCCAATTTTATAGTGGCTGCAAGCCACTGCCTAGTGGATGTTGCAAGGGGAAGGAGGCAGGAGAAGGGGGAAGAGGTTGAGGAAGAGAGGGAGTAGGAAAGGTGGTGAAGTAAGGTACATGAATAGTAGCTGGTACATCAAGTTCTTTATCTGACGAATACTTGGGTGCACAGACTAAGTACACAGTTAATCTGGAGGACGTACAGAATAGAGAAATTCATGTTTTGTTATCAGAAATGAAATTATGTATATTTCACAAAACTGTGCTCATATAATATGTTGGTCATATATATATGCTCTCACACACACAAACGCATGCACACATATATATATATGCATTCATTCATAAGCATGTGCATGCATTAAATGTATACACTTGCATATGATTAGCACAAAAGGAAGAAAAGATGTCTGAAAACTGAAATAGCATAAAGCGCTGTTAACATAATGTATTGTAAGAGCGCGTTACTAGCTTGTTGTTCTGATTTCTTTTGTGCACAGAATATGTCTACTCTGTATAAACATCTGTTAAATCATATAACACAGATCAGTTCCTGTAAATGCTACTGGCTCAAGTAGCTGTACTTAGAACAGGTGCACAACACAAAACGACACAGCCATCAGTGTGAAAACACCCAGGACCATGTCAAAAGCTGCTACACACTCTCACCCCACACCACACACTAGTGAACACCGATACTGCTGACAACAAAGACACCAGCATTACTCAGAGGCCATCAGTTTATGAGAGATCCCATGACATGAGAGCAAACCTGTCGCCCTTGGGTGCAAAACCGGGAAGAATGGAGTGGCCGTTTGAACTGTGATAGCACCAATGGTGTTCAGCTCTTCAGACGATCTCAGCACACATGTGGGGGAAAACAGACTGTCTGGTGTGCTGGCCTGAGTGACAGGTACAAGTGCTTGGTCTTTGGAAAGGGCAAGACCATGTACTGCTTCCTCAGTCTGCTATTTACTCACCTGGCCACTTTGTGAAAGCAGTCGGGGAAAAAAGTATGCCCTAAAGGTTATGAATTCTTTTTTTAATTTAACAATGGGTTATTCCCTATGTCATGATACAGATCAGTAAAATTCTGTACTATAAGATTAAAGATATGAAACAAAGCGAGGTCTGCAAGGACAAAAATATGAAAGATATTTATTTCAAGTGTTTTATGATTTTCCTACTCTAGAATGACAAGATTCTGTTTTCAAGTAGAACTATATTTCATCAGTCAATATATGCTTCTGGGAATCATATAGCAGACCTTGAACATTGGCAATTTTTTAATTCAAAGCTATATTTTATACACTGTCATATCACTGCACTGGGCAATCAAAAGAACGCATGGATATCTGAAATACTTAGGTGACTAGTGCTGGCTATGGTGCTTGTTGTTTTATTGCTACTTTTGTTTGGGATTCATTTTTTAATTCCAAGTATTTAGGCGTAATTGTAAAGTTACCATGGTTTTGTGGGGTTTTTTTTTTTAGTAACAGAGTTTTTTAAAAATAAATTTGGTAATATAAAAATAATACAGACTCAACTGAAAGATTTTTCAAACATTTCCTAATCCATATTGTTCTGTTCTTTTTTAATAGTTATCGAGCATAGTTATTTACGTTTTGTCACATGAATCCATTTTTTAGGTATCAAGGGGGAAGTAAGCCAAAGACTTCATGATGGTAGATACAACTGCTGAAGAGAGAAATGGTGACCCAAAATATATTCCTTTCCATGCTAACTTTTGCAGCACAGCAAATCTTTGCAAAACATGTACAAAATACTACAATTCTCCACATCTTAGTTGTCTTTGTTGGTCGTTGGGCGTTCTCCAGCGTAACACCCTATAGGTCATCCAGAATATGCGCACCTGGGAATCAGTGTTAGACTGTACATTTTAGTTTGAGTGCAGATAGAATGGGTAGCTTGGAGGAAGAGACAGAGAGATTTATCGTGTGAAAAAGGATGAGGACAGAGTCGAAGTACTGAGAAAGGAAGAGAAACAGACAAATAGGTAGTCAGATAAGACCAGCAGGAAGAAAGACGAACAGAGTGACGGTCGGAAGCAGAAGATAAAAGGAGAGAGGGAGTTTGTCAGCAAGCATGTTGCTAAACCCAATGACTCCACAACAAGTCTTCTTGCTTTCTGCAGATGACGAAAAACAGACAAGCAAATCAACTTGAAGAGCTGTGGTTAACAAAAGCGAATGCATGCACACGTGCACGCACATGTGTATGTGTGTGGGTGGGTGTGGGTGTACCTGCGAGCAGGGGTGTGAGTGTGCATAGGCATGTGTGTGTGTGTGGGGGGGGGGGGGGGGGGCATGGTATGTGTGTGTCTGTGTCAGTATCTGTCTGTCCTTAGAACTACTTTTCTTCAAACATATTCCACATTGATCTCGAGGTTTGCACGGGTACCCAAACACCCAATCTCATGATGGCACCAACATTTACAGGCCTGTCGCCTTTCGTGCCCCTGCCAACTTGTGCTTTCCTTCTTTGCACTGTGTTTGGCTAGTGTTGACTGATGTAACCTCTCAGAAACTGGAAGGTCTTTATCTTCCTTCAGCATCTTTCGTCAGCCTTTGCTTTCGTCTGCACGCCATGTCTTTTCATCTGTTTTTTTGGTTTTGTTTTGTTGTTGTCTTTTTTGTTCTTAGAGGGAGAGTAGAGAGAGGGGAGAGAGAGAGAGGGAGGAGAGAGAAAGGGAGAGACAGACAGACAGAGATACAGATAGAAAGAATTGAGCTCTGAACAAAAGATTTATCCATAAAGAGGCCATTGGCCCATACATTCTGGAAGATGTCGATCAAGTCAATGACTAAGAACAAGCATGCACGGTGAAGCACATCCTTCTGATAAGCTGACTGTAAACTTGGCAGTTGATGTAACTGAATGTCTAAAGATAATAAACGCGTAGCTCTTTTGGTATCTGCAATAAAAGTCTGCGTAATTTCTGCAGTTTATAATCACGGTTGCTTTTTCATACTCTGTGTTCATATGTGTCTTGTGTCCTGCAAAAACTGTATAAAATTGATTTGACTTGATTTGATTTCACACACACACACAGAACACACACACACCTACACACACACACTCACACACACACACACACACACACACACACACACACACACACACACACACACACACCACACCTGCTCTTGCAGACAAAAAAGCAAAGGTAGACGACAGACGTCCCAGAGAGAGATCAAGGACCACCATTCACCAAAAGCTCACATCAGTCAACACAATGGTAAAAAAAACAAACATAAAAAACACTACCATGGATAGCAGAAATAGTAAAACACTTGGCACAGGCACTGAGGAAACAGCAGTGTGTGTGTAGTGTCAATGTTGGTGCATCACTTGCCTCATGGACTTGGGGGTTTGGGTGCACGTGCACACTGTGTATGCAGCTCTTTTCATCTGGCAGCTGTGTGTGTGTGTGTGTGTGTGTGTGTGTGTGTGTGTGTGTGTGTGTGTGTGTGTGTGTGTGTGTGAGTGTGTGTGTGTGTGTGTGTGTGCGTGCGTGCGTGCGTGCGTGCGTGGGTGTGTGTGTGTGTGTGCGTGCGTGCGTGCGTGCGTGCGTGCGTGCGTGCGTGTGTGTGTGTGGTGAGAACAAGGGTTTCTCAGATCTGAAAGGAACTGTTGTGTCTGAGATGACAGAAGGTAAAATATCTATGCTAGCATGCTTGTGATCTTCCGGCTTGTGTGTTAGTGTGCGTGCGTGCGTGTGTGCATGTGTGTGTACTTTTTTTTCTTTTTACACACGCACACATACACATGCACGTCATCGAGTGCGCAAGCAAGCGCGCACACACACACTCACACATGCACAGAGAGATGGGGGGGTTGGGGGGGGGGGGGTGGAATCAGAACGCAAGAATAAAACAGAGGATTCCCAAGGATGGATAAGCGGTAACTGTTTTCTTTCAACAGGAAAGTGAGTGACAGAAAGGCTAGGAGATAACGGACCTTGTTGGAGGGGGGTACAAACTAAAAAAGGACAGAGAAGCAGAGAAAGAAAGGCCCACGGCGAGGTAAAGAAAAAGAAATAAAAATATTCACAGTTGTCATTCCTGACAAACATAGGTAGAAACCAGAAAAAAAACAGGCATAAGACTGAAAGCAATCACAATCATGACAAAAAAAACCTGTCTCAAGCCCTTCCACCCACATCCCACAATGGTGGTGTACACTGGTACCATTGACAGAGGAACTACTACCATTACTCAAGAGTCATAAGGTAGGTGTCCCATAACCTATAAGGTCGTAGGGGAGCGAGGCGTCAGAGACCTCACTTTTCTAGGGCCAGCGTTTTGAGGGCGGCGCCCATCTCCTCTCCCTCGCTGCTTTACCTTCCCTGACCCTAAAGAGGACAGGTACCCATTTACAGCTGGGTGAACTGGGGGAACTGTACTGAAGCCAAGGCGCGCAAACGGTCACCCATCCAACTGGTAACCACGCTCGACGCTGCTTAACTTGGCTGGGGGAAAGCGAGTGCTCCGACCACTGAGCTAACCCTGCACAAAAACTACCACCACGTACGCAGACTTGTCGCCCCTAGGGTTCAAACAGGAGGAATACTGTGTGGACTGAAGAATGACTAAGCCAATGACCTCTCTCTCTCTCTCTCTCTCTCTCTCTCTCTCTCTCTCTCTCTCTCTCTCTCTCTCCTCTCTCTCTCTCTCTCTCTCTCTCCTCTCTCTCTCTCTGTGTTTAGCTGACACTGTAGCAAGTGGAGGGGTTGCGGTCATGCACCCAGGAGACCAGCTGCCACACTTGAGTCTTGACTGACAAGGATACGAGCTTCAGTTTGTTCAGACAATAGCCAGCGTCAACGCGAGGAAGCACTGACTGTAGCCTTGACCTGGAGAAATAAGTCTTTGAAACTGTGCTATGATGTATCATATTATGTAATTGAGCTTTTATTTGTTCCTTCAACTTTATCTCATAGCCCCTCTTCTTCTCTCTATCCTGTCTGTTGAATGACATCAACATTATTTCCTTGTTCATATTTAATAATGAATGTATGGAATTTATATAGCGCTGAATCTTGAAAAGCAACAAATCAAAGCGCTCAGATTTTATTTCATACCACTTTAAGTCATGGCAGATTTCTCTCCGTGAAATTCGGGCTGCTCTCCCCGGGGAGAGCGGGAGAACGCGTCGCCACTTAGCGCTGCGCCACCCTTTCAACCTTGTGGCTGTATAGTATACTATGAACAGCTAAATGAAACGATTTGAAAACAAAACTTTTTATAGCTCAACTGATCACAAAAATGAAAAGTTATTTGCAAATCATTTAAATAAACCTGCCTTCATACTTATCATTAACTCGAGGAAAAGGCTGCACCAAGATGGACAGGTTGTTCTGAATTCATGTAATATATTTATGCATAGTCCAGCCGTTAATGCAAGGATATTGGTCAAAACCTGCAAAAGAGAGTGACAGTGTGCCTTTGGGCATACACATACTTTGGATCCTCCTCTACAATTCTGGCATGAGGAAACACTATACTGGCCATCTGTCTCCCACTTAATTTGGTACTTAAAGATATATGGCCTACGTATCATAGACCATGACAAATGTAAACCTTCCCCTAAACTACCCCTGCCCTTCCCTCTACCCCCTCCTCCTTCCCCCTAACCTACCCCTCTCTTCCCCATATCTTTTCACCTCTTCCCTCCCCAAAACCTACCCCTCCTCCTCCCTGGCCTATCCCCTCCATCCCACGACCTAATGGTTAGAAGATTGCACTCACAATTTGGTGAACCAAGTTCTCATCCTGTTCAAGGGGATTTCCCCCCTGGAATTAACACCCCAAAAGTCCTTCGGATGAGACTATAAATCGAGGTCCCATGCACGAATGCACGCAGAACATCTTGCACACACGTTAAATCCTGTTCCACTTTTTGAAAGAGTAGGCCATTGTGTGCTGGTGGGAACAGATGACAAAATTAACAAAACACATGGGGAATAGACATAAAATACCACATGAGTACTTATTCCATTATCCTCGATATAAAAGAATAAATACATTTTTTAAAAATAAATAACTTACCTTCTCTCTATTCTACCTCTTCTTCCATCCTAAATTACACCTATCTCCCCTCCCATCCCTTATTTCTATCCTCTCCTCCACCCCCTAACTTAAACACCTATAAGATAAAATAAAATAAAAGCTTTATCATGCACACATAGCTCTTTGCAACTCTAAACACACGAACATTCACAGCTTGAAGAAAGTTGTAGAAAATGCCACTATTATAAGGAAACAACTGCACAGACAGGCACAAAGATAATGAGAACTGATTTTTCCCAGTAAGAGATAATAAGCCCTGTAATTGCTAGTGGTTGCTGCACCTTCCTCCCCCATATTACCCCTCTAACCACCACCCCTATTCTCCCAGTTACCCTCCCCTTCTATTCTCCCCCCCCTATCCCCTTCTATTCTCCCCCCCCCCCCCCCCCCCACCCCACCACCCAGCTACCCCCCCCACCCCACCCAACCGCCCCTATCCCCTCTATTCTCCCCTCACTCACCACCCCCCCCCCCCCACCCCCTGCCCCTATCCCCCCCCCCCCCCTATTCTCCCAACCCCCAGCTGCCCCTATCCCCTGTTATTCTCTCCCCCCCCCCCCCCACCTCCTTCCAGAAACCCCCTTCTCTTCCTATTTTTTCTTCTCTCTCTCTCCTCCAGCTACCCCTCCCTTAAAAAATTTGGGAAAAAAAAAAACCGACACAAATATGGGAAGATAGACAACACATTTCCTCAAAACTTCGGAGGATTTAGAAGTTAGCGGTGATCCCCATGGAGATCACAAAATCCTAAGTCACAATTAAAGTTGTGGCATCCTTAAGTTTATGATATATTATCAAAGTACAAATTCCAAACTTTGCAGGTGTCTTTTATATCATTTTACAAATTTGAAAAAAAGTCATGTCTACAATAATTAAACTTCACCCATCACTTGTTTCAGACAGGTTAACAGAAATTTGTACAATGTCATAAAAAATTGTTGCTTCATTTTCATCAGATGGGAGCTTTGATCTGGACTATAAAACAACTTCAAACCAAAAAAAAAGGGATGCAATTGTTTAACACATTGAGGTTGTGCCGAAGCTTAAGCTTAAGCTTCAGCACTCTTTTCCTTTACTGTGACGTTCCGAAGCTTAAGAATCGGCAGACTTACGATTTTTTTTTAAAACACAAAGTGATGGTTCCCTTGAGGAAAGTACTCTGGCCTGTAGGGCAATCATTTTTCTAAACACAGTTGCTTTCCTTGACCATAAGCTTGCCTAGTTTTTGTCTGTTGGCCAATTTTGTTTGACATGTCAACAAGTGATATCTTTGGGATTTCAGGCACTCCAGTGTTATGATTCTTTAAAAGAAAATATGTTGTACAAAAAGTGACATCACATGGATTCAGCCAGCTTCAGGGAACTTTACTTTGGTGAAAAAGCATCACATTGCTCCAAGGGGACTAGTTGATGAATAGTTAAAGCCATTTAAGATACCAGTCCTAATTTTCAAAACTTTTTATTTTTCAGCATTCAGTAACATATTTTGAAAATTTGTAAAAAATAAATACAGTCATCTATTAAAAAAACTGTGAACAATCTCAAAAGAAAACATTATAAACTTTTTAATGATGTATAATGTGTATGTCATTGTTATGTTGGGTAAGTCTGCTGAATTTTTCAAATATAGCTAAAATCACGCGTCACCACAAAATGGCGGGATCCATTTCACTGCCACTCCAGTGAGTTAAGATTCCTGTGAAGGAGAAGTAATACTGACTTGAAATAGCACACACGTCGTGGTTGTCAATCTAAACACAAGTAAACAAGGTTCATAATGCAGTAATATCATTCACAGCTTGAAGACAGTGGTCACTTGCAAAGTTTCTGTAGAAACTGTCACCCTTAAAGCAAAACAGTTACACATGCAGGTGCAAACTAAATAAATGAAAATATAATGAAACAAACAATTTGGTCAAACTGCCTTTGTGGTGGCCTGATAATTTCATTTCATGTTTGATTGGTAACATTTATTCTTATTACAGGGGTGGGGGGATTTGTTTCGTAAAATGTCGCAAAAAGCGTCAGCGTAAATAAAATACTCTGGACACAATTAACTTTTTTGAGACACTGAAAATGAACGTCTTCAAGATAAAGACACAGTCAAAGAGGATGATGATATTAGTTAACATTGTTAGCATGTCAGTCTTTATCAGGTACACATTTTATGTTTTTGTTTTTACTTTTGGATTTGTATTTTGGGTTGTTTTTTTCAGGTTTCGTCTCATTTCTATGTGTCATTAATAGGGGTCTCCTACAACGCAGTTACCATCTTTGTTTGACCCTTATTGTTGGCTGGGGCGTTGATACCAGGAACGACAGAAGAGCTGGTTTTAACCTTGTTTTAATCGTAAATAATTGAGTGACTTTTTTATATGCTAGAGCACCAATGGAGAGATGTTCTGTATGCGGCCATTTACCCACCGTTAAGGTTGTAGGAGCATTGAGACTTAGGGGATGGATTTAATGACATTTTAACTTTTATGGGGTGACTGTCTAATCGCTTCTAGGGGATTTACCCATGGGGATGCGAGGGGGGAGGAGGGGCTGTCTGTATAAATAGCATCTCCCCTTCTGGAAATTCGTGCTAGGAATTCCCTCTTTTTACCCCCCTCTTTGTTTCTACTTGTTCCTTTTCTATTTGTCCCTCTCTTGTTTTATTTTCTGCCTTTTTGGTCCTTCTCCCGCCTTTTTCAAGAAAAACTTTTACATAACAATCTCTCCCCTGCCAAAAATCAGAGCGCCGGGGCCCGATTTTTCGCATTTTCGCTCAGTACAAAAAAACATGTTGCGTTGAGCGTTCGATGCGAAGAAAAAGCAAAATTTGGGTTTATTGAAAAAAAGGGTTTTGAGCAGCGAACTGGGCCATTGACCTAGACAATAAAATGAAAGGGCAGGGTTGTTTGATTCAAACAAACATACATTTTTTTTATTGAACAGGGAAAAAACATTCTTTTCTCCATTATATCTCTCGATACTCTCTCTCTCTCCCCTCCTCATCTCTCTCTCTCTCTCCCCTCATCTCTCTCTCTCTCTCCTCTGTCTCTCTCTGTATCTGCATATAAACATAACTGTCTAAATATCATTTCATGTACTTGTGCGCTCTATTAAGCTCGTGTGTGAATGGCCGTGCATTTGCATGTATTTGTTGAAAGTGGGGTGTGTGTGTGTGTGTGTGTGGGGTGTGTGTGTTGTGTGTGTGTGTGTGTGTGTGTGTGTGTGGTGTGTGTTGAGTATGTGTGTGTGTGGTGTGTGTGTGTGTGTGGTGTGTGTGTTGTGTGTTTTATCTATTTCTCTATTTTGGTCCCATTGATCTGGAATTACCTTCCTTCTCTCTCTTCACCCGAATGCCTACTAATGACACTTTTAAATCCAGCCTCCAAACAACTTATTTCAAATCTAGATTTCCCGTTGTTTTTCATCTCATATCTGTTTCCCTGCCTTCAAAAGCCAAATTCCCATCACCCGGCCAAAGTGTTTAAAAACCCTTTATTTTTTGTGTGTGTGTGTGTGGTGTGTGTGTGTGTGTGTGTGTGGTGTGTGTGTGTGTGTGTGTGTGTGTATGAGAGAGAGAGCGAGAGAGAGAACTTCAATTTGTAAAACTATTTGTGATTTGGTTGTATGTATAAGAATAGGTTGAACACAAGCGTTTTGATACGTTCTTACAAGATAAAGCGCCATATAATTTACATATTATTATTATCATCAGTGATATCCTTATTTCATTTCGTGTTGTTTAAAGCCCTACTGACCATGAATGTCATATTTTGACTGTCACCTCACTTAGTTTCAATAACTGTAACAACTTCCACTTCAATCTAAGATGAAGCCCTCCTAAACTCTCTTCAAGGTGTAAGTTATTTTACATGTGTTAAGTTATGCTGCATATAAACGCTGCTCATCTCTATTTAGCGTTTTGGACACATTATATGTGCGGAGTAAAGCCTTCATTGTATCTGATAGCAATATTACCTCCCATTCATAGGCTATCACAAACAGTTGCATTCCTTTTCATTGTTTGATATTGCTCAGAAGTCCAGGTAAAAGTTTGTATCTGATGGAAATAAAGCAGCAATTTTTATACAGAATTGTAGACTCTACTGTTTACCTGTCTGAAACTAGAACAGGGTAAAACTGAGTATTTAGGATAAGCATTTTTGCTATTTCCGAACTAATATAGGAAAAGACACCTTTACAGTTTGGAACTGTTAGTTTCAATAAAATGATGTAAAACTATAAATGCAGCAACTTAGCTGTGAGCTATAGGAATTTGTGACCTTTATGAGGGTCACCCCTAACTTCTAACCCTCTGAAGTTTGGAGGAGATGTGTTGTCTATCTTCCCATGTTTGTGCTTTTTTTTCAATTTTATTTTGGGAAGGGGTAGCTGGAGAAAAGTAAATTTGGGAGGGTTAGCTTGGAGGGGAGTACAGGGGAGATGGTTAGCTTGGGTGGAGTTGCAGTGGGAGGGGTAGCTTGGTGGGAGGGGTAGCTTGGGTGGGGGAAGGGCATAGTTTCAGGGAGGGGTAGCTTGGGTGGGGGCAGATATTAAGGGAGGGGTAACTTGGGAGGGGTTAGGGGACGGGAGGGGGGGGGGGGGCGGGTAGCTTGGGAGGGAATACATGGGGAGAGAGGTTACCTTGGGAGGGAAGTACAAAGGAGGACGGGTTGCTTGGGGGGGGGTACAGGTGGGGGTAGTACAGGTGGGGGAGTACAGGTGGGGTGGGGGGTAATTTTGGAAGGAAATACAGGGGTGAGTACAGGGGGTGGGGGGTAGTTTTGGAAGGAAATACAGGGTGGAGGGGAAGCTTGGGAGGGGAGGAGGGGTGGGTGTAGGTACAGGGAGGGAGGGGTAGCCAAGGTCAGTTTGGGAGGCACAGATTCATCGTTTCCCACGCTAATATTGGTCATTATAATCTTAAGTATATGTATGCAAACTGACTGTCACTCTGCACGTCAGAATTTAATCCTTGGCGGCTGTGCTAACATACATTATAATATGAAAAAAAGTTTGCTTCCGTCAAAACTGGAAGAAAAAAAAATTCTAATCGAGGGAGAGAAACACACAAACAGAAAAATGTCTCAGGTTTGAACGAGAGGAACAGGAAGTGAGGAA
>CM054146.1:44777949-44780449 GCA_028751875.1 Rapana venosa | reverse complement strand
TACAAATTCTGTCATCTGTTCCCACCGCACACAATGGCCTACTTTTTAAAAAAGCGCAACAGGATGTCACGTGTGCGCAAGATGTGTGTGTGTGTGTGTGTGTGTGTGCGTGCGTGCGTGCGTGCGTGCGTGCGTGCGTGTGTGTGTGTGTGTGTGTAAGTGAGTGTGTGTGTGTGTGTGTGTGGTTGTGTGTGTGTGTGTTGCGTGGTGATGTGTGGTGGTGTGTGTGTGTGTGTGTGTGTGTGTGTGTGTGTGTGTGTGTGTGGTATGTGTGTGTGTGTGTGTTGCGTGCGTGCATGCGTGGGTGCGGCGTGGCGTGGTGCGTGGTGGTGCTGTGCTGTGCGTGTGTGTTGCGTGTGTGTGTGGTGTGTGTGTGTGTGTGTGTGCGCGCGCGCTAAAGGGTAGGCAGGGGACAAGAATGTTGGTTGTAGATCTGTAAATGCATTGCACACAATACCATAAGCTGTGAACAGGTCGTACAAAACGGAAAAAGAAACAAACACAAAACCAGGAAAAATGCGACACCAATCAAGAACACTGTCAAAAACCTGCCACACACTCTTCTAGCTCACACCACACGATGGTAAACACTGATACCGCTGACAGAGAAACGAAACGACTGTGGTGTATGTCGTTAAGTGGTTTTTGTCTCTAACTGGCTCAAAACGTTTAACTGTGCGAACCTGTTCCAAAAGTAACGGGAAATGTTTTCAAACTGCTTAGCACATCGCTTTATTATCAATACAGATGAAAACACTGACCAAAATAACGGCAAAAAGCAGATATCAATCAGAGAAATTGTAACAATAACCAGAATAACGACACTAAAAAGATGTTAATTAGACACACTTTTATCTATATTCCATGATTTATAAACATTTACTGCTGTTATTCTAGTTGTATTTTCGTATGTCTTGATATAAAGCAATGTGTTAAACAACTTAAAAATAACTTCCAATTACTTTTGGAACGCGTTCATGCAGATGAACATCTTGAGCCAGATAGCGACAAGAAAATCACTTAACGACATCATAAAACGCCCGACCGACAGTACACAGGAAGCGTCACGTCACTCTGTACATAAACGATTGCCATGTCGGCAAGCTTGTAAGTTGTTGAGGTGAAAAACAGACAGAAAATGTCAAACCATCAGAACTGCCAGAACATCAATCCCGTTCTGCTCCACACCTTACCCCGAGTCACAGGTCTATGACAGCCACAAGTGCTTGGTCTTTGGTACCCGGGGTGGGGGGGTGGGGGGGGAGGTGGGTGGGGTTGGAGGGGGGGGGGGGGGGGGGGGGGGACCGTGAGGTCTTTTTTTATGTCATTCTTTTATATCTAGGATAATGGAATAAGCACTAATGCGCTTTTTTACATCCAGTCCCCGTGTGTATGCGGTTTGTCAATTCTGTCATCTGTTCCCACCGGCACACAATGGCCTACTCTTACGAACAGCGGAATAGGATTTAACGTGTGCGCACGATGCCTCGGTGTATAGTCTCATCCGAAGGACGTTTTGGAGAGAGTGGAGTCTGCACTGATGTTAACTACAGAGGAAAATATCCCCTTGAACGGGAATCGAACTCGGGTCGTCAGATTCCAAGGGCAATGTTCTAACCACTAGGCTATCCCGCCCCGGCCGCTTTCTGGTGGCTCTACACTAAAATCTCCCGTATTTTACCACTCTGTCTTTTTCCTTACTTTTCTTTTTTCTTTCTCTCTCTCTCTCTCTCTCTCTCTCTCTCTCTCTCTCTCTCTCTCTCTCTCTCTCTCTCTCTCTCATCTCTCTCTCTCTCTCTCTCTATATTTGCTTCTATCCCCAGTCCCTTCTCCTGCCTTTTCTCAAGAAAACCTGACAAACATTTTCTCGCATTTTTCAAACGAATTTCTTTTTAAACAACTCCCCTAAAATCAAACTGTATCGGCTGATGCCGGCAGGCAGGCAGGCAGGCAGACAGACAGGCAGACAGGCAGGCAGGCAGGCAGGCAGGCAGGCAGGCAGGCAGGCAGGCCTCCTGCAGAATCACAAGCATAGGGGAAAACCAGGCACAGTGTATGGAGACTTGGTCTTTAAAAATGCACTCTTATTAGCCTACTGCCTGTCCAGTCCTGCACCTCATCTGTCCACTAACGTCTTGGTCGTCCTCTACGCCTCTTTCCTTCCACTCTTCCTATCAGCACTGTTTTGGATAGACAGTAATGTTTCATTACAATAATGCAAAATATATAAGATATAAAGGGTTTGGGCTGTTTTCAATAGCTCTTTTCGGACTCCTAGTAAAATGAGGTCTTGTTCGTCTGGCGTTTTGTCCTTCCAACTAATCTTAGCTGTCTTTCTGTAGGTCTACATTTCGAATGTTTCTACATTTTTCTCTGTTTCTTTTGTAAAAAAAAAAATGTCTATGTTTCAGATCCATAGGGAACAATAGGAAATATGGAGCATTCTTTTTTTTCATTAATCTTTAAAAGGGAAGGGGGGGGGGGGGGGCTCCTAACTTAT
>CM054146.1:44750449-44765449 GCA_028751875.1 Rapana venosa | reverse complement strand
CACACGGGGACTGGTGAAAAAGTACATGAACGCTTATTCCATTATCCTCGAAATAAAACAATAAGTTAAAAAATAAAAACTTCACACACACACACACAACACACACACACACACACACACACACAACAACACCACACAACAGACTGATATTCAAAAAGCAGTTTTTCAAGGAGCCACAACCCCTTACAGACCACACACACACATCTCCTCCTTACCAAATACAAATCCAGCCTCCTCTCCACCCCCTTGTCATCCTCTCTAATAGGTTGATGAGGTACGCAAAAACGCTACATTAGCAGTTCCAGAAACAAGACAGCAGTTCTCTTCGACCCATGCAAAACGTACATAAACACACACACACACACACTCACTCCTCTCTCTCTCTCTCTCTCTCTCTCTCTCTCTCTCTCTCTCTCTCTCTCTCTCCTCTCTCTCTCTCTCTCTCTCTCTCTCTCTCTCTCTCACGAAAAGGGTTTTTTTCCTCGTCAATGTTTGTAGTACTTCTTGGTGAAACTGTAATCTAGAGGTTAACCGCCTGCCTAGAAAGCGATACGTCGTGTTCTGAATCCCGTTTGAGTCCGAAACTTTTTCCCCCACAAATTCCGAAGACCTTGAGGTTGGGTGGGTTTTTTTAATAGGTGGCATTACTCTTGTGGCGAGGTGCTCTCCCCGGGAAGAGCAACCCGATTTTCACGCGGAGAGATCTGCCGTGACTGAAAATGGTGTACAATACAATGCAGCACAACACACTACAACACAATACAACACACAAAACAACATAGCGAAATATAACACAATACAACACAATAGAATACAAAATAGCACAACACAACACAACAAATGCAATACAATCAGTTGATGCATGAGGTTGCCATGATCACAACAGAAGATTATTCAGCCTTTCAAAGACTATCTTGCAGGCTACCACGCGAAAAAAGAAGGTGTTGTCAACAAAGAGAAAGAAGAATGCGAAATTTATTATAGTACCACCAAAAGAATAAACCTCATACACCGATTCCTTGCACACACGTCAAAACCCATCAATCTTTCCGGAAAGAAAAAGCCTCGTATTACTTGAAATGAAACAACATACCCAGCATGCAGTCATCGATCTCAAGAGGTATGGTTCAACTTGCTTAAAAACTTACTGCGCCAAAAATGCAGTAGAGCGTTCCGTAAGTTTTACAAAGAGTTGTTTTTTTTAAATCATCAAAGTGGTAGCTGATAAAAGGGAATGGTCAAGGATTGACAAGACATCCAGCGATAACTGGAAAACCAAGGGCCTGAGTGACTGCTTGCTTTGCTCATTTCAATGCCGGCTTCCACAGTTACAATGCCCATCTTCAACATCAAGCAAAGAAAGCCTGCAGCTCGCCAGCGGGCACTCTGAGAATATTGAACAAGATCTTGCCAAAACTGCGTTCAAAAAGTGTCTTTACTTTTCATTACCAAAGCTTTCCTAAGTGTAAGGGCTACGGTTGAAGCAACAACTCGAAAGCAAAAGCCCAGTTGGGAAAAAGTGAAAAAAAATAGAAGTGAAGACAAAAACGTTGATGGGAAAGAAAGTATGCAAAATAAAAAAATAATAATGTTGGCCCCTAACAAATTTTGTCGTAATTGTTTCATGCGGAGTGTCCATGCGTTTCTAATAAACCTCAAAATCATTAGTTGGATTTTTTTCTACATCGAGTGGTCCTTGCAAAATCAACAAAACAGTCTTTGGGAGACAGGGGTACAGACAAAAGTGGACAGCATTTTCACATGAAAAAAGTACGATTTTTTTCTTTAATTCAATACCATTTAAATATATTTGGAAATAAGAGGAGGGAGATGAGTTCTGGATGGGTGAGAATAAAATGTACAGTAGTTAATGACTGGCCAGACAATTAATGTTGGTATTTTGTTTGCACAAATTGGCACTTACCTTTTCGTTCCCATCTATGAGTACATTTTTTTCCCAGACGAAATCGATTCATTTCCTTCTAACTGTATAACCTGAACACAAAAGTGTTCAGAAATTTACCATCAGTTCTTTGAAAGCAGTTCACAACACAAGCCGTCTTTAATTCAATTATATTTTGTGATGAAGATACTGCTAAATCCGTTTAGACGATTGCTGTCAAGTAGGCTAGCACGAATATACGTTTCTGTATGTGATTTCACATCCCAGTACACTTTTTTTAAATCGTTCTTTCTGTGCCTCTTTTCTTCTTCTTCTTCTCTCTTCTCTGTCTCTCTCTCTCTCTCTCTCTCTCTCTCTCTCTCTCTCTCAATACATAAAGTGATAAGCCATTTCACAGTCCATCAAATATCTTAACACGTTTACCGCAACCAGTCACAAACCCAGCCTCTCGCAGCCATCTATATTAAAAGTTTTAAAGAAACTCGTAAAGCTGCATTACCTACTGGAGACCAAGTACTTTTGGGCCCAAGCCAGGACTTTCTGATGATTGGGATAATACAGTTATGACCTTAATCTCAGATAGTGTAAGGTTTATCTTCGTCCTCAATTATCAATCTCAAACACGGAAACCCCAAAACTCTCCAAAAAGTACTCAGAAAGTGATCTGTTAACTTCTTTCAAAGAACATTCTTACTTCTTTTTCTTCCATTGAAGTCTGAAAGACATCAGACTAACAGCATTGGGGTAGATATTATGAGGATCGGAAAGAGACAACATAAAAAATGCCTTAAGGAAATGAAGGCGCCGATGTTTACTTTGCTGTCTGTGAACACTTTCATAATGATGCTCACATCATTCCATCTGAGGAGAAAGTTCTCTATGTTAGTTCTTACGCACACAGCTCTACTGATCCTTTTAGGGGAGTGTGAGAGAGAGACAGACAGACAGACAGAGACAGACAAACAGACAGAGACAGAGAGTGACAGAGACAGAGAGGGTTGTCAAAGTCAGACAGAGAGGTAGGAGGGTGAGAGCAGGGGGAACGGGGTCAGCTTGAGTCTTCAGTACGTGTTTGCCCAATGGAAAACCATCAAAGAGCCTAAGTTGATTAGCTCGATGGATAACTTCATAACAGTAGAGATAGTAGTCTCCTGGTCGACGGACATGGACTCAGTTATAGTATTTTCTTTACTCTAAAGATCAAACAGAAAGGAGATAATAAACCACTCTGTTGGCTGGTTCGGGGATGGGCTGGGATTTTTTTTTAACGCAAAACTGATTTTTAAATATTTTTCTCTGAGAAATGAACTCATGACAAACCCACACACAGCGAAACATAGAAAATATTTTTATAGTATATAAAATACCTCTGATGTGAATAACAAGCAGCAAGGATATCAGGTGACTCCCATGTGATTGTCCCCCTTTGCAAATCGCTTTAAACCTATCAAATCACGTCAAGGAAAAAAGACTTTTATTTTCAAAGGTTGTGGATAATCAACATCCCCCCCCCCATTAAGCCAACCCTTGTCCCATTGAAAACACACACACACCAGCACAACTCCCCCATCCCCTCCCCCCCTCCTCCCACACACCACACACACACACACACGCAAGCAAGCGCGCAACCACACACCCACACACAATCTAAAAGAAATTAATGGGGAAAAAGGGATACTACTCTTGTCGCGACGTGCTTTCCCCTCGGACAGCAGCCTGTATTTCACGCAGAGAAATCTCACGTGGCTGAAAAAGGATAAAATACAACACACAGAACACAAACAAAACACGCACCGCGCGCGCGCGCGCACACACACACACACAACACACACACACACTACACACACACATCACACACACACACAACACACACACACAGTGATTCAGAGAACTAGCCGAACCAAAATCAGTTTTCTCACTCGTCAGAGTCAAAAACGGCATTTGCGTAATAAACGTATGAAATTAAAAATAAGTCTCGAAAACCTACATTTTCATTCCAACAAAAGTTGTCCGCTTTTTTTTTAAAAATGAAATCAACATGAGGTTTTTTTCTTCCTTCAAAACAAAACAGAAAAAAACTTAAACAAAACCAGGAAGAAACAAGCAAAAAGAAAGTTGCAAATACATCAACACATACCCATAACATTTCAATGCTTCATAACTCCAGTCTCAAACGAAAAGATAAGTCAATAGTCGTATCGTGGAGATGGCCATTACACGTCTTCGTGGGAAAAAAAACAACCGGATAATACTTGTGACCATAAAAAAGTATCGCACCATAAAGTATTTTCTATGAGCTTTTAGTATGATAATATCTGGTGTCAATACTTTGCTGAAGATAAAATGTGCTAAATCCGTTTTATTTCTGTTAGTGATCAAGTACATCTTCATGATATGTTATAGCGCATCTTCACAAACTTCAACTGAGCCTATTATGTGAAGATCCTGTGTTCATCCATCTGAGTTTCCACCCATCTCTGAATGACAGCTTCCAGCAAGCGATGGTATTTTGATTTAAAAAGAAACACCATTTTTGTTTGTTTCTGTATCGTATTATCTTGCTGACAGCTCTCTCTCTCTCTCTCTCTCTCTCTCTCTCTCTCTCTCTCTCTCTCTCTCTCTCTCTCTCTCTTATTATTTTTTTTCTCTTATATCGAGAATAATAAAATAAGCACTTTTGTGCTATTTTACATCCAGTTCCCGTGTATATGCGGTGTGTAAATTCTGTCATATGTTCCCACCGGCATACAATGGCCTTCTCTTACGAAAAGCGGAACAAGGTTTAACGTGTGCGCAAGATGTTCTGCGTGCGTTCGCACATGGGGCCTCGGTTTATAGTCTCATTCGAAGGACTTCTGGGGAGAGTAGAGTCTGCACTGATGTTAACTCCAGGGGAAAATATCCCCTTAAACGGGAATCGAGCCCGGGTTATCAGATTGCGAGCGCAATGTTCTAACCACTAGGCTATCCCGTACCCTCCTATATATAATAGAGAGAGAGAGAGATCTTCCTCCCCTTCTATCTAGTACTGCTTTGAGTTGATTTCTTTTATTAACCTGACGAGCTTTTCCCTATGTAAAAATGGCTTGATTTTATCATTATGAATTTACTGTTTTTACCTAAGGGAGATAGTTTATAAGGTATTGATTTTTAAATAAGGGTTTATAGAGTACAAAGTTCTTACCTTTGGTCACAAATTTACAAAAAGAATGGCCACCACCAGTTGATGAGCTGTTGTTTATTTGGTACTGCTACCTGCAACACCAACAAAAAACATTACTAACAGCTCCATATAAATTACCGGTAGATTTTATGTGTCGACAGTGCGACATGATTTGAAAATTGTGGACGATTTTTCTCCAGTTTTCTTAATGAGATGATGTATATGTACTGAATGCTGCTATTCGACAAGAAGAAAGGTGTAATACTGACAGAAGAAGAGACAATTTTATAGCTATGTGTTTTCTCTTCTGGGCTCCCCAAAGGCGTAGCCAAGTGCGCGCGCGCGCGCGCGCGCGCGCGTGTGTGTGTATGTGTGTGTGTGTGTGTGTGTGTGTGTGTGTGTGTGTGTGTGTGTGTGTGTGTGTGTACGTGTGTGTGTGTGTGTATGTGTGTGTGTGTGTGTGCGTGCGTGCGTGTGTGTGTGCGCGCGCGCGCGTGTGTATGTGTGAGAGAGAGAGAGAGTGTGTGTGTCTGTATCTGTGTGTCTGTGTGTGTGAATGAGTGAGTGTCCTAGATGAATGGGTATGTGGAAACTTACTTTGAATTGTTTATTTAAGATAAAAACTGCTTAAGTGTTTCTAAATATTTACTAAAGGGGCTACAATCTTATTAAAGTATGAAAGTCTTTTTGCGGTAACCCATGCAGGCTTTCCTTAAAATGTTTCATTGCATATTAAATCTCCCCCCCCCCCCTCTCTCTCTCTCTCTCTCTCTCTCTCTCTCTCTCTCTCTCTCTCTCTCTCTCTCTCTCACTCTCTCTCTCACGGACACATAAAGATTATTCAAACACACGGCTATTTTTATAATCCATCAACCTTTCAAGACCACACACATTTCAATACCAGACACAAATCCATCTTCCCCCTGATAGTCTTCTGTAATAGGTTTACGGAGAAATCATCGCACTGCATCAGCCACTGGAGACGCATGTATGTTTAGACCCAAGCTAAAACCTTTCTATAGTAATAATGTACATCTACAAAAGGGGTGCTTTTGGAGGAATTGATGGGTTTGCTGAATTGAACATAAAATACTGTTATGTCTATCGTCTTTTCGCCATTATCAGCATCAAAGAAAGACATCCTCGAACTCTTCAGAAATGGCTCTTAAAGTTTCTAAGTATCAAAACATTTTCCAAAGAGTCCTTTTATAAATATTTCTCTTCACTTTTCCGTGGATTTCTATCTCAAAAATGAACAAAAATAATGAAGAAAAAGAAAGCAAGCTCTTTTCTTATGAAGCAAACGTCAAACGCTTTCCCCTATATTATATCTAATTAGCATCAAACGTACTGTTCACAGTTTTTATCCACAAAAATGAAAAGAGAGTTCTGGACCCTAGAGAGAACTCTGAAAGGAAGGAAGAGGAATGGGTGAGCTAGAAACAGACAGGGTGGGGAGGTGGGCGGGGAGTGAAGACCACAAGCCGACAGACTCAGAACAAGAGACAAAGCTGAGGGAAGCTATGTTATGAGGTAGTTTTGCCGAATCGCTTCAGAATCCAACATGTTAACCTGGTAACTCTTTTGTGACACCCTGATAGGTGGCAAAGCCTACTGCTGCACTAACTGCAGTTAAGCTCAGCTTTATAAGAGGTATGCGGAATAGAACATCGCGCGCGCTGATGGTTTTTGTTTTGTTTTGTTGGGGGGGGGGGGGGGGGGGGGGGGGGGGAACTCGGGGCATGAGTTCGAATCTTCACAAATGTCAATGCAAGAGGATCTGACTTCTGAAGTTAATATAAATACTGACTTTGCTACCCCCAAAAGTTTTTTTCGGGTGAGACATTGAACCGAGGTCCTAGGAGCGAGCGTATGCAGGGTGTCTTGACCACGTACTGAAATTACTGAAACCTCAACAGCCTTTCGTAGAAGATTAGCTCAGCAATGGCCAATGGGATAGAAGACTCAAATATATCCAGTTCAGTATCTGCTACCTACAGAGGAATGAAAATACTGCCTGAACAATTCAGTCTTACGCTTAAGGCGATGACCGTCAATCAGTTCAGCTGTTTTTAGTTAATTTGGGCTCAGAGGGAGAGAAATGCCATGCCATGCATAGACGAAGTTCACGCAGAAACGAACTTTTCAACTGCATAAAAAAGAGAACCTGCTTGAAGAAAGTGGCTTTTTACCTTGCTGTTCGAAAGAGTAGGCCATTGTGTGCCGGTGGGAACAGATGACAAAATTAAAAAACAGCATACACACGCATAAAAAAAGCGCTTTGATTTGTAGCTTTACAAGATTCAGCGCTATATAAATTCCATACATTATTATTATTATTATTATTATTATTAAATCCCTTTTTATAGTTTCTCATGAAGTTATTTATAATTTGTACTAATTTTTTTCTTTTCATTCACAGCAATACTATCATATTCATAACAGTGATTCTAGTTTTAAATATATGAAGGGGGAGATGACTTCTATTTCGAGTTACTTCAGATGACTGACTAGTTCTCTTAATTTTTAAAATATATATTTTGCGATGACTGCTTCCTCAAATTCCGGTTTTCAGATGTACTGGCTACAAGGCTTGTCGATGTACTGTTCCACTAGTCTCGGGTAGTTCCCCCTTCACTGTATTCACAAACTGCCCCAACCATATTATCTTACACCTCTATCACTGTTGTACTTTTGTTGGCGGAAGGTTCTGCGTGCTTGATTGGGTGTTTGTTTCGTTGCGGCACAGACTCGGAGAGGAAAGACATAGGCTAGGCGCGCGTGCACACACACACACACACACACTTAGCTGACAGGTACTGGAGAGCACCTGTACCATTTCCGTTCCAGAAGTAGCCAAAATGTCAGTTATTTACACAGGTGTGCTCTTGGAATAAGCAAACGAAAACTCATCAGTTCCACGTTTCTGACCTACTTTTTAAAACTATCCATGAGTCTCCTTCCTCTCTCTCTCTCTCTCTCTCTCCTCTCTCTCTCTCTCTCTCTCTCTCTCTCTCTCCCTCCCTCTAGTCTTTTTTGCTATCCTTTTTTTTGTCATTATGCCAAGCAAAATGACCAGTTGCATAATGTTATCATTAGTTATTATCATCATTACTGACATCACTGGCGATGATGGTAATAATTGTTATTCCGTATTGTAGATTTTGTGTCTAAAATTTTCATCATTCTCAAAGCTCGAGTTTCGCTATTATCTCAGATATCACTTTCCCATTTTTCATCATCATCCAAAAAATTGAGCGCTATGTGATTTTTCTCTTCTCTCTACTCTCTATAACTCTTTGAGGAGTCAATTGAGCACCGCACACAAAGGAAACTTTGATGCAATGTATCATTAAACAAATTGAACCTGGTGGCGCCTGCCATGGCCTTCTCTAGATCACAGATTATAATTACATGCTGAATATGTTCGAGTCATCTACACTTCTGTTTATGTCTGGCTTACGTTTCTAGGAAAGATAAATAGGTGTGAATGTGTGCGCAAGGTGATATGCTTGCGTTCACACATAGGACGCCGACTTATATAATTTCATGGGAATAGTCGAAATCCTGTTTCGACTGAGAGAAAGATGATGGACGCTATAGTCGTGTGGTTAAAACCGTTTAATTTCCACCCCGTGGGCCCATGACTTTAGCTCGAATCTTGGCAGCAGAGTGTTGTGAATTAAGGGTAGGGAATTTTACGATCCCCAAGTTCAACTTCAAGTCAAACTTGTCAATGCCTTAAGTATCTGCGTGTATAGACTATTGGACAGATCGAATAAATTATGCATGTTAGCGATAATTCATGCAAATGTCCCGTGGGCTACAAAAACACAAGCACACACAGTATACATTCTTTACACATCCAACAATGAACTGGTTTGGTCGGAATGTCAAAGTTACCCTTCGACATTGCTAAATGTTTGTTGCATTAGTCCTCTACTATACGTGTTGAAGTTCAACTATTATCGCTTTTAGTTTTTTTAGTGAGTTTAAATTTGGCCCATGTTCAAAACTACTTTTTTCTTAATGCTCGTGTATGTCAACACACATGCTATCTTCTGTTCTTGCAACCCCACACCCCCTTTCCCTCCTTCCTTTAACTTCCCTAACACTTTCTTTGTCTGGTATCGCTAATAGTCAACAGACATTAAACTGAATACAACAGCAATAACAACAACAACAACACAAACACACAATGCAATACTCATAAACGATCAAAGCAAAATAAAAGTTGGCAGTCTGAAGTACAGAACACATGCAAAGCACAGACACACAAGAAGGCAGACTGTAGAACAGAAGGCAGACAGCTTGCAAAGAACGGTAAATCAATTTCGAGGACTGTACCTCTAACACATCACAATGTAAACATTCACAACACGCCTTATTCAGTCAACCACGTCGAACCGTTACCCCCCTCCTACTTCTCGCCTCATCATTTTTCCCATCATTTTCATCATCGTCGTCATCGTTGTCATCATCATCATCATTACGGAATAAAGGGAAATCCCGTCAACCTAGTGTAGGCAAAATTTCTCTTGATCGGCGACTCCACCTCAGTTGGTGGTAGTTAAATGAAGCATCAGGTACACTGTAAGTCCGTCTGCTGTGTCTGGCAGACTGTTTAGGTAGGCGTGCTTTCTTCTCAGCCGTGGCCAGATTGAAAGGAGAGAGCACACATGGTTACTCTGCTGATTCCAACAGTCTTTGCATCTAATGGATTGTTCAGAAAACTCTCTCTCGCTGTGTGTGTGTGTGTGTGTGTGTGTGTGTGTGTGTGTGTGTGTGTGTGTGTGTCCTAAAATCTGTAGAAAATGCATCTACATAACTTATTCACAACAGAAGGAAACATTAAACACACAGGTGGGAATTTTCATAGAACATTACTTAATTAAGGCTGTATTAGTGTCATGAAAAGTCAACGCTTCTGCGCTCAAATCTTCTTTTCAAATCATGGACAAACATGATCGGAGGTGTGTAGAAAACAAACGAAAACAAAACAAAAATACAAAACTCGGTGTTAAGGGTAAAAGCCTTTTACCACACATCTGCATACAAATTGTCATATCTTTTAATATGCAAGAATACAACTGTACCTCATCAACCATCTTCACTCACCTACCCTCTCTACTGCTCTCCCAACCCTTTTCCCTTACGATGCGCGTCTGCCGTCATGGCCTATTGTTAATGACACAAGCACTGCTCGAAAAATTATTCACTATATTTTCGTAAAAATCTAGACAACATGTCAGGAGCTACATGACCTTGGGTTTACATGCTTCACATATGGTTTCAAGGATTAAATCTGTAATCAATTTATCTGAAAAATGTATGCAGTGGCCTAGATCTAAAGCAAACAGTAGCAGTGTGATGACGACGACATAAAGAAAACAAGAAAACATATCTAGCCTAGGCCTACCTGCATCGGTACTACTCTTGGTCAGCTGTGCTCCACTGCTCCTTGTTGAAGTGCTAAATATTCTGTGTGGAGACACTAACATGCACATCTCTTCCGATACACGTTTCCAAATTTGTCCTTTTTTTCCTCTTAAAATTAACCCTGTTGCCTTGCACCTAGGCCGAGCACCTGTTTGACACAAACACTACACATTCTCCAGGCCCATTGATGAACATTTCAAAATCACGCCTAAACATTTGGATCTCAACACAGTTTGGTTTGTTCAGTTCCTGCTGCTAACAGCAATACATTCGACAGTCAGGAATCGTTGACTTTTTTCAATCAACAAAAATCTGCTTTCCACACAATGTCATCGAAGACCGGTTTGAAGCATGCAGACGACATTTTCTGTGGGATCAACTTCCTGCCGATAGCCTAACGCAATGGCTTTGTTTATGCAGAACCGTATTTTCGCATGCACTGAAAATAAAATTAGGCCTCAGCTCCAACGTGCTGTAGGCCACAAAAAAATTATTTTTACGGGACTCTCTCTCTCTCTCTCTCTCTCTCTCTCTCTCTCTCTCTCTTATTTTATTTTATTTTATTTTATTTTATTTTTTTGTCTAGATCTACTTGGGCCAGGTCTAATTTATTTGCTGCGAGGCTTCTGCAAGTGTCCTTTTCGCTCGCGCGCACGCGTGTGCGTGTATAAATGTGTTTTGTTTGGTTTCCTTAACATAATTGTTTTTTGTTCATTGTATAACTGTGTGTTTTGTTTTCTTTTGTTTTCTCAACATATTATATTTTTTCGTGACAGAAGAGGGTGTGACTTTATTAAATATTTTGTCTGTATAGCTCTTCAATTTTCTTTTCATTTGTTTTTCTTTGGAGGGGGGGGGGGGGGGGGGGGGGGGGGTCGGATGGCAGTCAAGGGAGGAGCGACAAGGGGGTGTTGTGTTCTCTGTGCATATATATATATATATATATATATTCGGGGGGGGGGGGGGGGGAGGGGCGGTGTGCAGTTTGTGTCTATGGAAGGGTAGACAAACTTTATTTTCACTTCGGTTTTTTTGTTCGTTGGGGAGGGGGGGGGGGGGGGGTCGTGTTGCTTTTGGGTTTGGATTTTTTTTTTTTTGGGGGGGGGGGGGGGAGGGGGGATTTTAAAGAGTTTTAGTGTGTGTGTTTGCGCACACGCGCACAAGTGCGCGCGCATGATGTAAGCATTATTTGGCGCTCGTCCTCAAACCAAACTACTCTTCAGCTATGCCTGTTTATAAAACTATGTACTCTTCCCCTGTCAAATACCGTCAAGCATAAGTGATTTATGCTTCGCTACCACCACCACCACCACTACATCTACCACAACCACCAACTACCACGGCTGCTATCACCATCGCCATCATCACCATCGCCATCATCATTATTACTCTCACCATCAACACCCTCCTCCTCCTCATTATTATCATCATTATTATCTGTGTGAGATGGAAATACCATAAGAGAGCGCACGCGGTATGTGGTGGAAGGTATTTCGGGTGAAGGACTGCTTATAGCGTTACGGGTAGAGGCGATAGGAGACATCTGCCGCTGGATGGTACTGTGGACTACAATCATCTATCTGCCTCTGCCGGCTGTTTTCATCCGACTGTTGCCACACAGTTTCCTCCCTTTAAAAGAACACACTTCAAAAGGATCGTTGCACCCTTTTGGCTCTGCTAAATTAAACGCCTGTCTTGTTCTCTGTGTGTGTGTGTGAGAGAGAAGAGAGAGAGAGAGAGAGAGATAGAGAGAGAGAGAGAGAGAGAGAAGAGAGAGAGAGTGTAGGGAGGGGGGGAGAGGTGCGCGTGTGTGGGGGTGGGGGGGGGTGCATGTGTTGCGAAGGGTGGGGAGGGGGGGGGGGGGTGAGCGGGTGGCTGCGTGCAGTTTGTTTGTTGGTCTGTCTGTCGGTACCTGTCTGGTCTATCGGTCCCTGTCTGCCTCTCTCCTCCTCTCTCCTTCCATTGTCATTTCATTCTCTCTCTCTCTCTCTCTCTTTCTCCTCTCTTCTCCCTCTCTCTCTCTCTCTCTCCTCTTCTCTATCTATCTATCTATATTCTATCTATTTATCTATCTATCTATCCATCGTCTGCCTGAATGTCTGTTCTACCCGTAATTCTATTTGCCTATCAGTCTCTTTAACGTCCACCACACATACACACACACATACACACACACACTTATTTGCATAGTCCACCCCACACCCCCCCCCCCCCCCCCCACCCCCCCCCCCCCCACAACAACCCTCCAAGCAAAATCCCTTTACCTTTTGTTTGTACAAACCTTGTCACGTGTATGTCATAAGTACGTCATCAACTACGGATCACCAACACCCAAGAATAATAAATTAAACAACCCAAGCAGTCATAAAGCAACACAACAGTTAACAACAGCCTGAAAACCCAGATGTCTAACTAGCCCCGAGATGAAAAATGACTGGCGCTTGCTTATGTCAGGCGGAACAAGAGGTGTTCTACCATCGCTGGCAAGAAGGCCATTATCTATGTCAGAGCAGGAAGAGTGCTGCAGGGAGATTGGGTGGTGAGGGGGGGTGGGGGGGGGGGAGGGGGGGGGGGGGGGGGGGGGGGGGGGGGGGGGGGGGGGGGTGGGGGGGGGGGGGGGGGGGGGGGGGGGGGGGGGGGAGACAGCTGGCACTCTCGTTAGTCAGGGTCAACAGCCGACAGACATCGTTCAGTCACCTCGCTGGCTGCCGTAGATGCGTTGGTTAGCGTGCGTGGTCAGGTCAGGTCATGAGGGATGACCTAGCTCGACTGTAAAATTATCGTTATATGAATGGGGAAAGGCTACTATGATACTATGATAGGGAAACAAATACAGTTGCAGACAGAAAAAGGAAATAACAAAATTAATGAGTGGCGTGGGTGTGTAGTTATATCGTAGGGGGAAAAAGCAACTCTGATAAGGAAACAAATATAGTTGCAGACAGGAATTTTTTTTAAATAATAATAATGGGTGGCGCTGCTCTTGTGGCGACGCGCTCTCCCCTGGAGGGAGCAGTCCGCATTTCACGCAGAGAAAGCTGTCATGACTTAAAAGTGGTATACAATACAATGCAATACAAAGGTGAATAATAAGGCGGGTTCGGGACGTGTGTGTTTGGGGTGAGGTTTGAGGGTTGATGATTTGGGGTTTTTTGTTGATGTTGTTGTTGTTGTTGTTGTTGATGTTTTTTGTGTATGTGTGTGTGTGTGCGTTCCTCGACTTGAGCTCCAAGGCTCACCAATGGTCAGATTTTGTGTATGCGGCCGGTTGTTGTTTTTTTTCTTTTTTCTTATTTTGGCCCACCATGAAGGTAGCCGCATTACGTTTTCGGGGAGGTATGAGTTTTAGTTTGTTTGGTAATGTTGAAAGGATGAGGTTGATATGCATTTTGATGAACGATGCATAAACTTCACCAGCACAGATGACATGTTTGTGCCTGAGTCTAACATCGCCTTCGTTGATTTCATAACCCTGTGTAGCCTTTCCATTGTCTATTTTTGATTATCTGTGTTGCTTTGCTCGCTTGACAGTCTTGGCATTTTGTCAACTATGACTTTTAAAGGGAAGTGTTTAACCGTGAATCTAAACTATAACATAATCATCAGTGCAAGTGGCAATTCAGGAAGAACTTGAGGAGGGTTTTTATTGGTCGTTGTCGTTATTATTCTTGTTGCTGTTACTGAGATGTTGGTTGCATCACGTTGTTGCAAACCTGTCTGAATAAATCCTAACTTAAGTGGAGGCAATAAGGGAGTCTTGCGGTGCTTGATCAGATTTCAAGAGATCCTGTCGATCACTCGCTGGAAAGGCATCTCTGTGTCTAAGCAACGCTGTCCATGATCCATGATGTTGCTGATATCCTCTACAGTCGGCTGTATACCTGCAGCCCAGGCCGGAACACTCTGTCAGTTATTGATGTAACCTAAGTGCCAAGACCTACATTATTAAAATGGCTGCTATGCTTTCAAATGTTAGGTTTGAGATTGTCTTCATCCACGACAAGCTCTTTGCCTAATAAATAACCTGCACCCTCCTTTGAAAGGGGGAAAAAACATCCTCTGAAGTCGGAGTACAGCTGGCCTATATGAGGAGATAGTTAAAAACATCCGCACCCCCCCCCCCTCCCCCCCAAACTTCTCATTCAGTGTATGTGTCGCAGTGATTTCAAAGTGTGATGAGTGAGACAAGAGTGTATGCTTTGGGTAATTCCCGTGTTGTTAAGGTGAGGCACCTTAAGACCTCCAGATTTGCTGAACCTTGCTTATGATTTATTTATTTATGTATTTATTCTTTATATTTATTTATTCTTTTATATCGAGGATAATGGAATAAGCACTTATGTGCTTTTTCTTTACATCCAGTCCTCGTGTGTGTGCGGTTTTGTCAATTTTGTCATCCGTTCCCACCGGCACACCATGGCCCATTCTTACGAAAAGCGGAACAGGATTTAACATGTGCGCAAGATGTTCTGCGTGCGTTCGCACACGGGGCCTC
>CM054146.1:44727949-44747949 GCA_028751875.1 Rapana venosa | reverse complement strand
TTTCTCTTTTCTATTTTCTTTTTCTTCTTTCTTTCTTTTTCTTTTCTTTCTTCTTCTCTTTTCTTTCTTTTCTTTTCTTCCTTGTTTATCTTTTCTTTTTTTTTTTCTCTTTCTCATTTCTCTCTTCTTTTTTCTATTCTTTCTTTTTCTTTTCTTTTTCTTTTTCTTTCTCTCTTTCTCTTCTCTGTCTTTTCTCTCTTCTTCTTCTCTCTTTGCTTGTCTTTCATCTCCCTTTGTTCTTTTCTTCTTTATCTTTTCTCTCTTTTTCTTTTTTTTTCTTTTCTGCTTCTTCTTCTCATTTTTTTCTCTCACCTTCTTTTCTTTTTTTTTTTTCTTCTGTTCTTATTTTTTTCTTCCTCTTCTTCTTCTTCTCTCCGTCTTCTTCTTCTTCTCCGTCTTCTTTCTCTTCTTCTTCTTCTTCTTCTTCTTCTTCTTTGCGCCAGACATAACGCCGCTAACGTTTTTTCTATTTATAGCCAAATTCTAATTCACATCGGGGTGGGGTGAGGGTGGGGGGGAAACCATTTTTAAAAAATTCGACCTCATAAGTGAGAAACAGAGACACACAGGGCCGACCTCAAAAACCCAATCAACTTTCACTCTTGACAGTCTCCACACACCATAACCGCACCATCAAACTTCAAACCAGCAAAACTAACAAAGTTAAACCCACCCCCTGATTTAATGAGAACAAATCAAAGACCCCAATCAGTTTAAAAGTTTTCCGTTTACTGAGAGAGAAAAAACACAACACAACAACGAACATATGCCTGAACAGCATTAAACGGCAAAACAAATAAAAAGCAGCAGATATAAAACCGGGAATATAAAATCAAATTCGAAGGAGGAAAATGAAAACTTCCTTTAGGGCCAAAATCTAAAAATGATAGTGGGCGTTAAATTAAGAGTAAATCGTCAGTTTACGGGTCCCTGGATCATTCATAAGCTATTACATTACATTACGTTACATTACGTTACATTACATTACATTTCATTATATCCACCCTCACACTCCACCTACGAAAGCTTTTTTCCGGTCGTTTCCCCTACCAGGAGGATGCATGCTGGGCATATTGGAATGGCATCTAAGTGCTCTCCCTGAATGCAAGCTGTGCACAATTATTTTGTTTGTCCCTCCTCCTTCCTGGCTTCATAGGGTTAATAAGCCACGGTAGATTGAAGCTAAGAGATCAATAAATGTTGGGCTGATTTGATTGTTTGGGTTGGGTTTGGGTTGAGTTGGGTTAAGTGGTTGGGTTGGGTTGAAGGGTTGGGTTGAGTGGATGGGTTGGATTGGGTTGAGTGGAAGGGTTGGGTTGAGTTGAGTGGAGGGTTGGGTTGAGTGGATGGGTTGGGTTGAGTTGAGTGGAAGGGTTGGGTTGAGTGAGTGGAAGGGTTGGGTTGAGTGGTTGAGTGGATGGTTTGGGTTGAGTGGATGGTTTGGGTTGAGTGGAAGGGTTGGGTTGAGTGGATGGGTTGGGTTGATGGAAGGGTTGGGTTTGAGTGGATGGGTTGGATTGGGTTGAGTGGAAGAGTTGGTTGAGTTGAGTGGAAGGGTTGGGTTGAGTGGAAGGGTTGGGTTGAGTGGAGTGGAAGGGTTGGGTTGAGTTGAGTGGAAGGGTTGGGTTGAGTGGATGGGTTGGATTGGGTTGAGTGGAAGAGTTGGGTTGAGTGGAGTGGAAGGGTTGGGTTGAGTGGTTTGGTTCAGTTGAGTTGAGGGGGGTTTGATTGGGTTGGGTTGGGTTGAGTGGAAGGGTTGGGTTGAGTGGATTGGTTGGGTTGAGTTGAGGTGGGTCGGATTGGGTTCGGTTGGGTTGGGTTGAGTGGATGAGTGGGATGGGCTAGGTGGAAGGGTTGGGTTGAATGGATTGGTTCAGTGGAATTGAGTTGGGTCAGATTGAGTTGGAATGGGATGGGTAGAGTTTTTTGGGTGGGATCGGGTTGGGTTGGACTGAGGTCAGCTAGACTGAGCTTATCCGGGCTGGGCTTGGCTGGGCTGTTGAGCTGGGGTTTGGTTTGGGGGTTAATTTGGTTTAAGATGTTGGCTTGGCTTGACGTGGCTTCAGGTGTAGCTTGGCTGTGAGCTTGCCTTGGTTTGGGAGTTCATCTTGGCTGGGCTTGAGGTTTGGCTTGGGGGCTTGACTTGGCTTGGTTTGGCTTGGCTTGGCTTTGGGAGATTAGCAAGGGTTGGCTTGGGGGTTGTCTTGGCTTGGCTTTGCTAGGATTGGCTTGGTTTGGCTTGTCTTGGCATGGATTGGATTGGAATAGGTTGGGTTGGATTGGGGGATTATCAAGGCTTGGCTAGGCTTGGCTTGGGGGTCATCTTGGCTTGGCTTGGGGGGGTGAGTTATCTTGGTTTGGCTTAGCCTGGTTTGGCTTGGCTTGCTTGGGGATTATCTTGGCTTGCTTGGGGATTATCTTGGCTTGCTTTGTGGTTTTTTGTTGGCTTGGCCTGGTTTGGCTTGGCTTGAGGAATTTTTTTGCTTGGTTTTGGGGTTATCTTGGCTTAGCTTGGGGGGTTATCTTGGCTTGGTTTTGGGTTATCTTGTTTAGCTTGGGGGGTTATCTTGGCTTGGTTTTGGGGTTATCTTGGTTTAGCTTGGGGGGTTATCTTGGCTTAGTTTGGGCGTTATCTTGGCTTAGCTTGGTATCATTTTGGCTTGGTTTGGCTTGGCTCGCCTCGGAGGATTATCTTGGCTTGGGACATCATCTTATCTTGGGGATTATCTTGGCTCGGGACATTATCTTACCTTGGGGATTATCTTGGCTCGGGACATTATCTTACCTTGGGGATTATCTTGGCTCGGGGCATTATCTTACCTTGGGGATTATCTTGGCTTGGGGATTATCTTAGCTTGGCTTGGGAGGGATGGAAGCCGATTGGTTTAAACCAGTCAGCAATGACGCCCATTAAAGTTTACCAGTAGGGTCATAGATCTGCTCCCTCCCATCTTGAGAGATGAGTATCCCCTTCATTTCTAAAGCACAATTGTCAGTGGAATAATATAAGTCAGGCGTTGGTAACAAGGTATCAGGTCCAGCAACTTTTCCTGGACTCTAAGTTGGTAATTTTGACAGTTCTTTCCCTTTAACATACCGGTGGTGGTGGTGGTGGTGGTGGTGGTGGTGGTGGTGGTGGTGGTGGTGGTGGTGGTGGTGGTGGCGGTGGTGGTGGTGGTGGTAGTGGTGTGTGTGTGTGTGTGTGTGTGTGTGTGTGTATGTGTGTGTGTGTGTGTGTGTGTGTGTGTGTGTGCGTTGTGTGTATGTGCGCGCGCGCGCGCGCGCGAGTGTGTGTGTGTGTGTGTGTATGTGGGTGGGTGGCTGGATGGGTGTGTATGAGTGTGTATGAGTGAGTGAGTGAGTGAATAAGTGAATGAGTGTGTGTGTGTGTGTGTGTGTGTGTGTGTGTGTAGTGTTGTGTGTGTGTTGTGTGTGTGTGTGTGGTGTGTGTGTGTGTGTGTGTGTGTGTGTGTGTGTGTGTGTGTGTGTGTGTGTGTTCGTGCGGGCGTATGTGTGTATGTGCGCGCGCGTCTGCGTGCGTGCGAGCGTGTGTGCATGTGGAGGGAGCGGGAGAGGAGGAGTAAGGGAGGGGGGGGGGGGGCGTGGAGAGGGAGAGGGATTAACTGTCTGGGACGTACGTGTCCTGCTTATCCCACGTCGCACATTGCGAGCTTACCAGCACAGTCATACCTATCCTCGAGGTGTTGTGTGTTCTCAGGGCTGAAAGTTCACAGGGAGGTTTCTTGTTTGGTTATGTTGTGGTGTGTGTGTGTGTGTGTGTGTGTGTGTGTGTGTGTGTGTGTGTGTGTGTGTGTGTGTGTGTGTGTGTGTGTGTGTTGTAGTGTGTGTGTGTGTGTGTGTGTGTGTGTTGTGTGTGTGTGTGTGTGTGTGTGTGTGTGTGTGTGTGTGTGTGAGTGTGTGTGTGTGTGTGTGTGTGTGTGTGTTGCAGTGTGTGTGTGGGGGGGGGGGGATGAGTTAGTGTTAGTATGTGTGTGAGAGAGAGAGAGAGAGAGAGAGAGAGTGGTGTGTGTGTGTGTGTGTGTGTGTGTGTGTGTGTGTGTGTGTGTGTGTGTGTGTGTGTGTGTGTGTGTTGTGTGTGTGTGTTTATGTTGATGTGTGTGTTGTAGTGTGTGTGTGTGTGTGTGTGTGTGTGTGTGTGTGTGTGTGTGTGTGTGTGTGTGTGTGTGGTGTGTGTGTGTGTGTGTTGTGTCGGGTGTGTGTGTGAGTGTGTGTGTTGTAGTGTTGTGTGGCGTGCGTGTGTGTGTGTGTGTGTGTGTGTGTGTGTGTGTGTGTTTGTAGGTGTGTGTGTGTGTGTTGTAGTGTTGTGTGTGTGTGTGTGTGTTGTATTGTGTGGTGTGTGTGTGGTGTGTGTGTGTGTGGTGTGTGTGTGTGTGTGTGTGTGTGTGTGTGTGTTGTGTGTGTGTGTGTGTGTGTGTGTGTTGTAGTGTGTGTTGAAGTGTGTATGTAGTGTGTTTATGTGTGTGTGCGTGTGGTGTTGTGTGTGTGTTAGTGTGTGTGTGTGTGTTGTGTGTGTGTGTGTGTGTGTGTGTGTGTGTGTGTGTTGTGTGTGTGTGTGTGTGTGTTTGTGTGTGTTAGTGTGTGTGTGTGTTGTAGTGTGCGTTGTGTGTGTGTGTTTGTGTGTGTGTGTGTGTGTGGTGTTTGTGTGTACGTGCGTGCGTGTGTGTGTGTGTGTTCGCGCACCTGTTTTTATTTATTTATTTTATTCTTTTCTTTCTAGGATATTGGAATAAGCACTCACGTACTTTTTAAAATCCAGTCCCCGTGTGTATGCAGTTTGTAAATTTTGTCATCCGTTCACACCTGCACACAATGGCCTACTCTTTCAAAAAGCGGTACAGGATTTAACGTGTGCGCAAGATGTTCTGCGTGCGTACGCACACGGGACCTCGGTTTATAGTCTCATCCAAAAGACTTTTGAGGGTAGTGAGGTCGGCACTGATGTTAACTCCAGGGGGAAATATCCCCTTGAACGGGAATCGCACCGGGTCAGCAGATCAGGAATACATCTTTGTAACCGCCCAGGCTATCCCGTCCCCAAATGTGTGTGTGTGTGTGTGTGTGTGTGTGTGTGTGTGTGTGTGTGTGTGTGTGTGTGTGTGTGTGTTTTGTGTGTGTGTGGTGTGCGTGCATGCTTGTGCTGTGTGTGTGTGTGTGTGTGCGTGCGTGCGTGTGAGGCTGCCATAATGCCATCAGTAGGCCTACACTATTGACAGGAGCCTGTAACCTGTCCCTTGGCCTTTCTGCCTGGTTAGGTGAGTGAGTGAGAGGGAACTCGCTGCTTTTTTGAATACTTCAGTCCCTAAACCGAACAGCTTCGCTGGGACTGTAGTATAATCTTTCAAGAGGCCATCAGTTTCTTTCCCCCAGTTTATTGCGGCATGCAAGCAAGTCATTCAGTCATCTACGAAGAGAAACAGAGAGAGAGAAGAGGGAGGTGTAGACAGACAGGCAGACAGACAGACAGGCAGACAGACAGAAAGACAGAAAGACAGACAGAAAGACAGAAAGAAAGACAGAAAGAAAGAAAGGAAGAAAGAAAGGAAGAAAGAAAGAAAGAACGAAGAAGAAAGAAAAATAAAGAAAGAAAGTAAAAGAGAGAGAGGAGGATACACACGTACTTGCGCGCACGTGCACACACACACACACATACATGGCATGCATGTGTGCATGTACACACGCACGCGCGCGCGCACACACATCCAGACAAGACGGAGATAAAGTCAGAGATACGAGAGAGAGAGAGAGAGAGAGAGAGAGAGAGAGAGAGAGAGAGAGAGAGAGAGAGAGAGAGAGAGAGAGACCGACCGACCGACCGACCGACCGACTGACCAGAGACATAAACAGAGACACGCTGACAATCAAACAGATAGACAGACAGACAGACAGACAGACAGACAGACAATCAGACAGGCAAACAGAGAAGGCAAGAGATGTGCAGACACATAGAAAAAAACAACTGGTCACCCAAATTCAACGACAGTCACAAGAAAGTAGTCATCACTTTAATTTTTTTTTTTAAAACAGCCTCACAAGACAACATAAAGTACAATATTCAAGACAAAGAATGCATCCCATAATATCCCCACAGTGAAATATGCTTTAAAAAAAATTCATGAATATTTAATCAGTCACACAGGCTTCGCCAAAATGATGTCCACTTTTGCTTCCCTTTTGAATAACATGAATTTTTTTTAAAAGTATGCTCGTTAAAAAAAAAAGAATACATAAATAAAAGCAATTTCTAATGCTACTTTTCCAAATCTGCATAGATGATTATTGAATTGTGCTCTTAGTAAGAAAAATAAAGCTAATATATCATTAGCAATGCCTACAATTCTTTATCATTTTTTATATATCAATGATTTAAAAGCATGGCGAAATAATTATCGTAGCCTTACAATCCATTTACAGTAAATGAAGAAACAAAAGACAGTCGGAATTTTGTTCAAGCCAACTACACAGGAAAAGATACTCGCAAAGTGGACGCCTTCTACCTAAGCTTAAAAAAGAGTAGTTAAACGATTGCACACGTTTGTTTTAATAATGATAATACTAATAACAATAATGATATGATGACAATAATGATAAACACGATTATCATTCTTCACGTCTTCGCCTGTACCCCCCACCCCCACCCCCATGACTACAGAAGATATCTATCAAAAACATAAAAACTAGAACAAAAAAATAGGGGAAGCAAAAAGAAAATAGGGGAAGCAAAAAGAAAATAGAAAATAAAGAAAGAAAACTACAGCAAAGAAAATCAAAGCTCATGTTTCCTTAAAAAAAACCCGGGTCATCTGCGAAAATTTTAAGGAAACAAATCGATTGAAAGATAAATCATTGTTAAATCTGTTTTTTCCAAAATCACTTAAAAATACTTCTGCCTATTTTTAGGATCTCTGTCAAGAAGCTTTGTGTAACATCCCCCCCCCCCCCCCCGGGCACAAAAATGGCCGTGGAATAGGGGAAACAACTCCAACGAGAGCAGGACAATAAAGAGTCTTCAAAGATGATGACCCCTTGTAGTACGTGTTCTGGGTTTGTTTTTTTTTTAGCCCCTTACCTCTCTTCAAGGATGAAGTCATATCCTAAGATGGTGATCTCTTGATATCCTTCTGCTGAATATCATCACCACATTCGTGGTTCTGTATAATATACCGGTATTTTTCTCTTAGACTGGCCATAAAATCTGTCATGTCACTTTAGTTCTGAGTGATTACCGAAAAAAAAAGCACGTAAAAAAAAAAAAAAAACTGAAGCAAAGCTTACTCGGAAAAGAAAAAGACTAAAGTGAGCGAGAGAAAGTAGGAAAGAGCACTGCACACCACTGAAAAGTTCTATGTACATTATATATAATACTGATACGGCAAAGATGAGACCCCTTTTTCTCCAATTTTCGGGAAGTCCGGCTTGAACAGAAAAAGAAAGGAAAAAACCAAATACAGAAAGCATACCAAACTATACTAAAAACTCACTCAGAAACCAAAACAGGGCAACAACCGACTATTTACTGTCCGTTTTTCTTTGATAAGTTTCCCCAGCAGTTGGCTCTATTACTTTAAAGTACGGAGCTTTTATTCGTAAATGAATAAATAAATATAGGTAAATAAATAAACATGTAGGTAAACAACACCTTGTTTACTAAGTATAACAAACTTAATCAAAATACCATCTCAAACAGAATACAAAACGCAATCTCAACAAAAAAAAGTAATATTGCTTTATATGTTTTGATTTATTCCTTTTGAAGCAGGAAATATGTATGTGGGGTAGAAAAGCAAAAAATCAGTGAGGGTGAAAAAAAAATCACACTACAATCTTTCAAACAAAAAACCTGCAAAAAATGTGTTCGGCAAAGTGCATTATTAAAGAAGGAAAAACACGTCACTTCCTGTTTCAGAACGTCACTTCCTTTGTAAAAGTAGCAACCCGAAAAACTACACTGAAAGGGTCGTAAACTTGGCCTTTTCGTAGCATTCTGATGAGAAAAAGACTGGATAATTTCAACAGCACAAAACAGTATAGAGATATATACATGGTTGTGGTCACAGAAAACTAAAGTGAAATGACAGGTTTTTAGTACAGGTGGGTTTTTTTTAAGTTGGACTTCTTGTTTCCCAACCCTCTCACTGGTCATATCCTTATCAAGGAAAGTACGTCTTTGTCGTATTTTCTGACATACATAGACAAATGGCTCATTAGTATAAATTCGAATATTGCCTTTGTCTTTCTAAAGGTTGGAAAAAAAGAGGTGAGAACTAATCAACTCTAAATCATCATCATCACCATCATCATCGTTATTATCAATGTCATTCTGATCATCATTGTCATCATCATCATCATCATCATCGTTGTTATCAATATCATTATTATCATCATTTTTAAAGAAAGGTATAAGGCAGTTGCATTGGACGGAAGGAATTAGATTAAACTTCTGCATCAGAAAAAAAATATTCAGAAAGAATAACAGCAACTTACATACACTGATATCAAAAAGATAAATTCACTTTTTTTGAAGAGTTGACAAAAATATGGACGGTACTTTGTATAAATAAAAAAAGTCTTGCACGTTTTAGTCACGAATACATACAACAGTTAGATACATGTATAAACACCATTGTCAAAAACACCATGAAAAACTCACACTGTAGCTGTACATGATTGGACGGAATCTGGGCTTTAAGAGAGTGTGTGTGTGTGTGTCATCACTTTTTAACAACCAAACACACGCTCATATGCATGAAAAATACATACACAAGTTATATAGATAACAAAAAACGTAAATACACGCTGTTTATATATATACACATTGGACGGAATGTGGGCAAATAATTTGTTTAAACTCTAAATCCATTGTATAATAATGATTTTTTTTTTTCAATCTATAAGCTATTTATAGAAAAACAGACCATGAATATCATCGGCACATGTCAAGAACCAGACTTATTATAATTAAACTTTGAGTGGCTGAATTTTCGTCAGGTATTATCTGTTCATTTCTATAAAATGCAAGATGTTGCTGACAAAGAATATCTATGGGTAACATTTGGCTGCTCTGACCCAAAAGAATGCAGCACCTTACAACTCATGACTGATATTGTACATACTGTATCCTCTATGCTCTCACGGTATATATGGTCCCTATATCTTTGGTAGTCATCAGGTCTGGAGTAAAGAGACAAACATTTCTGCATGAGTCGGGAATTTGAACCCTAGGAGATGTGTACATCAGACGAGAGCTCTAAAAGGTGGTATTGACTGATTCGTCTGTGGGGAAAATATGCTAACTGATAAATACATTTTTTTTAAAGATAAAATAATGTCATAAATGTACATAGTTTCTCTACGTTAATAAATTAGAACACATGTACAAGAAAAGTCAAGGAAGAGTGATACACGTACACACTTTACACCATATTACATGCTGTACACGTTTTAATCACATTTTGGTGAGCAAGTTATTATTGTTATTATACACGTATGATCATCACAACTTTCATTATTGTAAAAAAAAAAAAAGTATAATAAACACAACACACACCCATTAACTCACTGCATTTATTCTTGTTACGAAGTGTCGACGGGAAAAAAAGTTGAATTCTTGGACATAGATTATTTCAATTATTTCATATAGAATATAAACTTTCGGTAGTAGATATAAACTTAGTATTGTATATCATAGACACACTGTTGTCGTGTGTGCCTTTCATTGTCATGCATTATTATCCCCAGTCAACTGGTAATACTTATTTCTAAGGACATCGTTGTGTGTGTGTGTGTGCTTTTCGATGCCACGTAAACTGTGATGGTGAAACAATCAGTTCAAAAATACAATTCGTTTCCAAGTCATTCTAATCGGATGTAACACTTCGTTTCAGTACTCTCGTTTCCATCAGAAAAAAAAGGCACAAGACTGTCACGACTGTAGAAAACTGCTTGGACACTGAACAGTCAAACAATAACACTACTCGATGGAAGGCACAAAGACGAGTACAAATTACATGAAATTTGTATGAATCAGCGAGACATCAAAGGTGACACCAGTACATTTCTGTATAAACACACTGAAGAAAATGGTGATGGGATAACGAAAAATAAACCCCAACAAATGAACAAACAGAAATATTAAAAACATTCAAAACAGCATTATGATAAAGGAGACGATGTACGAAGAAACAGAACCGATGCCAAAGTCCACTGGAATCCTTTCCCCCCTCCACCCATTCTTCCCACTCTCTGTTTCTTCCTCAGAGCTAGGAACGAACGAAGGTGAATAGGGATGCCGGTGGACCGAGCACCTAGTCCTTCAGTCTGTACTGTGGAAGTTTAGGTTCTGGGAGCGTTGCCGATCCCCAGCACTGTCTTGTAGGAGCCCATCCCGTACTTGCCAACTGCAACACACACAGGGGACAAGTGCCGTGTGAGGTTTTGTGCTATGCTGATGACAATGACTATGACAATGACAAATTATTTTATTTCGAGGCTAATGAATAAGCACCCATGTGCTTTTTTTTACAATCAGTCCCCGCCCTTAGGGTATATATATATATAATATATAATATATATAATATATATATTATATATATATATATATGAGAGACAGACAGAGACAGACAGAGAGTGTGTGTGTGTGTGTTGGGGTGGAATTGAACCTAAGACTGTTCGTGTTTTTTGTTCACCTGCTGATGATAAGAGCGTGTGAATGTTTGTCTACTGTCTACTGATAATAGTATACTCACACGTAAAGGAAAATGATCTCAGCTTTCTTGCTTACTAAGACGGAATGTGGTATAATGTCTTTCATAATTATGCTAAAACAGAGCATGCATCTGTACAACAGAGAACGAACGTTATTGTGATGTCTAATCGTTCAGCAATAAACTTATCTGTACCCAAAAGGTGCACCCGATGGGAGGTAATTTCGTTTCCTTATCATCAACAAGGTTACCTCCCTTTTATATACATTTCGCCTTTGTGCCGTAGAACAATTCAGCTGCTGCCCTCAAAATATCAGAAAAAAATACTGCTCACATCTTGTAATCCTCGTAATTTTTCTTATTTTGAAGAGGATTTTTAAAAAGAAGAAGAAGAAGAAGAAGCTCTGTTAAAATCTTCACACACAACCACACACACACACAAAACACACACACACACACACACACACACACACACACACACACATACACACACACATACACACATAACACACACATACACACACACATACACACACACACACCACACACACATACACACACACACACACACACACACACACACACACACACACACACACACACACACACACACACACACACACACACACACAACACACACACAGAGACACACGAACACAGACACACACACACACACACCACACAAACACACACACACATCACACACACACACACTCACTCTCACAACACACACACACAACACACACACACACAACACACACACACACAATCAAGATTAGCAAAAGACAGAGACACGAGTGGCCAAACACCATCATGTATTGAATTAAAAAAAAGTATGAGAAATAGATAAGAAGCAAGAAGAGAGAGAGAGAGAGAGAGAGAGAGAGAGAGAGAAGAAGAGAGAGAAGAGATGAAAACAAACCAAAGAAACAGGTCTAACTAGAAAAAAAGATCGAAATTACCGTTGTTTTAAACCGAAGATCCTTACCGGTACACACTGCTCGTATAAGATTGTTACACATCAATTTGGATTTGGAAAATAATTTATAAAGTAAAGGTGTCCCATAACCTAAGCGGTCGTTGGAGACTGAGGTGTCAGAGACCTCAGCTTCTCCAGGGGCCAGCGTATTGAGGGCGGCGCCCATCTCCTCTCCCTCGCTGCTTTACCTTCCCTGATCCTAAAGAGGGCAGGTACCCATTTACAGCTGGGTGAACTGGGGAGCTAGCTGTACTGAAGCTCCAACTGGTAACCTTACTCGACGCTGCTTAACATTGGCTGTGGGATAGTGAGCGCAAGATATAGTGATTTCTAAATTCCATTTTTTATCATTATTATTATTATTATTATTGTTATTATTATTATTATCATCATCATTACTATTATTATTATATCATCGCCACCAACATCCTCAACAACAACAAGAAGCACCAACGACACACACACACACACACACACACACACACACACACACACACACACACACACACACACACACACACACACACCACCACCAACAACAACAACAATCCACACAACAACAACAACACTCACGCACAGCACACACCCACACCAAAACACACACACACACAACACACACACACAACAACACCACATACACACACAACACACACACACACACCAAACCAACACCCCCCCCACCCCCCCCCACCCACACACACACACCCCACACACCCACACACCAACAACAACACCCCCCACCCCCACCCCACCCCACCCCCACCCCTCACCCCCCCCCCCCCCCACCACCCACCCACCCCCCCACCCCCACACACACAACACAAACACAACAACAAAAACAAAAACACCATCTCTCTCCAACTGACACTGCGTGGGCTTGGGCCGGTTGATGAGCCAGTATCGGAAGTTGTCCTTGGCTCTCTGGTGGTACTGGTTGTTCATCCACGACTTCCTCAGGTTGTTGGAGGGCTGGCTCTTGCCCAGCTGCCCGGGCAGCTCCCCCTGAAGGCCCCCGGTGACCACATCCCCGAAGGACTGGTCACTCACCCGCCTGCCGCCCTGGGCAGAGTACTGGAACCTGGCCCCTGGGTTCTGCCACGACGTCATGGGGTCTGGGGGGCAGTAGAGAGAGAGAGAGAGGGATTGAGGGAGAGAGGGAGAAGGACGATGAAGAGAGATTTAGTGTCAGTGTTGATGCGTCTTCGATTTTTTTCGTCTGTTCACTTAAAGTGATAATTATTTATTTAGACGGTTGTCAGGGTTTGGGGTTGGGTGGTGTTGGGTTGGATGTAGGGGATGGGCCAGTAGAGAGAGAGGGGAGAGGGACGATGAAAGAATTTAGTGTCAGTGTTGGTGCGTCTTCGATTTTTACGTCTGTTCACTTAAAGTGAGGAAAAGTAATGGGGAAATGAGTGGTGGTGGAGGTGGGGTGTGGTGGTGTGGTGATTGGTGGTGGGTGGGGGTATGTATTGGGTCTGCGGGCAGTGGAGAGGAGGGAGGGAGAGGGGATGAACAGAAATTTAGTGTCAGTGTTGGTGCGTCTTCGATTTTTTTCGTCTGTTCATTAAAGTGATAATTATTTATTTAGACGTTGACAGTGTTGGTGTTGTGGTATGTATGGGGTCTGCGGCCAGTGGAGAGAGGAGAGAGGGAGAGAGGGGAGAGAAGAGGAGGAAGGAGATGAACAGAAGATTTAGTGTCAGTGTTGGTGCGTCTTCGATTTTTTTCGTCTGTTCACTTAAAGTGAGATAATATTATTAGGACGTTGGTGGGTGGTGTTGGTGGTATGGTGGGGTTGGTGGATGTATTGGGTCTGGGGAAGGAGGAGAGGAAGAGAGGGAGAGAGGGAGAGGGAGGATGAACAGAAATTTAGTGTCAGTGTTGGTGCGTCTCGATTTTTACGTCTGTTCACTTAAAGTGAGGAAAGTAATGGTGGATGATGGTGTGTGGTGTGTTGGGGTTGGGAGTGGAGAGAGAGGGGTGGGACAGGGAGGGGAGGGGAGAGAAGGGAAGGGAGGGACGATGAACAGAAATTTAGTGTCAGTGTTGGTGCGTCTTCGATTTTTTTCGTCTGTTCGACTTAAAGTGATAAATTAATGGAAGGGTTGGTCAGAGGTTGGTGGTGGTGGTGGTGGGTATGTATTGGGTCTGCGGGCAGTGGAGAGAGGGAGGGGGGAGGGAGGGAGGAGGAGAGGAGACAACAGAAATTTAGTGTCAGTGTTGGTGCGTCTTCGATTTTTTTCGTCTGTTCGATTAAAGTGATAATATTTATTAGACGGTTTGTCAGGGTTGGTGTTGGTGTTGGTGGTATGTATGCAGGTGGTTGTTTTGGCTTTCACTGTCGGGTTTTTGTGGGTTTTTGTTGTCGTTATGGTGATGTTAATGTTGAGGGAAAGTAATGGGGAAAGTGGTGGAGATGTTGGTGTGGTGGTGGTGGTGGTGGTGGTGGTGTGGGTGGTTGGTGGACGATTAACAAGAAAACAGTGTCGGTGTTAGTGTTGGTGGTATGTAACAGTGGTGTTTGGGCTTCACTGTCGTGTTTTTTTGTTTGGTTGTCGTTATGTGATGTTAATATTGAGGAAAAGTAATGGGGAAAGTGATGGTGGGTGGGGGGGTGGGTGGTGGTGGTGGTGGTGGTGGAGGGTGGTGGCGATTAACAGGAAAAAGTGTTAGGATGGATGTTGGTTGTGTGGTTGTATGTATGCAGGTGGTTGTTTTGGCTATCACTGTCGGTTTTGATTTTCGTCTTTGTCGTTATGGTTATGATAATTGTGAGGGGAAAAAAGTGTAAAGGGGGAGTGATAAGGATGATGATGGTGGTGGTGGGGGGGGGGGGGGGTGGTGTGGTGTGTGAACGATTAACAGGAAAACATTGTAAATGTATGTATGTATGTATGTATGTATGTATGCCTGTATGTATGTATGTATGTATGTATGTATGTATGTATGTATGTATGTATGTATGTATGTATGTATGTATGTATGTATGTATGTAAACATCGTTGTCTTTGCCATCGCTGTCGTCATCGTTTTTCTGAAAAAGTAAAAGGGGGAATGACGATGATGATGATGATGATGATGATGATGATGATGATGATGACGACGACGACGACGACGACGACGACGCAGCGACAACGATGACGACGACGAAGATGAGAATGACGAGACTGAATGACAATGACGACACCGATAACAACAATCCTGATGATGCGGGTCATATGAGGAAGTTGAGATGGTATTGTCATCCTTGTAAAAGAGTACAAAAAGTGTTTAGATAAAAAAAGAACAACAATGTGACAACAAACAAAAATGCTAGAATAATCATGACGACGATGTTGTTGGGTGGCAATGATAATCCTTATCATAACTGTTGTTGTAACAGAGGTGAGATATTAATGACATCAGTATTGACAGGGTTGTGATGGCAACAGTGAAAAGAAGAGAGGGAATAAAGAAGGCTGACATAATAATATAATACTGGATTACTTTCTTCTAATCATTTAACTTATTCACATTATACGCTCATCTGCCTTGTTCTAAAAGAAATTGCAATGAACAATTATTGTAGTCAAATATTGTAGAGATATCCATCAAAGTTTGTGTGAACGTGTATCCCGAGAGGACTGTAATGCGATTACTTATTGTTTTGTAAAGTTATAGATATTACAAACCTTGAGTTAAATTCTGTATAAGGTCAACAACGTGGACATTGTTAATAATAATGAGACCACAATTAATCCGGACACACTGAACTTCACTAATTCATCTGTACACACTGGCTACAAAAATACTGTTGACCGGTACTCCGAGAAGAAAAATTTTGGTAAGATTACAAACCAAAACAAGGAAACAACCTTAAAAAGCACAAGTAAACAAATAAACTAGACAAAAACATGAATGAAAGAAAGAAACAAACAAACAAAAACAGAAAATAAACACAATACTGTAGAATGACTTTTAAGTTCCTTTAAGGAAAAATAATCTTGATTAGTTGAAAAAATATATATGTTCTAAGATAAATTTTTAAAATCTTGAAGATCAGACTTTAAGAAGAATGGATTTAGCGAGACATCACAGTGAGGGGGTGAGGACAATACAGAACAGATAATTGGATAAAAGTCTGATACAGTTTAATGTAGTATAAAGTAATATGAAATGATATAACATGATATGATATGATATGATACAACCTAATTTAGTATGATATTATATGAAATAATATAATATATTGATATACTATACTATATTATACTTCACTACACAACACAACACTACACTACACTACACTACGCTACGCTATACTATATTATACTATACTATACTATACTAAACTATACTACAATATAATATAACACGACACGATACGATACAATATGATATATAATATAACATGAAATGGTATAATAAGAAAAAAACATAATATTATGATCTGATATAATTATTGATACAATACGATATAACATAATATAATATAATATCATACAATGTAATACAATACAATATAATATATGTTATAATATAATATATGATTTAATATGACATACTGGGATATAACTATAATGAACAAGCTAAAGCACACTGCAGCAGCACACTATAATTGCTTACACTGCCTAATCGTGCACGTCATCTTGCTGACTGAACAAGGTAACTTGACGAGGGCTACTGTTGCACGTCTCACCGACTTTGCCTGTTGAATGCACTTGGAATATCTCCCACTCCTCCACACAACCTCTCCCCCCCTTCCCCCAACCACCACCACCAACCCCCACCCCACCCTACCTACACCTCCCTAGCGCATAACAGTAAATGTTTCTGTACAGATCTCTTTTGCGGTGCGTTAAATAAAAGTATTTAAAATATTATTCACAAGTTTATGTGCACACAAAGTTCGAATTCACGCAGGACACTGAAGGTCGTTTGGGGAACATGATTAGACAATAATAAATCGTAACTGATAAAGATTCTCTTACAAACTGTAAAACTAAGAGTTTGTTAAAAGGGTTTAACAATACTGATAATAGCGTCTACTTAGTAGATGGGTTTTTTTTGTTTAATTTTTCATTGCTGTGTTAATGTTGTTTATTTATTTATTTATATATACCACTTTAAGTCACGAGATTTCTCTGGTGAAATTCGGGCTGCTCTCCCCTGGGAGAGCGCGTCGCCACAAGAGCAGTGCCACCCTTTTTTGTGTTTTTTTTGTGTTTGTCTGCAACTGTATTTATTTCCCTATCTGAGTGGCTTTTTTAATAAGAATTTTGCCAGGGACAACTCTCTTGTTGTCGTGGGTTCTTTTACGTGCGCTGAATAATTTTGTGTAACACACGGGACCTCGGTTTATCGTCTCATCCGAAAGACTAGCGCCTAGACCACCACTCATGGTCTAATGGATTGGGGAAAATTTTCGGGCCCAAACGGGATACGAACCACCGCACACTTCCGACCCGGACTTTTCGCTTTCTAGACAGGCGCGTTACCTCTAGACCACCAATCCACTATACTAATCAATAATGTTGAAAGCGTTTACAATTTGCTCAACACAACGGTTTGTTAATAATGCCTCTCTTTCATTCTGTCTTTTTACTCTTGCCTTCCTGTTACCGAACTATCCTTCCGTTCCCTGTTCATAATTACTATCTCACTGTTTTACCTTTGTCTATATTCTAACCATTGTTTCTTCGTGTCGATTTTCATTTGTTAACTATTAGGTTTGTTTGGTTATTGTGCAGTCTTTCTTTGGCCAATGCTTTGCTTGCTCTGTTGTTTTCTCTTTCGTTGTTTTTCTTTTATTTTGTTTATAAAACACCATATAAGCAGTGTAGTAAGTCGAGAGGGGGGAGGAGAGACAGAGATTAAGACATAAAATAACACACACACAGAGAGCGACAGACAGACAGAGAGAAAGACAGAGAGAGAGGCAGACAGACAGACAGAGATAGAGACAGAGAGATATTATTTTTGATGGTAGTAGAATAAGTACAAGACTTCTTTTTCACTCCGCCCTCGGTAAAAAAAAAAAAAAAAAAAAAAAAAAGAAAGAAAGAAAGAAAGAAAGGGAAAAAAGGAAAAAGTAAACAATAAAATATGTCAGCAAAATGAATTGTAAACATTAAGAGAGAGAGAGAGAGAGAGAGAGAGAGAGAGAGAGAGAGAGAGAGAAGAGAGAGAGAGAAGAGCAGACAGACAGACAGACAGACAGAGACAGGGACAGACAAACAAAGACACAAGAGAGAGAGAGAGAGAGAGAGAGAGAGAGAGAGAGAGAGAGAAGAAGAGAGAAGAAGAGACAGACAGACAGACAGACAGACAGACAGAGAGGGAAGTAAGCAAGAAAGAGGACGGAAGGAAATAGAGATAGGAAGCAAAATCAGCACAATAAATCATCTACGCCCAAAATACCAAAAGCAAATATCCAAACACTAACCTGTGGCACCTGTCTTCACACACACACACACACACACACACACACACACACACACACACACACACACACACACACACACACACACACACACACACACACACACACACACACACATCCTTCGGAGGAGACTGTAAGCCGAGGCCCCGTGTTCGAACGCATGCAGAACATCTTGCGCACACGTTAAATCCTGTTCCGCTTTTCGGAAGAGTAGGCCATTGTGTGCCGGTGGAAACAGATGACAAAATTGACAAAACCACATACATACGGGAACTGGTTGTAAAAAAAAAGCACATGAGTGCTTATTCCATTATCCTCGATATAAATGAATAAATAAATAAATAAATAAATAAACATCCACCCCTGACAAAAAGACACCCACCTCTATCAGACGAGGAAGAAAAGAAGAATGAAAAAGATTATGGCACCTACTGCGTGGATATAACTGACTGACTGACTGACTGACTGACCAGGACAACACGCAACAATAATTATAATACTGCTGTGAGGGCAGCGACACACGTGCACTCCGTACGCTTGTGTTTGCCGTATGGAAAGTCGCTTGTGTCAAAATATCTGTTTTCGTTTTGGTCCAAAGATGTCGCTGCGAAAAGAACTCTTTAACTATATAATTTTTTTTTTGAAAAAAGATAATTTTCAACTGTTTTTTGTTTCTATGGTTTTGTTTGTTTGTTTGTTTGGTTGGTTTAGTTGTTGTTTTTACTTTGGAGTGAATTTCATATGGAAAAAGTATTTTCCGACACTGACATACAAAGAGTTAACCTTTAACGTGGACAGCAAAAAGTATTTTTGACTTGAGAAAAGTTGGGTTTGTTATGGTGTTGTTTTTTGTTTTGTGTTGGTTTGGTTTGGGTTTTTTATATGGAACAAGTACTTTTGACATAAGAAGAAAGCTTATTCATTCGAATAAAAGCATTTTTTAAATAATTATTGAAAGAATAATTTTCAACATGGAAAGAGTGATCATCATTAGACAGCGTAGTTTTTGAAACGGGAACAGTGTTTTTAACATGAATGGGGCTATATTTTCACGCAAATCTTTTCGGCATAGAAAATGTACTTTTTGACATGGAAAAAATACTTTCTGACAGGAAAAGAAGTGATGTAGATTGACAGAAGACTACTGACACGAAATGGGCGCTTTCTGACGTAGAGAGAATATGGTTTTCTATTGTTGTTTTGTTTCGTTTTCCTTTTGCTTAGGTTTTGTTTTGTTTTGGGGTGGTTTTTTACATTGGAAGAGCACAGTTTCACATTGAAAGAGTGATTTTGGTACATGACAAAATATTTCTGACATAGGAAGAGTGATTATTTCTAGATGGGAAAAAAATGTCCATACGTGGGTAGAGTAGTTCTTGACGCAGAAAGATATGTTGTTTTTTCAAAGTGTCTTTTTGATATTGAAATACGAAAGAGAATTTTTTTACATGGAAAGAGTCATGTATTGTCAACATTTTATAACTTTCACCATAGAGGTGTGTGTGTGTGTGTGTGTGTGTGTGTGTGTGTGTGTGTGTGTGTGTGTGTGTGTGTGTGTGTGTGTGTAGGGGGGTGCGAAAAATGTGTTTAGGTGAAACAAGATGTTTTTTTAACTTTTATTTGCAAGGAAGTAAGCTACAATGTGTGTGTGTGTGTGTTTGTGTGAGAGAGAGTGTATGTGTGTGCGCGTGCGTGCGTGCGTGCGTGTGTGTGGGTGGGTGGTTGGGTGTGCGTGTGCGTACGTGCGAGTGTGTAACAAACACTGTGTGTATGTGTGTGTGTGTGTGTGTAAGTGAGTGAGTGAGTGAGTGTGTGTGCGTGTGTGTGTGTGTGTGTGCGTGTGTGTGTGTGTGTATGTGTGCGAGCTAGCAAGCGAGCC
>CM054146.1:44710449-44722949 GCA_028751875.1 Rapana venosa | reverse complement strand
TTGGTGTATGTGCGTGTGTGTGTGTGTGTGTGTGTTGTGTTGTGTGTGGTGTGTGTGTGTGTGTGTGTGTGTGTGTGGTTTGGTGTGCGTGCGAGGGTGTGTGTGTGTGTGTGTGTGTGTGTGTGTGTGTGTGCGTGCGTGCGTGTGTGTGTGTGTCTGTGTGTGTGCCTGTATCTGTGAGTCTGTATATAATTTATATGACTAGATAACGTTTTTTCCGTTCCTTTTACATCGGTATGCTCGCTTAGTAATACACCCTTATCTCGAACAGAGTGGAATGCCATAAAGAAAAACACAAAATACTGAAACGATACGGTTTTATTCTGAATGATGATGTTCTGAACTGGAAGAGGAAATATAGAGAATAGCCACAAACTAACCAAAATGAACTGCAACATGAAATGGGAAGCAACTGTTAATAACTTCTAATGGTGAGTTTTAAGAGTTATCCCTGCGAAAAGAATTGTCGTCTGGTGTACGCGGACAGAAATTTGGGGATAATTATATTTTGCACTGATGACTTCGGCAAAGGAACAGTTTATGATTAACGCAAACAAAAACGAGGGTTTGAAAGGTAAGAATAATTATAGCAAGGCTCTTTCAAATAACTTTGTTTTTGTCTACAGTGTGTAAGTTTGTCCGATTACCACCAAAGTGCTTTGGTAAAAATCATTTCTATGAATAATATCTCCAACGTACACAAGTAGGGCCTATGTCTGATTATTGCTAGATGGATATGTTTCCATGTTTAATTACAGTCTACAAACGTATCATTCCTGACTGATTACATTTATGATAATTATCATGGTTGTGTAGACACAATTACTGGGTGCTTTTCAGTCTTGCAAACAAAAACTATGACGCACTGTGCGCGTTTTGCTATTGTCGCTGACACAGAAGTGAAGAGTGGAGCACATTCAGATAAAGGGAGGATTTGATTCAGCATCAACTACAAACTCTACCAAATTCAGTCTCTGAATGAATACGTAAAAATTTCAATATGATCAAATACTGTTTTTCTTTCAAAAGTTCCATTACTTGGGTTGTTTTATCAAACATTTTCGCAGACTGACCTGATGCTAAAAATAATTTTCAGGCATCAGATCAGAGTTCAAGAATCTTACCCCCTTTTTGGTTTTTTTAGTTTAGTCTAAATTTTGATCAGCAGACTATTTTCTTACATTGTTGTACTATTGTTTTGGTTTAAACATTGTTTATTCGCTTTACACATTACAAACATTTTTTATTCAATATACATATTATATCATAAGCAGACAACAATACAGCAGGGATAGGCATCAAGCCCCACCCCATGGTCAGTTTACATTGTTGCTTATGCAGACAAAGTGATTTTTACAATGTACACATGCCTAATGTCACATGTTGTTGTTTTGTTTTTTGTTTGAGTTTTTTTTGCTTCTTTTTCTTCTTTTAATGTCTGAGAAATTGTATGTCTGTATGTCTCTGTGTGTGTAATATATATTTATACATATACATATATAACAATCATGTCAATCAATCAATCGATCGATCAATAAAAATAATCAATAAAACGATCAAGCAGTCACAGTCCACACACACACACAACACACACACACACACACACACACACACACACACACACACACCACACACACACCTACACACACACACAACAAACTCACCAGCAAGGAAAAGGTCCGGCCTTTCCGTGAGAGGACAAAACCAACAATGAGAGAGAGAGAGAGAAAAGAGAAGAGGCCGCAGGCTTTAAGCCCTTCCAGAGACGTTTTCCTCTCCTCCCCCCCCCCCCCCCCCCCCCTACTTCCCCTAAATCGAACCCCTCCCCTCCACCACCACCCTCCCCTTCTACCCTACCCTCTCACTCCCTGTCCACAGCTACGGTTTGTTGCTCTCATTCCACCCCCCCCCCCCCCCCCCCTTCCCTACCCCCCCCCCCCTCCCCTCCCTCCCTCTTCGCTTCAGTGGGATTTTTTTTTTTTAATAAGAAGAAGAAAAAAAAAGTCGAGCGGAGGTGTACATAGTGGAAGGTGAGAAGAGAGGGAGGGGGGGGGGGAGAGTTAGAGAGTGGGGTGGGGGGGGGGGGGGGGCTAGGGAGAGAGAGAGAGAGAGAGAGGCGGGGTGGCAAGTGTTCCTGTAAAACAAGATAGGAGGGTGGACAAAGATTACGTTTGTTGGGGGGGGGGGAAGGGGGGGGGGGGGGGGGGCAGTCAGACATGATTCTGGAAAAGAGACATTAAGAGGGAGAGGGTGGGGAAGGGAGGGTGGAAGGGTCGAATCATTTAGTTGCGGTAGGTAGAGTCCCTAAAAAAATCAAAATACCGGCTAAAATTTATGTACTCCGCAGGATTATGATTTGACAGACTAGGGGAACTAAAAACTGACAAACAAACAAGCAAAAATAAAAAACAAAAAAAAGATAGTTTGCTTCGGAAAGGACTTTTTGTCTGTTTGCTTACTGGCTTAATTTGGGGGAATGTTTTTTAGTTTTCCAGTGTGTGTTGTGTGTGTGTGTGTGTGTGTGTGTGTGTGTGTGTGTGTGCGCGCTGCGCGTGTGCTGTGGTGTGTGTGTGTTGTGTGTGCGCGCGCGCGCGCGCAGGCGCGCACCTGCACTGCACGCCCACGATCACGCGCCACTTAGGACATTATAGTATGTGAGTGCATACGCGCGTATGGGCGCGTACACTTGCGTGTGTGTGTGGCTGTGTGCTCGAACATAGAATTAATGTGTGTGGTTATTTATTTATATATTTTATTTTATTTTATTCTTTTATATCGAGGATAATGGAATAAGCACTTATGTGCTTTTTTACATCCAGTTCTCGTGTGTATGCGGATTTGTGAATTCTGTCATCTGTTTCCACCGGCACACAATGGCCTACTCTTACGAAAAGCGGAACAGGATTTAACGTGTGCGCATAATATTCTACGTGCGTTCGCACACGGGGGCCTCGGTTTATAGTCTCATCCGAAGGACTTTGTGGGGAAAGTGGAGTCTGCACTGATGTTAACTCCAGAGGAAAATATCCCCTTGAACGGGAATCGAACCCGGGTCGTCAGATTGCGAACCGCAATGTTCTGACCACTAGGCTATCCCGTCCCCCATGTGAGTGATGTGTGTGTGTGTGTGTGTGTGTGTGTGTGTGTGTGTGTGTGTGTGTGTGTGGTGTGTGTGTGTGCGCGCGCGCGCGCACGCGGCGGCGTGCGTGTAGAGTACACGTGTGCTTCTACATGCACGTGGGTGTGAGCGCTTGCGTGCACGTGTTAGTGCTGTTGTGCCAATACAAAATGAACCAGAGTCAGTGAGGGTCAGGAACCGGAACAGGGTGGAAGAAGGTGGCGGTGAGAGGGGGGAGGGAAGGGTGGGGGAGCCAGTACTACATAGAGAAGGAGGGGGGGGGGGAAGAGGGGAGGGAGGGAGGGAGGGAGGAGGACACTGCCGTCGGACCCTGCAAAGAGTGTGAGAAGGTGGGAGGGACGGCTGACCTGTCTGAGGTGTGGGTGCAGTAGTTGTGGCCCCCCCTGTTATTTCACGGGCCGCTGTACCGTTAAACTACTCCCATTACCTCCCCTTACCCCCCACCTCTCACGACGCCCGCTTGGCAGATACAGTTACCTACCTGCCCACCCCTACCTCTCTCCCCCATTCCCTCTTCCCTTCCTTCCTTCCTTCCTTTCCTCCCTCCTTCTCTTCTGTCTGTCTGGTACTGTGTCATTCGGAAAGGGAATCAGAATTAGTGCCACGGCTCAGGCTATAGGCGTTGTCAGTTTTTTTTTATGTCAGCTAAGTGCCCAGGCCTTCATTAACATGTTGTTCTGTTGTAAAATTTTACATTGAAATCTGTCTCCAGCCATGACATACTCTTGGCATATAACAACTTGCACTCTCTTTCAAAGGAAACAGATGACAAAATTTACAAAACCGCATACACACGGGGACCCGATGTAAAAAAAAAAAAAAGCACATGAATGCTTATTCCATTATCCTCGATATAAAAGCATAAATAAATAAAATAAAATAAAATAAAGGAGCAAAGAAGATAAAAAGTCCCCTGAGGTCTGAGTATGGCTGCCTAAGTGGCGAGGTACTTGTAAAAGAGTCACACGCGCAAACCTCTCATCCAGCGTGTGTTTATTAATTTTCAATGTCACAAAGTTTCCACGGCAGGAAGAGTGAGTCACGAGTGTACAGTCTAGTGGACCTCCCAGGGTGTTAAGCTGGGGCAGGCCCAACAATAATAAAATGAAAGTGGCAGTTACCTACCACCCCCACCCACCATTTCTACCCCCTCTACCCTCCTTCCTTCTCCCCCGTCTGTTTCAGAATCGGAATCAAAATGAAAGCCGCTAGTAATTAGTGATCTCAAACTTTGGACATTATTACTTTTTAAAGCAACATCCACGACTTTCGACTGTGAATAGGGTATACACGATACACTTATTACCAGTACTGAAAACAAAAAGTTAAACTTTATAAACTTGTATTCAGACTACCTTCATCTAGACTGACTTGGCCCGTACAATCGATTTATTATTTAATCAAGTACACAACTAGTCACGATGTAGTTTTCATGTACATATCATCTGTATAGTTTAAAGAGGTATACCGTGGTCAGGCTAGAAATACATACACTCGCATGTACAAATAGTGTGTGTGTGTGTTGTGTGTGTGTGTGTGTGTGTGTGTGTGTGTGTGTGTGTGTGTGTGTGTGTGTGTTTATGTTTGTTTGTATTTGTTACTTATTTTATATCGAGGATAATGGAATAAGCACTTATTGCTTTTTTACATCCAGTCCCCGTGTGTATGTGGTTTTGTAAATTCTGTCATCTGTTCTCACCGGCACACAATGGCCTACTCTTACGGAAAGCGGAACAGGATTTAACGTGTGCGCAAGATGTTCTGCATGCGTTCGAACACGGGGCCTCGGTTTATAGTCTCATCCGAAGAACTTTGACATTCAGTTCGATTTTTTTGTCAAACTGGGAAGAAAGGGCGAGGCTGGAAATGTGTGTGTGTGTGTGTATGTGTGTGTGTGTGTGTGTGTGTGTGTGTGTGTGTGTGTGTGTGTGTGTGTGTGTGTGTGTGTGTGTGTGTGTTGTGTGTGTGTGGTAGAGAGACAGAGGAAGGTAGACAGACACAGAAACAGAGAGAACCAACACTATTTTACATAAAATATGCAACAAAACGAAGAAAAGGAACAGAAATAATATGAAATCAAAAAAGGGCAATGTGTTTTCTTAACATAATCTAGCAGGGAGGTAGAGGAGAGGAGAGAGAAGGTGTGTAGTGTGTGTGTGTGTGTGTGTGTGTGTGTGTGTTGTGTGTGTGTGTGTGTGTGTGTGTGGTTGGGGAAGGGGAGGGAGGGGTGGGGAGCAAAACACAGGAGCCCTTTTTGTTGTATTTACACAGTTGATCCAGGGGAAAGGGTCAGTGTGCATTTCTAGGCATTGTGCATTATGCACATGACATAACGCCCACCCCTTACTGTTTGATATTATTTTCTCAACACTGCAGTTACCTGTGTGTGTGTGTGTGTGTGTGTGTGTGTGTGTGTGTGTGTGTGTGTGTGTGTGTGTGTGTGTGGTGTGTGTGTGGTGTGTGTGTGTGTGGCGCGCGCGTGTATATCTGTGTGTGTGTTTTAATTTTTTGTTTATATCGAGGATAATGGAATAAGCATTCATGTGCCTTTTTACATCCAGTCCCCGTTTGTATGCAGTTTTGTCGATTTTTGTCATCTGTTCCCACCGGCACACACTGGTCTACTCTTTCGAAAAACGGAACAGGATTTAATGTGTGCGTAAGATGTTCTGTGTGTCTCTGAGTGTGTGTGTGTGTGTGTGTGTGTGTTGTGTGTGTGCGTGCGTGTGTGTGTGTATGTGTGTGTGTGCGTGTGTGTGTGTGTACGCACGGTGAAGCGTGCCAATGATGTAACTGTACCTCTAATTGTTCAACCTTTCAGCTTTGCAGTCACCTGCCTTTCCCACTCACTCTACCAACTTGGTGTGAATGTGTGTGTGTGAGTGCGCGTGGGTGTGTGTGTGTGTGTGTGTGTGTGTGTGTGTGTGTGATGTGTGTGGTAGAATTGTGTGTCTGTCTCTGTGCGTGTGTGTGTGTCTGTGTGTGTGTCTGTGAGTTTGTGTGCACGCTTGCGTATAGAATCACTGACAATATTGTATTGTGTTGTATTGTTATTGTATATACCCCGTTAAGTCTGGAAAGCCTGTGTGAAATTTGAACCACTTTACCCCGGGGAAAAGCGTCGCCATTGATCAGTGCCACGTTTTGGGTTGGGGTTTTTTTGGGGGAGGGTTAAAAAAAATGTGTGCGGGTGTATTTGTTTCTCTACAAAGAGGGGATTTTCACTAAACAAATTTACCAGGGAGAGCTTTTTAGTTGACGGGTGGGGATTCTTTATTTTTAGGTGTTTTTAATTAAATGTGGCACCTAGATTTAGCCTCTGATCCGGAAGACTAGCACCCAGACCACCATTCAAGGCCATGAGGGTTGGGGGAGAAGCTAGGATTCAGGTGGATGTAAACGCGTGAGTTTTCAGATAGTTACATGTACATATATATATATGTACTGAACCCAATGTTGAAATTGTATCTCTTTGCTGTATGTCAACATTGATAGAACACAACCACACACTACACACACACAACACACACCACACACAGCACAACACCACCACATAGACACACACATCACTATCACACACAACCACACACACACCACACACACACACACACACATCGCATTATCCACACACACACAGCACACACACAAACAAATTTCACTCTCTCTCTTCCCTCGTTCTCTTCTTCTAGTGTTTATATTCACTCTTTTCCTCATCCGTCACCCGACCACTTCAAGCCATCTCGTCTGAAACTAGCTCTCAGTCATCTCCCCCTGTGGGAATGATGACAAAATTTATAAAAACTCATACATACGAGGTCTGATAAAAAAAAACTTTGGTGCTTATTCCATTATCTCGAAATAATAAATTCAAATCTTCTAACCTCTCACTCCACTCACCACACACCTCCCCACACTCCACCACTCCTCACATCCCCTCTCTTCTCTTCTCTCTCTCTCTCTCTCTGTCTGTCATCTGTCTTTTCTCTCTCTCTCTGTCTCTCTCTCTGGTGGTGCATTCTACTCCCTCTATCAAAAAATTCCTCTCTTATCATTCTCTTTCCTCATCAAATCTCTCTCTCTCTCTCTCCTCTCTCCCTCCCTCTCTCCTCACTCTCTCTCTCTCTCCCTCTCTCTCTCCCTCTCTTTCTCGTCTTTTCTCTCTCTCTCTCCTTCACTCTCTCTTCTCTCCCTCTCTTTCTGTCTCGTTCCTCTCTGTCTCTCCATATTACATACCTCACTTACCAATCATTATGGACCTTTTAGCTGTTGTGTATACACCAGAAAAGTAAAAAGCACCCCGGGGCCTGGCACACAAGGTGTACCTTTAGTCAAACATCTTGCTTAATGCAGCTACAACAATATTAGACCAAGACCGCATTCCTTCCCTCCTGCCCCCCCCCCCCCCCCCACTTCTCTCTGTCTCTTTCTGTCTCTCTCTGTGCTGCTTTCTCTGTGTCTCTGTGTCTCTGTCTCTCTGTCTGCCTGCCTGTCTGTGTGTGTGTCTCTGTCTCTCTGTCCTCTGTCTGTCTGTCTGTCTGTCTGTCTGTCTCTCTCTCTCTCTCTCTCTCTCTCTCTCTCTCTCTGCTTTTCTCTGTGTGTCTCTGTCTGTCTGCCTGCCTGTCTGTCTGTCTGTCTGTCTGTTCTGCTCTCTCTCTCTCTCTCCTCTCTTCTCTTCTCTCTCTCTCCTCTCTCTCTCTCTCTGCTGCTGCTGCTTTTCTATGTGTATCTTTGTCTCTGTCTGTCTGTCTGTCTGTCTGTCCTGCCTGTCTCTCTGTCTGTCTGTCTGCCTGCCTGTCTCTCTGTCTGTCTGTCTGTCTGTCTCTCTCTCTCTTTCTCTCTCTCTCTCTCTCTCTCTCTCTCTCTCTCTCTCTCTCTCTCTCTCTCTCTCTCTCTCTCTGTGCTGCTTTTCACTGTGTATCTATGCCTCTGTCAATCTGTCTATCTGCTTGCCTGTCTGTGTCTGTCTGTCTGTCTGTCTCTATCTCTCTTCTCCTCTCCTCTCTCTCTCTCTCTCTCTGTGCATTAACAACACAGATGTTTGTATTTGGTCACATTTTGTTGGTTTGTTTATATATATATATATTGTTTGTGCTATTTCTCCCATTGCAATGGATGTACTCTTGTCTGTGCAATGAAATCATTTGAGTTTGAGTTTCTCTGCATTTCTCTGTAATTAGTCAATTTGTATTGATTGGTTGGTTTATCATAGTAATTATAATTGACTGATAATGTGAGTAAGTTGATTGCATGTATAACTGATTAAGTTTATTGTCGGCTTCATTGTGTATATGTCATGCATTTCTTCATGTTTGTTTGCCTGTTGGTTTCCTTTTTCTTCATGAGGGCCTTGTGTAAAGAAGCCTCCTGGCTTATCCATTTACCCTTATTAAAACAATCGAGTTGAGTTCGAGTTCTCCTCTCTCTCTCTCCTTCTCCCCCCCCCCCCCCCTCTCTCCTCTCTCGTCTCTCTCTCTCTCTCTCTCTCTCTCTCTCTCTTCTCTCTCTTTCCCTCCCTCACACCAACCCCCTCCCCCCTCTCTCTCTCTTTCCCTCCCCCCCTCTCTCTCTCTTTCCCTCCCCTCCACCCCCCCCCCCCCACTCGCTCTCTTTTCCTCCCCTCCCTCCCCTCTCTCCCTGCCCCCCTCTCTCTCCCTCTCTCTCTCTCTCCCTCTTCCGCCCTCTTTCTCCCCCTCTCTCTCCCTCTTCCCCCCCCTCTCTCTCTTTCCCTACCTCCCACTCTCTCTCTTTCCCTTCCCTCCATTCTCCCCCCTCTCTCTCTCTTTCCCTCCCCTCCCTCCCCTCTCCCCCTGCCCCCCTCTCTCTCCCTTTTCTTCCCTCCCCCCTCTCTCTTCCCTTACCCTTCCAATCTCCTACCCCACCCCTTACCCCAACCCCAGCCAGAAACCACGTTGTCTGTATTCTGCGACTATAGCTTTTGGTTAAACTGACTGACTTCTTCTCCCTTAACTCCTTGAGAAGTCGTTGGGAGCACCGCACTGACCTATTTAAAAAAAATTTTTAATAATAATAATAATGTATGGAATTTATATAGCGCTGAATCTTGTAAAGCAACAAATCAAAGCGCTCAGATTTTATTTCATACCACTTTAAGTCATGGCAGATTTCTCTCCGTGAAATTCGGGCTGCTCTCCCCGGGGAGAGCGGGAGAACGCGTCGCCACTTAGCGCTGCGCCACCCTTTCACCCTTTCACCCTTTTTTTTTTTTTTTCTGCAGCTGTATTTGTTTCCCTATCAGGCAGTATTTAGGCAGTATGTCGCGGGCAAGTCGAACCTGGCGGAGCCCAAGGTAGCAGGGTGCATGCTGGGCTGAGTACGTTTTTGTAAGCAAGCCTGTTACCAACCGCGGCTGGTCTATACCGTCTTCTACACATGGTGGATGGATGGGGTTTGGGGGGGGGGTTGCTTTATTGAGCCCAGGCTCGTGCTGCACTCAAGTGGTTGTGCAAGCCTGGCACAGTTGCTTATCAGAATTGTACCATTTTTTAGGGTGGCCCTTCGTCGCTCAAGCGAGATGTCCTGCGACCACAGTCCCTAAATCGGAGAAGTTCCGCTGGGACTACATAATAATGATATAATCTCAAACAAGGGTTTGTTGGTTTGGTTGTTTGTTTTTTTTTAACGTTTGCGTTAAGATGCTCTGCATGCGTTCGCTCACGGCACTTCAGTCTAATATAGTCTCATCTGAAAGATTTTCGGGGGAGTGGAGTTGGTACAAGTGTGAACTCTCAGGGGTTGTGCTAATGCTAACTCTCTCTCTCTCTCTCTCTCTCTCTCTCTTCTCTCTCGCTCTCCTCCTCCTCTCTTCTCTCTCCCTCTCTCTCTCTCGCGCGCGCGGCGCGCGCGGCTGCGCGCGTGTGTGTGTGTGTGTGTGTGTGTGTGTGTGTGAATGTTAAATTCAGGGGTTGTGCTAATGTTAACTCTCAAGGGTTGTGCTAATGTTAACTCTCAAGGGTTGTGCTAATGTTAACTCTCAGAGGTTGTGTTAATGTAACCCTTAGAGGTTGTGCTAATGTTAACTCTCAGGGGTTGTGTTAATGTTAACTCTCAGGGGTTGTGTTAATGTTAACCCTTAGAGGTTGTGCTAATGTTAACTATCAGATGTTGTGGTAGTATTAACTCTCAAGGGCTGTGCTAATGTTAACTCTCAGTGGGTTGCGATATTGTAAAGTCGAAGGGGTTGTGCTAATGTTAACTCTCAGAGGTTGCGCTAATGTGAACTCCAGCAGGGATTGTGCTAATGTAAACTCTAAGGGGTTGCGCTAATGTAAACTCTCAGAGGTTGCGCTAATGTAAACTCTCAGAGGTTGCGCTAATGTAAACTCTCAGTGGGTTGCGCTAATGTAAACTCTCAGTGGGTTGCGCTAATGTAAACTCTCAGTGGGTTGCGCTAATGTAAACTCTCAGTGGGTTGCGCTAATGTAAACTCTCAGTGGGTTGCGCTAATGTAAACTCTCAGTGGGTTGCGCTAATGTAAACTCTCAGTGGGTTGTGCTAATGTTAACTATCAGTGGGTTGTGCTAATGCTAACTCTCAGTGGGTTGTGCTAATGTTAACTATCAGTGGGTTGTGCAAATGCTAACTCTCAGAGTTTGTGCTAATGTGAACTCCAGCAGGGATTGTGCTAATGTGAACTCCAGCAGGGATTGTGCTAATGCTAACTATCGGCGGTAGTGCTAGTTTTAACTCTCAGAGGTTCTGGTAATGTTAAGTATCGGAGGCTGTGATAAAGTGAACTCTCAGAAGAAGCGCTAATGTTAACTCTCAAGGGTTGGGTTAATGTTAACTCCAGGCATTGTGGCAATGTTTACTGGGGGGGTGCTAATGTTTAACTCCAGGCATTGTGGCAATGTTTACTGGGGTTGCTAATGTTTAACTCCAGGCATTGTGGCAATGTTTACTGGGGATGCTATTGTTTAACTCCAGGCATTGTGGCAATGTTTACTGGGGGGTGCTAATGTTAACTCCAGGCATTGTGGCAATGTTTACTGGGGGGTGCTAATGTTAACTCCAGGCATTGTGGCAATGTTTACTGGGGGTGCTATTGTTAACTCCAGGCATTGTGGCAATGTTTACTGGGGGTGCTAATGTTAACTCCAGGCATTGTGGCAATGTTTACTGGGGGTGCTATTGTTAACTCCAGGCATTGTGGCAATGTTTACTGAGGGTGCTAATGTTAACTCCAGGCATTGTGGCAATGTTGACTTGGGGGTGCTAATGTTAACTCCAGGCATTGTGGCAATGTTTACTGGGGGTGCTAATGTTAACTTCAGGCATGGTGGCAATGTTTACTGGGGGGTCGCTAATGTTAACTTCAGGAATTGTTCAAATGTTCACCCCCCAGAGTTATGCTAACATCAACTCCAGAGGCCTGTGCTAATGTGAACTCCAGGGATTGTGCTAAAGTTAACTCTCAGCGGGTTAATATTCCTTCGAACGCACACCCTAGCAGAGACTCGAACCCACAGTCCTTGTTACTGTCCTGGCACTCTACCACCCACTAGGCCTCTTCTGGTCATGCAGACAGTGTGCTAACTATGACTATCAGCTGTGTGTGTCTACAACAGGTCAGGGATCAAAGGATAGACCGACCCCCTGAGCCACAGAACACTGGGGGGAGAAGAGAGAGAGAGAGAGAGAGAGAGAGAGAGAGAGAGAGAGAGGGAGGAGGAGGAAATGACTTGACCACCAAAATGGTTCAAATGGAGGTTAGGTGTGAGAATGGACAGACGAGAGAGAGAGAGAGAGAGAGAGAGAGAGAGAGAGAGAGAGAGAGAGAGAGGGGAGGAGGAGGAAATGACTTGACCACCAAAATGGTTCAAATGGAGGTTAGGTGTGAGAATGGACAGACGAGAGAGAGAGAGAGAGAGAGAGAGAGAGAGAGAGAGAGAGAGAGAGAGAGAGAGAGAGATTCTTTTATTTCGAGATTAATGGAATTATCACTATGAGAGAGAGATTTTTATATCGAGAATAATGGAATAAGCACTGAGAGAGAGAGAGAGAGAGAAAGAGAGAGAGAGAGAGAGAGAGAGAGAGAGAGAGAGAGAGAGAGAGAGAGAGAGAGATTCTTTTATTTCGAGAATAATGGAATTATCACTATGAGAGAGAGAATTTATATCGAGAATAATGGAATAAGCACTGTGAGAGAGAGAGAGAAAGAGAGAGAGAGAGAGAGAGAGAGAGAGAGAGAGAGAGAGAGAGAGAGAGAGATTCTTTTATATCGAGAATAATGGAATAAGCTCTGTAAGAGAGAGTGAGAGAGAGAGAGAGAGAGAGAGAGAGAGAGAGAGAGAGAGAGATTCTTTTATATCGAGAATAATGGAATAAGCACTATGAGAGAGAG
>CM054146.1:44682949-44700449 GCA_028751875.1 Rapana venosa | reverse complement strand
TAGGGTGTGTTTTTTTGAACATGTATGGGGAAAAAAGATAAAAGGGTGGGAGGAGAGTCGTGGGAAAAAATGGCTAGAGGGGGTGAAAGAAGGAGTGAGTCGACATTTGAAAAGTAAATAAAATTTTGACAAACAAAAATAATAAAGAAGAAGAAGAAGAAGGAGGAGGAGGAGGAGGAGGAGGGAAAGAAAATGAAACGTGACAGTAGCTATTAGTTGGATGTTCCCACACTGAACGATAGTTTGTCACTTGTTTGTTCGGGTTTTTTTTTTTGGTTGTTGTTGTCTTTTTTTTCTTGGGGGATGGGGGGGGGGGGGTTAATTCTTTAAGTTATTCTTTTATTTTGACGTCATTAAAAAAGAAAAAAAGAAAGAAAGAAATGAAACTTGAGTAGCTAGTAGTTGGATGTTCCCACTCTGAACACTAGTTTGTCCCTTATTTGTTCGGTTTTTGTTTGTTTGTATGTTTGTTTGTTTTGTTTTTCTTTTATTCTTTAATTTGTTCTTTTATTTTGACGTTATTAAAAAAGAAAAAAAGAAATGAAACGTGACGTGGCTATTAGTTACATGGTACCACGCTGAACACTAGTTTGTCACTTTGTTCGTTTTTGTTTGTTTGTATGTTTGCTTTGTTTTTCCTGTATTCATTTATCTATTATTTCATTTATAGGATGAAGATTTAAGAAAGCTTGTGCTTTTTTAAAAATATTCAGACCCTGTGTGCATGTGGCTTTGTAAATTGTGTCATTTGTTCCCACTGGCACACAATGGTCTACTCTCGCGAAGAGTGGGAAAGGTTTTAACGTGTGTGCAAGATGTTCTGTGTGCGTTCCCACACGGGAAATTCGGTTTATAGTCTCATCCGAATTTGTTAGCTTGCTTGTTTAGGAGTCTTGAGGTTTCCTGGTGATGATTTTGCGTTGCAATTTAAAACTGTAAAAAAGTAAAAAATTAAAAAAAATATATAAAAAAATTAAGAAAGCACATAACAGGAAAAGGCAAAAAAACACCCCAAACCCACCCAATATATTTTTATCCAGAAGAAAGATACAAATCAGAAATCGAAGCATACAACAAGGAACAATACTTAAATCTAAAAAGTAGAGAATGAACTAGAGAAAGTTCCCTTAAATTCTGTTGAAAGAAAGAGACAAAAGGCATCATGACGCAACGTAACGATTATGCTTTCTAATAATTATCTTCCGAGTGTGGGTGTGTGCGCACATATGGCTGCGTGCGTGCGTGCGTGCGTGCGCGTGTTGTGCGCGGGTACATGCGTGTGCAAACATGTTTTGGATATTTTTAGCCCAGCTTAGCACTTGTGAACTTTCCCTTTGACAAACGTCATCTTTGAAGTCTATTCACAATCACCCTTCCTCCGCTGCTACCCCGCCTTTTCTCTGTTGTGTATGGCGCCATTCTTGTTTCAAAAGATGTACAATTTTAGCAATTCATCACGAAAGCCTGACATACCCAATAACTGGTCGGATTCATTTTTCCTAATTCCTAAGTGCAGTGCAGCGGAATAAAGCGGTGAAGCACTTCACACAGAGACCCCTGTATCAAAAGGTCCTGTAGAGGGGAGGAACGTTTAGGAATCCCCCCAGTGTTCTCAGGATAACAGAAAACAAGGCAATGACCGAATTTCACTTGGGTACTCTGCGGAGGACCTTTCGACGGAATTGACACGAGGAGGGGGCGGAATAACATAACAGTGAATTAAAGGAACTAGGTGACCGTGCCCAAAGTTCAGTTCGGATGAAAACCGTTACCACCAACATGGCCCAGGCCAAAAGCGTTGTCAGTAAGCCAAGAGATTTATACTGCACGCGGATGCATCAGGCGTCGTTTATTTAGTTGTTGTTTTGTGTTTTGTTACACTGTATGATGTCATACGGCATTAAACAACAACGACGGCGACAACAACAACAGCAACCAAAAAAACAACAAAAACAACAACGACAAAACCACACCAAATAACCCCTACTGTCAACCTAAGTAACCTGAACTGTATAATAAAAGATGAAAAATGGCGTAAAACACAAACCATAGTTATATCCAATAAGTTTTCATCCTTGTTTATTTTGATACTTATGCATTCATTTATCAAGGTAACCTTCTATAATTATATTTTCATGCCTGTTTATATGTGTGAATGAATGTATGTATGGATGTATGAATGAATGCATGTATGGATGTATGATGTATATAAATGTATGTATACATGTATGTATATTCAGTGTGTGTATAGGCTACAAGTAGAATGAGTGAGACAAGAGTGCATGTTTTGGCAGACTCGCAGGGTATTAAGAGAGGAACATGCATAAACATCAACATCACCAACACAGTAGCCGGCAAAATAGAAATACTATAAGCCATCTTAAGGAGAGAGGGCTCAGAGACAATAGACTCTGTAGCCAGTGGGAAAAGCCTCGGCTTATTTTGCACAAAGAACAGCAGCACAGGACCTGGTTGAAATGTTAGATCCATCCCACGCCAGGTAAAAAAAAAAAAGGCGCTTTGTCCACATCAAAGACTTCATTCATTTACCAGTGCCTCGACAAGCAGATGATGTCAGTTACTCGTGGGCGTGCATAAGTGCAGTAGGGTGTGTGTGTGTGTGTGTGTGTGTGTTTCCAATACAACCCATACTGGAAATCAACCACAGAAATAAAATTATTGGTCAAGCCTAGCCTGACGCTTAGGCTGCACACCGGTATTAAAAAATCACTCTTTTCCTTCTGTTTTTCTATGTAACTCTTATATTCATACCGCACGTACTAAGGCATCCACAGAAATAAAAAACACTTTTTGTGAAAGACTAGCCTCTGACTCAAAACTCATGTGATTTTGAACAAATTTGGTAGGTTTGAAATTTTTTAATTTTTCAGCAAACACTGTACCCCCTCAGTCCTTTGTCGTCTGCTAGCTTCCTTACCGCAATATGCATGCGCAGGGTCAACGCTGTAGGAATACAGGTAATCCTCATTAGATGATTATTTCCAACTTTCTCGTGACTACCTGGTATTCCTCTATGTCCTCAATCCAAAAAACAAGTGCACAGGCCATTTTTTCATGCATAAAAAATCTGTGAAAATCACCAACTTTTTTCCCCCACTCGCACTCTATAGAAATCTGTGAAAATCACCAACTTTTTTTCCCACTCGCACTCTATAGAAGATACTACGTGACCCCCAAATTAATACCGGTGTGTAGCCTGTATAGCCCTGTGGTAATTTGTCTGTTTGGGGATCCCGCCAAATAAGGATGTGCCTATTTGGGAGCATGAAAAGGTGAATAAGGGTGGTACCCTCTGGAATGCTGCTCTCACAATCTTCTAGAGAGTACTGGGGAAAATATTGCCTCCTATGGTAGTAACATTCTTTTTTTTATGAAAGCAGATTTGTCATTTCAGTCTGATCTTTCCGGAAGAGCCCCATACTGTAAGATGCCATGGCTCTTTTGTTTCTGCACGTATACTCGCTTATGAGAGAGAACTCTTCTTTGTCATCATTCATCTATGTGACCCCAAAAATCTAAACGCGTGGTGTGCAAATTTGTTAGGTGCTTCTCGAAAATAAGCATGTTTTTAAACCAAACGTAAGCTACAGTGAGATCTTGGTTTGTCATTTCAGCGCTTAGACTATCCCATGGTCTAGTGGATGGAGGGAGGAAAGTCTGGCTTGAGCGGAATTTGAGCATGAGGCATCTCGCCTTCCCGATGGGTGAGTGCGTTATCTCAAGACCACTCAGACACTTACGGGTACTTGTGCCCATGCATGCCCAAACTAATCATCCCTGACTGACTGACTGACTGACGCTACAGCCGAGTGGTTAAGACCGTTTGACTTCAATCCAGGAGGTCATGGGTTCGAATCTCGGTGGTGGTGTTTGGTGAGTCAAGGGTGGGGGATTTTTACGATCTTCCAGGTCAACTTCAAGTGCATACCTACCACTGCCTTACTCCCTTCGTGTGTATCGCTACATTAGAACCTAACCATGTTATCTCCAACGCATCCAAAGAAGGCGATAACCGGGTTTGGCTCCAATGTAACGATATACACACACGCAGAAGATCAAATAATACACTTTACAGATCCCGTAGTTCATGTCGACGTTCGATGGGTTACGGAAGCACAAACATAACCCCAGCACGCAACCTTTACACTGAAATGAGCTGCTCTGAAAGTCAGAATGTGTCTGTTGAGGCCAGCGGGCAGACCTCCTGCAAAAGCTACGAGGACAGGAGAAGACCAGGCACGAGGCACATCACCCTGGGAAGGGAAGGGAGAAAAAGAGAGAAAAGACAGATCCCTGACTGACAGCAAAACGAAGAGTGGGGAAACAGCAGCAACATCAGGATGTACTACATGCCTTGTAGAAAATAACGGCAGCAACAGCAATAGGAGTCGTTGTGGTGGGGATGATAGTAATAGTTTACACAGTCATGTTGGTATCTTGAAGTTTTAAGGAAGCGCCTTTAGTACAGCAGTGCAGTAGTCAGGTGTAAACCAGCGTCAAAATGAGCAAGAATGGTGTAAGAGAGAGAGAGGAGAGAGAGAGAGAGAGAGGGGGGGGGGGGGAGGGGCAGGGGAGTAACGAGAGAGAGAGAGGTGGCGTTGCTCGCTCGCTCTCTCTCTCTTCTCTCTCTCTCTCTCTCTCTCTCTCTCTCTCTCGCTCTCTCTCTCTCGCTCTCTCTCTCTCTCCTTCTCTCTCTCTCTCTCTCTCTCTCTCTCTCTCTCTCTCTCTCTCTCTCTCTCTCTCTCTCTCTCTCCTCCTCCTCCCCTTTCCTGCTCTGTTAATAATATGTATGCAATCACATATGTACCTGCAAACACACACGTGTGTCCGCCTGCACACACACACACACACACACACACACGCACAGAAAGACATAGAAACAGACTGACAGACACAGAGACAGACAGACACACAGAAAGACAGAGCTTTTGTGGAACTAAAAAGTGTATGAACATTTTTTTCCCCCTCTCCAGCTCAAAAAGTATGTCTGAAGTGCTAGGTGGGGGGGATTTCATAGAATCACCATTATGAATACCGACTGCATGGAGCCTTGTTCCCCTAGAAAGCCCCATTGTGCCGTAAGGATTTATTGCCAAACGGTTTTGTGTCAACCCACCAGTCTGATAGAATTCGGAAGTCAGACAAAGAGCCTAACTGTAGTCTGCTGCTTGGCTTTGAACAGTATTTTTTTTTCTTTCTTTCTTTTTTTGTTAATGCAGTGGGTGAAAATATATGGGCAGCCTGTTGTCAAATGAACCGTGAAAAACTGATTGAAACTTTATACTGTATTATGAACTGTGGTGGTAGCCAGTGAAGGAACTGTACAGCGAGATTGTAGTGTTGTCGATGCTGGGGCTTTTACTGTCAAGTCCAGTAATGCACAGGTGGGGCGCGGAATAGGTCCAGTGGTTAGAGCCTTGAGCTCTTAATCTGACAGTGTAGGATGGTGGGGGGAGTTCCAATCTCCATTGATGTGTCCCTTTCTGCGGGGATTTCTTCCCCTGCAGTTAGTATTGACTCCGACTTTATTCCCCTATCAGTCCTTCGGATAAGAGATCCCACGTCTTGCACATCTTGCACGCACGTTAAAACCTGTTTCGTCTTTTGGAAGAGTAGGCCGTTGCGTGCCGGCGGAAAGGGATGATGAAGGTAACCGCGTTCCGATTTTGGGGATGCTGTTTGATTCACAAATCATAGTTGTTGTTGTTTTTTATTACTGTGTTGAGGATATTTTTAAAAAAAGTTTTATGACTGAAATCCAGTGTGTGCATATTTAATGTCAATTCTCTCTCAGATCTCTCTCTCTCTCTCTCTCTCTCTCTCTCTCTCTCTCTCTCTCTCTCTCTCTCTCTCTCTCTCTCTCTAACTCTCTCAGAGCACTCTCTCTGATTCTCTCAGAACTCTCTCTCTCTCTCTCTCTCTCTCTCTCTCTCTCTCTCTCTAACTCTCTCAGAGCTCTTTCTCTCTAATTTTGTCATGGGCATATGGCCTGGTACATAAAATGATTCCACTTCTCTCTCCTCTCTCTCTCTCTCTCTCTCTCTCTCTCTCTCTCTCTCTTTCTCTCTCTCTCTCTCTCTCCCTCGGCTTCCTGTCCTCCCTCCTCCTTTCGTCCCCCCTCCCCCATCCCCGGCTACCTATCTCTCTGTGTACGCACGTGCATACATGCGCGTGGCCACGTTATGACCTATAATTTATCATAATGTTGTGCCGCTCTGTACTGTCAAAGTATCTATATATCCCCTCCCTCCCTTCCCCTCCCCCCCCCCCCCCCCCCTCCCCCCCCCCCCCCCCGCCTACCTATCTCTCTCTGTGTACGCTTGTGCATACATGCGCGTGACCCCCACATTATGACCCTCCACATCATAATCTTGTGCCACTCTGTAGTTCGTACTGTCAAAGGTATCAGAGCAGGATCTGACAGAGGCCACACGGCACAGTACAGCACAGTACAGCACAGTACAGCACAGTATAGTATAGTATAGTAAAGTACAGTACAGTATAGTATAGTATAGTCAAGTAAAGTACAGTATAGTATAGTACAGCACAGTATAGTATAGTAAAGTATAGTACAGCACAGTATAGTACAGTACAGTATAGTATAGTATAGTATAGTATAGTATAGTATAGTATAGTATAGTATAGTACAGTACAGTATAGTATTGACTGTAGGGATCAGGCCCTGCAGCCACTTGCTTTGGCTCAAACTGGATTAACAGGAAACTGTGGATTATCGGCTAATCGCTTCAGGCAAAGCCAGTTGGGGGGTGGGGGGGGGGGGGGGGGGGGGGAGGGAGGAGGAGGTGTGGGGGGAGGGATTATCTGGCATACCTGGCGATGTGTTCACAGGCGATCAGCAAGAGATTAGCTTGATCAGTGTTGCAGGGTGGTGTGATGGGGGATTCTGCCGGCTTTTTGTTTCGTTGTAAAAAATGAAGGTGCCGTTCTCGAGTGGCTTTTTGTCTGGTATGGTGCAGTGGTCGGAGCACTCGCTTTCCCCCAGCCAAGTTAAGCAGCGTCGAGCGTGGTTACTAGTTGGATGGGTGACCGTTTGCGCGCCTTGGCTTCAGTACAGTTCCGCCAGTTCCCCCAGCTGGAAATGGGTACCTGCCCTCTTTAGGGTCAGGGAAGGTAAAGCAGCGAGGGAGAGGAGATGGGCGCCGCCCTCAAAATGCTGGCCCTAGAGAAGTGAGGTCTCTGACGCCTCGCTCCCCTACGACCTTATAGGTTATGGGACTCCTTTACGTTTACCTTTATGGTGTGTATATATATATATATATATATATATATATATATATATATATTATATATATATATATATATATATAGATATATATATATATATATATATATATATATATATATAGTCATTTAGTGGGTGGAGTGGGTGGGTACTTTTCTTTGTTCTGTACTTTGTTTTGTCGGCTTTTGTTCTGTGTGTAGACTACGCTCTGCTTTTTGTTGTTGTTTTATGTTGTTGTATAATATTAGTCCTTATACATTCAGCTTTTTCCCTTTTCCTTTTACCTTACGCGCCATATCCTTCCAGGCGCATTTTCAAAAATATAATGTAAAAATAAGAAAAATAAGAATGTTTAAACAAAAGTTTCACTCTCTCCGACCGGTTGTACACTGTTAGTATCTTAGTTCACACACACACACACACACACACCACAATTATATATATATATATATATATATATATATATATATAATTATATATAATATATATATATGCTGTGTGTGTTTATTTATTTATTTATTTTAATTTCATTCTTTTATATCGAGGATAATGGAATAAGCACTTATGTGCTTTTTTTTTTGTGGTGTGTATGCAGTGCGTGTATGCTGTGGTGTGTGTGTGGTGTGTGTGTGTGTTTTGTGTGTGTGTGTGAGAGAGAGACAGACAGAAAGAGAGGGAGACAGACAGACGACAGACGCCAGACAGACAGACGACGGACGGACGGACGAGAGGACAGACAGACGGACGAGAGGACAGAAGAGAGAAGATAGACAGAAAGAGAAGAAAAGAGAGACGGACAGACAGACAGACAGACAGACAGACAGACAGACACAGAAGACAGATTACAGCTCTGATATGGGCTATAGTTCTTAACAATGCCATCGCCCTAATAATGATGGCCTCCGTTCTTGGCTCGGATCGTAGGTAATGAGGTTCATTGCGTGTGTCATGCAGAGACTCCAGAAAATAAAAACTGGTCCAAACTTTTCAATGCTAGTAGCATACCAGTTATATGTTTGTTCAGAATAGCACAATCTGAAATAAATAAATAAAACAGCCATGAAACAAAAAGACGACCAACCGCCCCTATCTCCCGGAAATAACGAACCAATTTTTATTTTCTATTGAACATCGGTTTGCTCTATAGACAAGTTAAATATACAGAGCGGGGGTTGGGAAGGGGGGGGGGGGTTATAGATGCACGTTCATTCATATGTAAAGCTCCAAATGTAAACGAAAATACAAGATCACTGGAAACCACGATTCTGCAATGCAAAAACCGCTTGGTTATGTCGTAATGTAACGTTGCTACGCTTTGCCAAACGTTGTCGTGTTGTTGTTGTTGTTGTTTTTTATTCCAACCTGCATAGAATTTGGAAAGTTGTACTGAGTACACACGTACGCATGCACGTACGCACGCACACACACATGCAGGTACACACACACGAACGCACGCATGCTCACACACGCAGGAACACGCACACACACGCAGGAACACAACACACACACAACACACACACACACACACACACACACACACACACACACACACACATACACCAGACAGACAGACAGTCAGAAAGACAGAGAGACAGACAGACAGACAGACAGACAGAAGCATCTTTCTGCAATAGGGAACGAGAGATGGTGTTTCAGGATTGGCAAAAATCGTATAATACTGTTGGGGACGGGATAGCTCAGTGGTCGGAGCACTCGCTTTCCCCCAGCCAAGTTAAGCAGCGTCGAGCATGGTTACCAGTTGGATGGGTGACCGTTTGCGCGCCTTGGCTTCAGTACAGTTCCCCCAGTTCACCCAGCTGTAAATGGGTACCTGCCCTCTTTAGGGTCAGGGAAGGTAAAGCAGCGAGGGAGAGGAGATGGGCGCCGCCCTCAATATGCTGGCCCTAGAGAAGTGAGGTCTCTGACGCCTCGCTCCTCTACGACCTTATAGGTTATGGGACACCTTTACCTTTACCTTTACTGTTCAACAAGTTGAAAACAGCTCTAAAACTGGACACAACCAGGCTTACGAACTGTGTGTCTTACACTCCTGCTCTCTGTAAAATTTACTACCAGGATAGTGCTGCAACATGTTAGCTTACCTAAACAGAACACAAAAAGTGCACGCACATACACACATACACACCACAGAAAGTGCGCACGCGCACGACCACACCACACACACACACACCACCCACACACCCCACACACACACACACACACACAACCTTTTATATACTTTAAGGAACACTAAATGAGACACCACCTTCGGACGAGACTATAAACCGAGGTCATGTGTGCGAACGCACGCAGAACATCTTGCGCACACGTTAAAACCCGTCAACTTCTCGGAAGAGTAGGCCATTGTGTGCCAGTGGGAACTGATGACAAAATTTACGAAACTGCATACATACGGGGACTGGATGAAAAAAATCACATGAGTGCTTATTCCATTGTCCTCGAAATAAAAGAATAAAATAAAATAAAAATTAAACACACACACACTCACACTCACACACGCACGCGCGCGCGCGCGCACCGCACACACACACACACACACACACACACACACACACACACACACACACACACATGAACATTCTTATTCTTGGTAAGAAGCACTTGTTGAACACCAGTTTTCACTCATTAGAAAAGTTGTGCAGGTGTGCAGCCTTTAGTAAGGAGGACAACTTCTGGGCAATTTTATTTTTAGAAAGAAAGAAAGGAAGGAAGAAAGAAAGAAAGAAAGAAAGGAAGAAAGAAAGAAAGAAAGAAAGAAAAAAGAAAAGGCATTCGAAAGGAAATAACAAAAAGGTGTTTCTGAAAACTCATTCTCTCTCTCTCTCTCTCTCTCTCTCTCTCTCTCTCTCTCTCTCTCTCTCTCTCTCTCTCTCTCTCTTCTCTCTTCTCTCTCTCTGTCTGTCTGTCTGTCTGTCTCTCTCTCTCTCTCTCTCTCTCTCTCTCTCTCTCTCTCTCTCTCTCTCTCTCTCTCTCTCTCTCTCTCTCTCTGTTTCTTTCTTTCTCACACACAAACACACACATTTAACATTTCTATTGTCGAAATTGTCCATCAGTTTATATCTGATTCAAAAAGATTTTTGTACTATTTGAGGTTGTCTTCATTCAGGCTGGAGGTACTTAATTCACTCTTTTTGCTCTCCACTGATGTATGTGTGATTGTTGAATAGAAAGCAAGAAACATTTTGTTATAATGAATAGAAATGTTTTGCAATGATTGCTGACATAGTACACGATTTATTTGATAATTGCTCTGCTTATGTAAATTATACCCTTAGTATTATATTAACTTAGAGGTTTTTTGGCCTTGTGGATGTTATTCATTTCCTAAGTTGCTCTCTCTCTCTCTCTCTCTCTCTCTCTCTCTCTCTCTCTCTCTCTCTCTCTCTCTCTCTCTCTCTCTCTCTCTCTCTCTCTCTCCTCTCTCTCGCTCTGGTTTTCCTATTCCAACTACTTTTGTTTGTTTTTTAATGTGTGTTTATTCTACAAATTGATATGTTTCTTTATGTTGTTTTCCATTTTTCTTACATTAGCAAAGATTGCAATTGATGAAAATGTTTGTTGTTGTTGGTTTACATTTTGCAGCTCAGCAGCCGTTATGTTCATGTTAATCTTCATTGTTTAATTGAGCACACCATAAGCTACAAGCTTGTTGTTGCTATGATTCCAAAATGCTGTTTGTTTTCAATGCTTATACTCATTTCTGCATAAAAACTATTTAAACCAACACACACACAAACATCCCCCCATACACACACACACTACACTACACGCACACACGCACCCCCCCCCCCCCCCACACACACACACAACACATCACTTACCAACAGATAATGTAGACGATCCTCCAGTACAGACTATAGACAAGACCAGCCAAACCAAACCTCCTCTCCGCAAATTTCCAATTGATATTCTACACTCACACACGCAGACATAGACTTGGGAGGCCTAGGCACTGCTGATAGGACGGGTAGAATAAACTCCCGTGTGCTTCTGTCATAATTATGTATTCGTGTTTATAGATAGATATGTCATGCATCCGCTGTCAGGTTTTTATTGGCAGAGTTGAAATCGTCCCTAGCGTCCGTGTGTGTGTGTGTGTGTGTGTGTGTGTTGTGTGTGTTGTGTGTGTGTGTGTGTGTGTGTGTGTGTGTGTTGTGTGTGTTGTGTGTGTGTTGTGTGTGTGTGTGTGTTGTGTGTGTGTTTTGTGTTGTGTGGGTGTGTGTTGTGTGTGTTGTGTGTGTGGTGTGTTGTTGTGTGTGGTGTGTGTGTGTGGTTGTGTGTGTGTGTGTGTGTGTGTGTGTGTGGTGTAAGTGTGTGTAGTGTGTGTGTGTGTGTGTGTTTTGCCTATCCGTTTTCAATCTTTTATTCACGCAGGTACGATATATTAGTATTTTGTCTCTGTCTGTCTGTATGTGTCTGTGCTAGTCAACATGTTTGTCTTTCTTCTGTCTGTCTGTCTGTACTGTCTGTCTGTCTTCTGTGTTGTCTCTGTCTGTCTCTCTCCCCTCTCTCCTCCTCTCTCTCTCCTCTCTCTCTCTCTCTTCTCTTCTCTCGCCTTTGTCTGTTGCTGCCCCCCCCTCTCTCTTTTTGTGTGTTTTTTGTGTGTGTTTTTGTGTGCGTGCGTGCGTGCGAGCGTGTGTGTATACATTTGAATTTGTCAATAACCAAAAAACCATATTAATTGTAACTGGCTGCATGTGAATGAGTAGGATAAATGAAAGCGCTTTGATTTTGTTTGGTGCAAGATATAACCCATATAACATTTTATTATTATCATCATTATGTGTGGCTAGAGAGAGAGAGAGAGAGAGAGAGAGAGAGAGAGAGAGGAGGGGGGGGGGGGGACGGGTTTTTTTCAAGCGTCAGCACTTTTTAAAGCTCTAGCTCTTTTTAAAATTTTTCCTTGCTGTTTTTTGCCTGTCTCTGTGCGCGTCTTTTTCTTTTTCTCTTTGTGGCGCTAGAGCCCCCTGTGCATGTTTCTGAATTTATTGCAGAGTGATATGCAAGCCCTCGTGCCACTGCAGTCTGTTTATACACTTACACAGGCACCTGCCTGTTTCTGCCCTGCAGCCCACTACCACACACACACACGCGCGCGCGCGCGCACGCACGAAAACGCACACTAACACACATACTCGCACACACACCACATACACGCGGCGCGCGCTCGCACACACAAAACACAACACGCGCGCACGCACACACACTCGCACGCACGCACAAACACACACACGTGCGCACGCACGCATAAAACACGCACACACATAAATGTAAAAGGAGCGAATTTGCGTCAGAGAACAGAAACAAAATTAGCATAGAGATCTTGCAGGCTGGAGGAAGAGAGAGAGAGAGAGAGAGAGAGAGAGAGAGAGAGAGAGACAGACAGACAGACAGACAGACAGACAGACAGACAGACAGTGACAGAGAGAGAGAGACAGACAGAAAAACACAGAGAGAGACGGACAGTGACAGAGAGAGAGAGAGAGAGAGAGAGAGAGAGAGAGAAGAGAGAGAGAGAGAGAGATAGAGAGAGAGAGAGAAAGAGACAGACAGACAGACAGACAGACAGAGAAACACAGAGAGAGAGAGAGAGACAGAGAAAAACACAGAGAGAGACAATGACAATGACAATGATAAATTCTTTTATTTCGAGGATAATGAATAAGCACCCATGTGTTTTTTTTACATCCAATCCCCGCCCTTAAGGATCTATATGATAATAAGAGCGAGAGAGAGAGAGAGAGAGAGAGAGAGAGAGAGAGAGAGACAGACAGACAGACAGACAGACAAACAGACAGACAGAGAATGAGAGAGAGAGAGAGCAGGTAGTGATTTATCCACCACCACCACACACCACCACACACAAACATCCATTAACCCTAGCCATTTGATTGCTATGCTCAACAAAAGACAAGCGGTGTGGGTGGGTCAGGCAATGACTGTCTGGGGAATACCGTATAGAAAAAGTGTGAAGAAGAATAGGAGGGCAGGAAAAGCCAGTCCGATATATAGTCAGACATTCAGACCTGAGACAAAGAAAACAACGACAGTGGTGATTTACCAGCCACTCAGAGACGTGACACGGGCCAAAAGCTTCGTCGTCACTCATCGATTTCAGCCAAGTACCAAGACCTACATGAATACGTGGTTTATGTTTGCCGACTTATTATTATCGTGTTGACGTGTCCTCAGCCACGACAAGCTCTTAGCATAATAACAACAACCCTGCACTCTGCTTTCTAGAAAAGGATTTAAAAAAAACAAAATCGTCTGAAGTCGGAGAAGGGTTGCCTATGTGGCCAGGTACTTGAAAAGTCTTACATGCAAAGTTCTCATCCAGTGTGTACATTCAACCTCCCAGGTGGGGTGAGTGAGTCAGAGTGTATAGTCTGGATGACAACCCCCCCCCCCCCCCCCATGGTTGTTGTTGTTGTTGTTGTTGTGCGTTCCCCAGCTTTACACCCTGGGGGTCACCCAGAACATGCACTCTGCCTCACTCATCCCACATGGGAATCTCTGTGAGATAGGAAGTACACACTGGATGAGAAGTTTGCGTGTATGACTCTTTTTCAAGCACCTCGCCATATAGGCAGCCATACACCGACTTCAGAGGATTTTTTTTCTCCTTTAACAAAGGAGAGTGCGGGTTGTTATGTTAAGAGCTTGTCATGGCTGAAGGCAATCTCAACACAACATTTTACAACATAACAATGTTTTAATGTAGGCCTTGGCAATTAGCTGATATCAATAATAACTGACACAGCTTTTGGCCTGGGCCAACCCCCCCCCCCCTCCCCCCCCCCCCCCCCCCCCCCCCCCATCCCATGGTGAAAAGCTGGGGTACGCACAACAACAACAACAACAAGGATTCATTCATTCCTTGGAGTAAATTTCTGTCTCCCACTTTCCTGTCCGTTATGACTTTTTCTTACAGTGTTTACAGGGGTTTCCTTCTTTTGGCCAGTTTTATTTATTTTTAAGAGTTGTTTTTTTTTCAAAATCTAACTCTTGGAACAAAATGTCATTTAGTCAAGCTTTTTATTTCTTTCTTTGACCATTAGTCATACAGGGAAGGGGGGGGGTTGAGCGTTTCTGGGTGTGAACAGGACATAACTGTCAAATCAAACCCACCGACACTATAAAGCCGAGAGGTTAAGACTGCTCGCCTTCAATCCTTTGGATCTATGAAGTCGAAGGTTCGAATCTCGGCGGCATCTGGTGAATTACGGGTGGGGAGTTTTACGATCTCTCAGGTCAACTTCCAAGTGCAAACCTGCCAGTGCCTTAATTTCTTTCGTGTATATACGCACGCAGAAGACCAATTATGCACGTTAAAGATCCTCTAATTCATATCAGTGTTTGGTAGATTACGGAAATACAAACATATCGAGCATACATCCCTTAGGTCGGAATGTGGCTACCTTCGTGGTGGGCAAAAATGGTTGCATAATTATGCAAAATCTCACCATTGTTGAACCTCGAAGCTCTAGCTGAGAAAGGGAAAAAAACCCTCACACAAAAACCCACCAATCCTCTGACCAAAGAGTCTGTGGTATGGCAACAAGGACAGAAAATGGTGGCTGCAGAAAGGTGGAGGTTGTTACCCTATTGTATTGTAGTCAGTGCAATGCAGTGCAGTAGAGTGGAGTTCAGTGCAGTGCAGATTTTTGCGCATGCCACCCCTGTTTGCTCACTATTAAAATAGCCACATTCCAACTTCAGTGCCTATCTTCTCTCCTTCGATGCTTTACCTTCCTTGACTCTAATGAGGGCAAGTACCCATTTACAGCTGGGTTAACTAGGGGACTGCACTGAAGTACAGGTGCGCAAACAGTCTCCCATCCACTTGGTAACCACGCTCAGTGCTGCTTATAATTAAAACCTTTTCTCTATGGGTAACCCGGCTGTAGGGTAACCAACTATCTACAAGCCCTTCCCTCCGTAGGTGGGTTCTGGGTTACAGTAGCATACAAATGTGCACTATGCACATGTACTGGGAAAGAGGGCTTCTCTCCCCTAATGTAGGGATCCCTACCTTAGGTCCTGGAAAAGCCAGTGCTCTGACCACCCAGCTATTGGTCCCCTTCAACTCTAGAATTTGAAAAATAATAAATTGCTGCAGGGGTAACCTAGTGGTTAGAGCGGTGAGATCCTTTGGCTGAGACTAGAGTAGGCCATTTTGTACTGGTTGGAAAACATTACAACATGATAAAAACAAAGCAAAACCAAACCAAAAGACACAAGAAAACGCATGCACACTCCTGTTGAGTTTAAACACCATTCCTGAAGTCCGAATGTGGCTATTTTAATGGTTCCTGAAGTCCAAATGTGGCTATTTTAATGGTTCCTGAAGTCCAAATGTGGCTATTTTAATGGTTCCTGAAGTCCAAATGTGGCTATTTTAATGGTTCCTGAAGTCCAAATGTGGCTATTTTAATGGTTCCTGAAGTCCAAATGTGGCTATTTTAATGGTTCCTGAAGTCCAAATGTGGCTATTTTAATGGTTCCTGAAGTCCAAATGTGGCCATTTTAATGGTTCCTGAAGTCCGAATGTGGCTATTTTAATGGTGGGCAAAAACGGTCCTGTACACAAATATCTCACCATTGGTAAACCTCCGAGCTCTAGCGGAGGAATGAAGAAAAGGGTTAGTGGATGGGCAAAAAGCTTGGACACAAACAGGAATCGAACGCAAACCGCACTTTTCGCTACCTCTAGGCCACTGATCCACGTGAGGCCAGTATTGATCAAATACACAACACAACACACACAACACAACACAACACAACACACACAACACACACACACACACACACACACACACACACACACACACACACACACACACACACACACATCGGCTAGGTAGTACGTGTGACGATTGCCATGTACAGCAAGCAAACTGACAAAAGAGGTGTGCTAGAAGACGGGTAGTGAAGATGATGAGGACTTCTTGTTTGTTGTTGTGTGTTGTTGTAAAGCCCCACAGTCAGTGATTATGGTGTCCACAGTGGCTGGTCTGACAGGCAGGCAGGCAGGCTGTCATTATTGATTCACCGCTTCTCTCTCTCTCTCTCTCTCTCTCTCTCTCTCTCTCTCTCTCTCTCTCTCTCTCTCTCTCTCTCTCCTCTGTCCTATCATTACACAGGGTCAAACAGCATAGCAAAGCCACTACCGGTGATTTTCAAATGTCCGTCTATCTGTCTGTCTTGTCTGTCTGTCTGTCTTGTCTTCCATCTGTTTGTTTTCCTCCTTTGTATTCTTCCTTTTCACCTTCGTGGTATATTCGTAATAGTAATAATAATAAGAATAATAACAACAACAACAATAATAATAATTTTAAAAAAATAATAATCATAATCATAATATATGGAATTTATAAAGATCTGAATCTGGTAAAGCAAACATATCGAAGCGCTTGCTCTCAAATCATTTACACAGCATGCAATTTTCCTCAAATAACATAATTAAGATCTTACAAATCTACACACACACACACACACACACACACACACACACACTTAGTGATGAAGGAGATGAAGGATGCTGTTGAAATGTAGGGACAGATATATAAGGGGAAATAAGAAAATAAAAAATATAAATAAAAAAAGAAGAAAAGGTAGGAAATAAGTGCGTTTTGAGGCTGGATTTTCAAAGGTATCAAGTGAAGGCTTTTGGCGAAGTGAAAGAGGGAGGTCATTCCAGGTGGATGGACCAGAAACAGAGAGAGTGACAGCCAACAGTGGTTTATTTGAATCTGGGTGTTCGAAAGCACAAAGTATCTGCAGCTGAGCGAAGGGAACGGGATGGAGTATACAGGTGAAGACAGTTACAGAGATAAGAGGGTGCAGATTTGTGGAGGCATTTGAAACAGAGGGTATTTATTTTATACTTCAGTCTCTGTGAAACAGGCAGCCAGTACAGAGATCACAGAAGAGGAGTGATGTGTTCAGATTTTTTTTCTTTCTTAGGACCAGTCGAGCTGCAGAGTTTTGTTTGCGTTGAAGAGAGTGGATGGATGATGCTGGTAGGCCAACCAAAAGAGAATTACAATAGTTTAAACTTGAAAGAATGAGAGATGTAACAAGCATGGAAGTGGACAGATACTTGCGGATTGCGCTTATGCACTGTAATTGATAGTAGCAAAACTGGCAGGTCTGGGTGATGAATTTTGTCATAGAGAGTGTGTTGTGGAGAACTACACCTAAATGCTTCAC
>CM054146.1:44597949-44677949 GCA_028751875.1 Rapana venosa | reverse complement strand
GCGCAAGGGCACATACATTTAGCATGATGACAATTTGTGTTTTAAAAAGTCTATTCATTTTTTCATTGGAGGCAACTAAGCCTAGAGTGTTTAAAATAATTTATTGACTATGCCCTTGACAAAGTCAGAGTCGAAAGAAAAATACGATGTGGCAAGTATGAGGCATACAATCGGCATCTTTAGACCATGGAGTGATGCATCACGATCCCTTACCGGGTTCCCCCAGCATGAAAACAGTCCGCCACTATGAACCCACCCGTTTTCGGAACCGATGAGTGCAGTGATTAAAACACGAAATTATGAAGTTCATTGTAACTGATGAAAATGCAGTTCCACATCTTAAAAGAAGTAGCGAATGAAGAAGTTTACGAACCAGCGTACGTTTGCGGAACAGAAAGCACAGAATGAACCCTGAAATGTTCCGACTGCCTAAGAAAAGTACACTTTACCCGCTCAGGATTACATGTCCATCAGTTGTGTGTGTATCTTTGCCAGATCACAGCGAAAGCTGCGACAGGAAAGTTAATGCGCTGTCGGATCTTACACCATGTCAGCATCCAAGCAGCGATGGTGAGAGAAAAGGAACGTAGAACTCATTGATGACGCACCCACTGGTGATGCAAAAACTCATGACGTTACTCTTATAGAACTAAGATGCCAGAACCAGACTAAGACACTCAGCCTACCCATCAAAATCTGGAATCGTCTGTATGCAACCTGGCACCCCTTGTGGAAGACTAGTAACATTCTGACAGGACACAGGAGCTCTGAAGACTCTATTTTCAGACAGATGAAAGAAATCAGAGAGCAAATTGACTTGCTGGCAACACCACCAATGACTCGATATGTAGGATGCAATCAAACAGCCTGTGTAACCAAACATGAACATGTTCCTTGCAACACAGTAGAAATTGGTTTAGGAAAAAGCAATCATCATCATCATCATTAGTAGTATTAGTATTATTGTAATTGTTATCATCATTACTACTACTACTACTACTGCTGCTGCGCTGCTGCTGCTGCTCTGCTTCTCCTGCGCTTGTAACTCTGCAGGAGGTCTGCCTGCTGACTTGAGCCGACACATTTCAGGTTGTAGAGCAGCTCTTTTTGTTTTCTTGTTGTTTTCTTTGTTTGTTTGTTTGTTTTTTGGGGGGTTGCTAGTTTACTATCAGATGCTTGCTGCTTATTCTCGTGTTTACGTAGCCCACCAAGTACTGATATGAATTACGGGATCTTCAACGTGTCTATCTGATCTCTTACATGTATAGCCTACATAGACGAAGATAATCAAGACACAAGCAGGTCTGTCTTCAGAGCTGACCAAGGAGATGGTAAAAAAAAAGTTTAAAAAATCCCCACCCTAAACTCACAAGACCCCGCTGCCTGAGATTCGAACCCACAATTTCACGGATCCACGAGACTGAACTCAAACAAAAGGGTCTTAACCACCGCGGCTATAGCGTCCGATCCATCACACATAATTATACTACAAAAAAGAGACTGCCATGGCAGGAGGCAAGAGAGGATGCCCCCAGCAGTGGTGTTGTCGGCTGAGGACGGATGAGAGGGGATGGAGAGTGGCAGTCATCTCCCGGGTTGTGACACTGACAGCTGCCGGGCTGCCGTGCCCCTTCCAGGGCAGCGTGACACTGACTGGCTGACTGCCTTGACACTACTGGACGGGGGACCACTGCAGTGTGCATTTTTTTTTTGGTTTTTTTTTTTTTGGGGGGGGCACTCCGTTCACATAGCTGTGCTTCTTTCTAGTCTGTATGTCTGTGTGTTTGTCTGGCTGGCTGGCTGGCTGGTTGGTTGGTTTTTGGTTGGTTGGTTGTGTATCTCTGTCTGTCTTTCTGTCTATTTCTCTGTTTCTGTCTTTCTCTGTTCGTTGGTTGGTTGGTTGTCTGGCTCTGTGTCTATGTCTTTCTGTCTTTCTATTTCTATGTGTGCCTGTCTGTCTGTCTGTCTGTCTGTCTGTCTCTCTCTCTCTCTCTCTCTCTCTCTCTCTTCTCTCTCTCTCCTCTCTGTGTCTGTTCTCTCTCTCTCTCTCTCTCTCTCTCTCCTCTCTCTCTCTCTCTCTCTCTCTCTCTCTCTCTCTTCTCTCTCTCATTCAGTGTCTTCCTATTCCCTTAGTTCCTCCTCTTTTTCACTTAGCTTTTGCCGGCTGGTATCTGTGGATGCTTTGGAGCAGAAAGGCAAACCATTTGTACTGAGTCGGTCCTCCTGTGAAAAACTAACAATACTCCGTAGACACCCCCCCCCCCCTCCCCCCCTCCCCCCTCTCCTTTAACTCTGACATACATTGTTGCAGAAGAGATGTCTAACCCATCAGTATTTGTGACAAGAATTATGCAGGATGTTATACTTAAAGGAGGAGTGTTCTGTTCGCAAAAAATATATTGCTGGGAGCAGTTTCAGTTTTACACATTAACGCCGCTAAAATTCAGTACAATACTGAAAACCTTTTAGCTCTTTGACGTAATTTAAGTGTTTTAGCTCTTTTGCCTAATTTAAGTGTTTTAGCTCTTTGACGTAATTTAAGTGAAGCAAAGGCATTTGTGAACCATGATGTGGCCGATCCATTCATGTCATAAAATTCAACGAATGTTCTTGGTTTTTTTGGCCTTTGTTTGTTGTTGTTGTTGTTGTTGCTGTTGGTTTGCTTTTTTTCATATATAAATAACCTACATTATGACGCATATGAGACGTTGAGCGTATTACAACCTGGCGTACATTTCGTGCCTGTGTTGAGCTCAGTGGCTTCTGTGACATCTGGCTCAATCTCTCTGTGTCTCAGTCTCTGACTGTTTGTTTGTCTGCCTGTTTGTCTGTCTCTGTCAGTGTCCTTGAGCCTTGTCTTTGTCTATCTGTATGTCTCTCTCTCTCTCTCTCTCTCTCACTCACTCTCTCTCTCTCTCTCTCTCCTCTCTCTCTCTCTCTCTCTCTGTCACACACACACACACACACACACACTCTCTCTCCTCTCTCTCTCCTCTCTCTCTCTCTCTCTCTCTCTCTGTCAAACACACACACACACACACACACACACACACACCGTCTGCGCCAATGCACACGCACACGTACAGAATATCTTTTTGCCTGGTTATGCATAATGATGCGAGGGTATGTGTTCTGATGAATTTGAACGAAAAACAAAGTTTGAAATCCCCCCCCCCCCCCCCCCCCCCCAATGCGTCTGATCTATGACCCAGTTTTTAGAATTTAAAAAGAAAGAAAAATGGCTGAATTCCAAGAGAGAGACAGAAACAGAGAGACAGACAGACAGACTCGTTAGTAGCCATTCAGAACACACACACACACACACACACACATCTATCAGACTTACTCAGAAGTGCGAGGTCGGGCTGGCAGCACAGACATAATTCCGCTATTCAGACCCAAGTTGTCACCCCAACAATGAAACAAAGAAACAGACCCCCAGCCGTGGAGAGGAGACGTACAGATTACCGCACTTTTCTTCTTCCCTCAAAAACTAACAAGACTTCACTTTCCCCTCTGTCTGTCCACTCACTCTCCCGTGTAAGTAAGATCGGTCCTTTCTCCCTTTCTACTCTCGCCAATGTCCCTCTGTTCCTCCCTTTCTCGCCTGGAAACTTTTGGAACAAACAGAGCGGAGTTGTGTGGACAAAAAGAAAGTGTTCCAGCTCTCTTGGTAAGTCCAGTCCAGTTGGCAGGGCTAATCTGCTAACACCCCATTCGTTGGCCCCCGTTTAACTCCCATGACAGCATTAGCAACTAATTCTCTCCCTTCATGCTTGGGCGCGTTGAGTGGTGGTGGTGGTGGTGGTGTCCAACGTTTTTAGTGTGATGTGACGGACACCCTGGTGACGACGATCTTTTGAAGTGGGTAGGATTAACTAGGGGGGGGGGGGGATATTGTTGAGGTCTGATTGACTTTTTCAGGGGGGAGAGTTTGGTGGCAGGGATTAATTTTGATTGATAGGTTGATCGAAAATGAGGACTACGTGTGTATGCACGCGCGCGTGCGTGTGTGTGTGTTGAAGGGGGGAGGTGGGGTAGGGGTGGAGTATGGGGGTTGAAATACGCACGTCACTTGGTTTTAAACGTGACATAATAATTCGCTATCAGAAATACCAGGCGGGTGATTAAATCAGTATAATTATTATATAATGGGTTGATAATGTGTATGGCACGTCAACCCAAAGTCTTGGGACGGTACAGTATCCAAATCCAAAATGAGCAACTCAACATCGCCTGTTGTACCTCCTATACTATAGACCTGACTGGCTTAGTTCTCCCCTTTACTCCTCCATGAACACATTGAACTGTTCAAGCGTTCTATGCCTTTTGGACACGTTTAACCGTTTAACCGGGTGGAGCCTTTGAAAAATGGACACAGGTTGCGGGCAATTTCCATGTCATCCATGTTATTGCTTGTAGCCGGGTTACGCTTCTATAAAAGATGGATAGGTTTATTAATGCGTGTGTAAGACGCTGTGCTTGCATTTTTGCAGACTGGACCCTAGTTTATGGTGCCTAACAAACGACTTTCAGGAGAACGAAGTAAGAACCAAAACAACTCCAGCAATAAAAGGGAGCACCCTCTTAAACGCCTTAGCAGAGGCCCAAACCTTTGCCCATAATTATTTTATCGACAGCACGATGCTCCAACCACTAGGCTACACCGCCCCCAGCCCTCTGGATCATGAGTGCAGGCAGTCAGCAACAGTCCTCTACGTCCTCTGTCTTTTTTTTTTCTCCCGTTCCCCCAAGGTTCATCAATGGTGAGATTCTGCGTATGCAACCGTTTTTTGCCGACCATGAAGGTATCTGCATTTTGACTTGTGGGATGTAAACTATGCTGGGTATGGTTTTCGTAACCCAAAGAACGCTGACCTAAATTACGGGATTGTTAACGTGCGTATTTGATCTTCTGCATGTGTATATACATGAAAAGGAATCAATGCACTGGCAAGTCTGCACTTGAAGTTGACATGGGGGATCGTAAAAATACCCACCCTTAGTTGGCTAGACGCCGCCGAGATTCGAACCCATGACTTCATGGACCTATGGGATTGAAGTCAAACGGTCTTAACCACCTGGCTATAGCGTCTGTCTAATCCTCTGTCTAAAACCTCTGTCGCCAGTTGTTTCCCTTTTTCTTCTGAACACTTCTCTCTTAAAAGGTTCCAGCGCGGACTGTTCTTGGTCAGCTTCGATTCTTCGGTTCCTTTTCCACTGACTTTTGACACTGCTGAGTTTCCTGAGAGTCTGTCCATCTCCCCTACGTGTTCTTTTGTCCTGGTCTTAACTTTAGTTTGTTTTTCTGCGCCAGAAGTTGGTTGGCTGATGGTGTCTGATTGGCGAAGCCTGGTTCTGTTTTCTGAGAAGGCTGTTATCAATGAGTGCGCACCTCTTCAATAAGATTACCCTTTTGTGTGTGTGTTCAGCTCTAGACTCTTCGTGATTATTTTGTGTGATTTTGTTTTTCATTCGTTGACTAGAGTTCCGAGGGACACCAATGGTGAGATTTTGCGCATGCGGGCGTTTACGCCCACCTGGAAGGTAGCCACATTCCGACTTCGGGAATGTATACCGTGTGTGGTCGTGTATCCGTAACCCACCCAACGCTGACATGAATGACGGGATCTTTACAGTGCATAATTGTTTTATCTTCTGCATGACTGTGATTATGCACGAAGAGAATTTAGACACTGGGAGGTCTGCACTTGAAATTGACCTGGGAGATCGATACAGAGAGAGAGAGAGAGAGAGAGAGAGAGAGAGAGAGAGAGAGAGGAGAGAGAGAGAGAGAGAGAGAGACAAAGACAGAGAGAGAGACACAGACACACACACACACACACACACACAGAGAGAGAGAGAGAGAGAGAGAGAGAGAGAGAGAGAGGAGAGAGAGAGAGAGAGAGACCCTTGATTCACCGGACGCCGCCGAGATTCGAACCCACGACATAATGGACCCGTGAGGTTGAAGTCGAACGGTCTTAAACCACTCATCTACAGCGTCCATCATTTTGTGTTCATAAAATCATAGCCTTTACCATGCCGGTGTGCGCTCTTATTCATTAATCTTCGTCCATTTGATTCATTCAGTGTCATTTTGCGCCATTGTGTTCATCAAGAATCGATATTAGGATCAAGCGAAAGAATAAAAAAGAAGGAAAAAACCCCAACGGGTTCGTACAACAACAGATAGACCTTGCTAAGCTCCAGTTACCAAGTCCAATGGAAACTATTGTTCAGTTGTCCTTGGCGGTCATCAGACTTCATAGATCTTTCACTGATCAGGTTCAAACCTGTTCGAGCCTCATTGTCTGGCTGAGCGGTCTAATGGAGACAAAGAGAGAGAGAGAGAGAGAGAGGGAGGGAGAGAGAGAGAGCATACCTCTTGTGTACAATAGCCAGTGACCTTCAAGAGGCAAAGACGTTTATAGAGAATGCCATTCCAGCGTGTGAACCTGTGATGTGTGCTGTTGCAATCTAGTCTGTACTGAATCTGTAGCGCATGCTACTATTAGTCTCGGCAGATTTTTCTGTGTGAAATTCGAGCTGTTCTCCCCAAGGAGAGCGTGTCACCACCACAAGAACAGCACCATCCATTCAATCAGAAATCCCTGTCTGAATGTTAGGTATTAATTTTGTTTCCTTGTCAGGGTGGCTTGTTTTCCTTATGGAATACTTCCAGGCGCAACTCTTTTGTTGTAATGGGTTCTTTTACGTGTGCTGAATATAATGTTGCACACGGGACCTCAGTGTATCTTCTCATCAGAAAGACTCGCACCATGACCGCCATTCAAGATCTTGCCTTACTTGACTTATGCCTCTTGGTTCCTTGGGGAACATAGGGCCGCAACAACACCCCTCCGACGAACTCGGTTTTGGGAGATCCTCTTCAGCTCGGCCCATGCCATTCCGGCTGCCTTCGTTTCTTCGTCAACACTTCTGCGCCAGGTCTGATCTAGTGGATGGGAAAAAACCTTTGACTCAAACGAGGATCGAACCTCTGACTTTTCACTTTCTAGATGGGTGCCTTAACCTCTAGACCACGTTTCCACTGATGTCAGGTTGTTGTGGCTTGAGGGACTCAGAAGCAAGCTCTTCAAAATAATCCTCTCCTGTGATGTTCTGTTCCCAAAATGGGCGGCGTTTGTTCTCTTTTGCCCTTGATGGGTCAATTACGCTGAGTGTCCTTGCCTGTCAGTTCCCTTCCGTATTGTGTGTTTTTTTGTAAGGGCTTTTTGTTTGTTTTGTTTTGTTTTAGTGTTATTTCTGTTTGTTGCTGCTGTTTCTGCTTCCCCCCCCCCTCCCCCCCCCCCTCTCTCTCTCTCTCTCTCTCTCTCTCTCTCTCTCTCTCTCTCTCTCCTAGAATGCTGTTGGTGTAGCTGCTTTTGGCTGTTTTCGTGTTTGTATTTATTTACTTATGTATTCTTTTATATCGAGGATAATGGAATAAGCACTCATGTGCTTTTTTTTTTACATCCAGTCCCCGTGTTTATGCGGTTTTGTAAATTTTGTCATCTGTTTCCACCGGCACACAATGGCCTACTCTTCCAAAAAGCGGAACAGGATTTAACGTGTGCGCAAGATGTTCTGCATGCGTTCGAACACGGGGCCTCGGTTTATAGTCTCATCCGAAGGACTTCACTCTGTGTTATTTTGCTTGTTAATATTGTTTGCTCTTCCTGTGACAGCTTTTGTTTATTCTTGTAGTTGTTATTGTTCGTGGTGGTGGGGTGGGGTTGTTGTTGTTGTTGTTGTGGTTGGGGTGTGTGTATGTGTGTTTGCGCGCGCGCGCGCACACACACACATACTCACTTATACACATCACGCACGCGCGCGCGCGTGCGCGTGCACGCGTGTGCACACCTGCACCTGCATGGGTATGCTCGTGTATCTATAAATCACAGTACTCAGAATCAGGCCTTCTCCAAAACAATTGTTTGCCCAGAAGCCTAGGGGTTTTTTTGGGTTTGTTTTTTTGTTTTTGTTTTTTTAGCTTGGTGAAGGTTTTTTTTAACCCGCTCTCCCAAAAACTCTCTTGGGGTTATTATTATTATTCCTTTTTTAAATTTTATTTTATTGAGACATAAAGTCATCAAACTTTTGATACAAGTAACCTTATTTTGCTACAGGTTATTACAGTTATCCATCTTTTTTTTTCAGAAATCTCTTGAACAGAATGGAGTTAAACTGAACTGAACTAAACAGATATTCCGCCACAAGTGTGGGTGTGTGTGTGTGTGTGGGGGGGGGGGGGGGGGGATGTCTAGGACTGCAAATATATACTTATTGTTGAGTGCATGCATAATATTTACACAGTCAAGTATCACTTCGGGTGTAGGTTTAGTGTGTCGCAGTTCTGTGTCTTATGCATCAGCATGCGATAGTCCTGCACCAGAACTTGTGTTAGTGACAGTATTCATACATTATATAACTCGAGTGCATCACAAACATACATAGCGCCTCTTGTGTACATTATGTAATTGTTTATTTATTTATACCACTTCAGTCACAGCAGATTTCTCTGTGTGAAATTCGGGCTGCTCTCCCCTGGGAGAGCGCGTCGCCACAGGAGCAGCGCCACTTTTTGTTGTTGTTGGTCTGCATCTGTATTTGTTTACCTATCAGAGTTGCTTACAGATGAGCATGATCTTTTTTTCTGTGTATTTCTACACAGAAAAACAGTTACACAATTAAAGCTGAAATGTTCACTCTATAACTGAATCCGAGCGAGAGGGCGAGTGTGTGTGTATATGTTAAGGCAAATCAAGACAGGGCAAAATAATTATTTTTCTCCAAGCATAATGAATAGGTGTTTTTTCTGTGCGCGCGTGCATGCGCGCGCGCGCGCGCGCGCGTGTGTGTGTGTGTGTGGAGAGAGAGAGAGAGAGAGAGAGAGAGAGAGAGGAGAGAGAGAGAGCTAGTCTGATACAAGGGAGAGCACTCTGCAAATAGCTGCACTGTTCATCAGCGGAAGTTTATCTTGTGCAGGAAGTTGGAAGAAGCACATGACCAACTCAACATCACAGTTTTCAGTGGGCAGTTTTTCCAGAGTAGTTAGACTGCAAAAGTTCTTCATTTTGTAAATTCATGCCAAATTTGAAACTTCCATTTCAAGCTGTAGACCCTTTGGACTAAAACGTCAGCTAGCCTGAAAGCTTACTTGAAAATGGGAACAATGTGTTGAGCTTCGGAACATTTTTTGGGAGGCTAACAAAATGTATGAACTGTTCGAGCTAGTTCGTCTGCTGTCGGTGCGTCGGCAAAGCACACGACAAGGCCCCGTGGAAGTGACACGGTTTGCGTGGCGTGAGAATGGGGAATGCAGTCTGCTGGCTCTCCTTTGCTCTAATGGTGAGTTTAGAAAATGCTTGGCAAGACAGAAAATGTACAAGGTCTTTTTGGTGCCACTAAACAATGTTCCCCGCATGCCCCAAAACACAGCAACAAAAACTGATGAACGACACAAAGACGATACACATTTCCAATGTTATATGAAGTAACATAGTCACTGACAGATGCATACACTTATTTTTAAGTTGCCTTTGAGAGGGTGTAGATTGAACATGTTAGCATGCATGCGCTACCACGCGCGCGCGCGCGCAGCGCACGCACGCACGCACGCACGCACACACACACACACACACACACACACACACACACACACACACACACATTGATGATGCAATTAAAAAAAGTGAATACATTGCTTATTCAACATACCATCAGAAAATTAAAAAAAATTACTTTTCAAGACTCAAAAACACAGTGGCACAGACACAGTCACACACACACAACACACACACACACATGCGAGCTCGTGCGCGCACACACACACACACACACACACTCACACATACTGCATACATGTAATGGTGTATGCAAACAACTTGCCCAAGAACCTACACACGCGCATGCACACACAGTCCCTTGCACACAGTTGCAAAGTCCTGCAGGATTTCCACCGCTCTTCCCTCCTGTAACTGTAAGTGTAACTTGTGAACATTAGTCTTCACTTCTTACAAGACAATGAGTTGAATGACTAGTTTTACAATGTTGATATACCAATATACAATTTTTCACATAAATGCTATTATAGAATTTTTTTCTTTGAAATTGAGCTGAGCATTCCCCTTTTTTTTTCCCACATGGAAAGGGGTGTAACTGTATGTCAGTTGTCACTGTGGATGTCTTAACCCCCAAATACATTCTGTCTTGTTCATATGCTTCCCATCTATAGATAGTTTACACACACGCACACACACACACACACACACACAGAGGGTCATAACAATATTGTTAATGTTCTGCATGAAAAATGGTGGGGCAATATAGCATCTAATTTTGTATTCAGGTGAAAAAGATAGCAACAGAGATATAATTATTGTTTTAAAATTTTTTTTAAATCAGTGTATTCAGATGACCTCTAATTGTGTATTAAAGCAGCAGATTTCCCAATTCCTTTATTGCGCAAGGGTTACAGTTGACTTACAATATTCTTGTTGATTGTTTGGTCACAGATCAGTTGCTGCTGCGATGGAGTGTGTCTGGACGAGTGCCGGTGGTGAAGCAGTTGCCATGGGCACACGACAAGAGGGTGGCTGCCATGTGTTTTGATCCCACAGTGTCATGGCTTCTGATTGTGACGCAGTCTCCTTGTCTCTACATCGTGCCAGCGCGTGCATTGATGGTGACGTGTCGTTTGTGTTTACTGTTGCTGTTAATATCACTTTTTTTTTTAAAAGTAGGATCATGATGTACTGTATTTAACTGCCGAGTGCAAGTGCACCCTATATGCCGGGGAATAAAATCCTATGTACCATGTGCTATGTTCATGACCCTCTTAAACAGAAATTACTAAATGAATAATCCTGATAGTTTGCCCATTGACAGCATATATTTATATATCGTAGATTGCTTTGAGGTAAGCTCAAATTAGTTAGCATGATATTTCACTACGAAAATATATTTTAAATGTAAAATATCAACAAAAAATACTTTCTTCATCACCACTGTCATTCTGAGTACCCCCAGTCTCAATAAACGTCAAACATAAGTCCAAGCAAAATCTGATTCATTTTTGTAGAAATGCACTATATCCTGAATCATGCACGATCATTTTCATCACTGTCAGGATTATTTTAAGTTTTATTTGCCACTTTTTGAGTTTTTCCGCTGTGTAAAGTTATTGATAACTTCAACGAGAAGTGTCAGCCATTTTGAACAAGAACTGCCCAAGCAGTCATGCATAATAACACAAAATACGAGCTAAAAAACGATTGTTTTTGCCACAACTTTTGCAGCTGGATGTTGCCAAGCAACAGGAGAGTGATCTTTGCTAGTTTTGGAGTTCTTTCCCTTTAAGTGTAGTCAAGGAAGCTGGCTTGTTTACCTCGGTTCAAAACCCTGGAAATTTTCCAGGTTGTAGGCATATAGAGTGCACATTTAGCCGGAAAATGTCCGGGGTGGGGCAGTCTAGTGGTTAAGAACTGTTTTAAGTGACATGAAATCTTGCTTGATCTGTATACTTGTGCTTGTGGCTTTGTCTGAAGCTGGTCATTTTCATTTTACAGTATGTATTGTTTGTTCTTTCTTTTTTTATGTTTGTCCCCTTTCTTTTTTTATTTCACCCCAAGCATTATTATGTGAAACTCAGAATGCATATGATACATAGAATGATGGTTTGGAAATTTAGGAATTTTTAACAATAGGTATAAACTATACGTAACCAGTTTTGAAGACTAGAGTTGTACTTTGATTGAATTTGATTGGGAAGCCCGATCCCTTGAATTTAAGCAAAATGCCTGCCGTTTCCTGTTGCTGCATAAGTTGATTTCATCCTAGGGGAACGTGCTTGCTCATACAGAGCTCATTTTAGAAACCGCAAAACTTTTATTCTTCCTCTTTGCTATCATTTCAGTCGTAAATCACTTTTGTTTTTGCCAGAACAACATTTTGACGCAATTTTTTTTCAGGTCAGCATGGCAGCATGGATGTGAGGGGATATTGGAATATATATATATTGGAATGTGTCTGTCTTTATGCCTGCCTGTTTCAGTGTTTGTACTTCTCACTTTCTCTACCCCTCATCTTTCTCTCTCTCTCTCTCTCTCTCTCTCTCTCTCTCTCTCTCTCTCTCTCTCTCTCTCTCTCTCTCTCTCTCTCTCTCTCTCTCTCTCTCTCACTTACCTCTTACACAGATCCTCTCCCTCTAAACCCCTAAAAAGACACAAATCATCATGACATACATTACTACTAGAAGAGAAACAACAGTTGCTATAACACATTGCATATGACAGTCGTGATTGTTTTTTCAACGTTTGTACACACAGGATCCCACAGCCCTCGTCAACCAGTTGTGGAGTTTGACAGACTGTACAGTGATCCCTGTCTCCTCCCCAAGTGAGTTAATAAAACAAACTGTGGAAAACAAGTTACCTTCATCTAGATTCTGTCAGTTATTAGAATATTTCAGGGATCGACATTAAGCATTGCCCGACTGCCCGGGGCAACTGAATCGCCGATTCGGGCAAGTGAAGTTCATGGTAAACTTGCCCGACTGGGCAAGTTAAAATTTTGACAAGCAACCCTTGCTTTTCTCTTGCCTGACGATTATCTTATGCTGAAGGCTGACCGTTCAGAAGAGGAGAAATTATGCTTACTATGTGTGTGCATTTATATGTTATTTAAATCACTGTACAGTGTGTGCGTGTTTGTTATGCATGCACTATATTTTAAAAGTTCAGTTTTGATACACATGATTTTAGTCGTGTTTGTTATGCATGCACTATATTTTAAAAGTTCAGTTTTGATACACATGATTTTTAGTGAGGTTATGTGGGCAAGTGCAAAACCCATTTGGGCAAGTGATTTTTCCTGTAACTTGCCCGACTGGGCAAGTGGAAAAAAAAGTTACTGTCGATCCCTGCATTTCTTACCAAAATTTCATCTCTCAAACTGAAGGCTCGCTGTATTCTGTAACTGAGGGGTGCTTGAGTTCAGGTATCCACTGAACTGTCTATTGAGGGGATTTATTCCCAACATTTGGTTCTTGCTGCATTATCCTTCGGTAAAGTCCTTTGGATGAGACTATAAACCGAGGTCCCGTGTGCGAACGCACGCAGAACATCTTGCGCACACGTTAAATTGTGTTTCGGTTTTCGTAAGAGTACGCCATTGTGTGCCGGCGGGAACAGATGACGGAATTTACAAAACCGCATACACACAAGGACTGGATGTAAAAAAAAAGCACATTAGTGGTTATTCCATTATCCTCGATATTAAAGAATAAAGTGAAATGTTTAAAAAATCCTGGAACAATAAGGATGAGACCATAAACTGAAGCTGCATGTGCAGATGTATGCTTGGATGCCTTGTGCACACAATATAAAACCCATCCACACGGTGGCATGGATGACGGGATAGCCTAGTAGTTAGAACATTGCACTCGCAATCTGATGACCTGGGCTCGATTCCCGTTCAAGGGGGATATTTTCCCCTGGAGTTAACATTAGTGCAGACTCCACTCTCCCCATTGTGTGCTGGTGGGAACAGATGACAGAATTTACAAAACCGCATACACACAGGGACTGGAGGTAAAAAAGCACATAAGTGCTTATTCAATTATCCTTGATATAAACGAATGAAATGGGAAAAAAAAAGAAAACATGAACAGACCCAGCATGCACGTACTGTATGTATTGTATACACTGCCTTGAGAGGGATTGGTGTCACCATGTGGTGCTTGCCTTGGACACAGGGCCTGAAAAATCAAAAGTATTGTCCAAGAACAAGAATTTGTCAGCATTGTACACATGCAGCATGCACCCACCACACATACCCATGCATGCATACACGCATGCACGCACACACACAAACACACACACATACACATTCAAACACACGTACGCACACATGCATCCATGTATGCGCAGACACACATACACACACAATCACACACACACACGCATACACACATGCATACACACATGCATACACACACACACACACACACATGCATATACACATGCATGTATACACACACACCACACACACACAGGACTTTCTCTCTCTCTCTCTCTCTCTCTCTCTCTCCTCTCTCTCTCTCTCTCTCTCTCTCTCTCTCTCTCTCATCTCTCTCTCTCTCCCTTTCTCTCTGCCCCCCTCTCTCTCTCTCTCTCTCCCTCTCTTTCTCTCTGTCTGTCTGTCTCTCTCACTTTATCTCTGACTCTCTCTCTTTCTCTCTCTCACTGTCCGTCCGTCCCTGTCTCTCTGTGTCTGCCTGGCTAGCTGTCTTTGTCTCTCTCTTGTCTCTCTCTCTCTCTCTCTCGCTCTCTCTCTCTCTCTCTCTCTCTCTCTTCTCTGTCTCTCTTTGTCTCTCTGTGTCTGTCTCTGTCTCTGTGTTGTGAAACATCAGCGCTGCTGCAGTATCAAAGAGTGACCACTGTGACTGTGACAGATCAGCTGTGTGGAGCGTGTTGGTGGCATACCCTGGACGACAGACAGGTGGCCATCGTGGCATCAAAGGTAAGTGTTGTTTGTTTTTTTCCTCCTCTGTATGTCCTGTTCTGCTGCATTCTCCACCTGTCAAGGACTTAGACTATTTGATTTGGAACGTGGGTGCGTGTGTGTGCGTGTGTGGGTGCGTGTGTGTGTAAGTGTGTGTGTGTGTTGTATAAGGGTGTAAGTGTTGTGGTGTAAGTGTGTGTTTGTGTGTAAGTGTGTAAGTGTGTTATTTTTATCTATCTATTCATTTTATTCTTTTATATCGAGGTTAATGAAATGAGAACTTATGTGCTTTTTTACATCCAGTCCTTGTGTGTACGCGGTTTTGTAAATTCTGTCATCTGTTTCCACCAGCTCACAATGGCCTACTCTTAAAAAGCGGAACAGGATTTAACGTGTGCGCAAGATGTTCTGCGTGCGTTTGCACACTGGACCTCGGTTTATAGTCTCATTTGTGCGCGCGCGTGCGTGTGTGTGTGTGTGTAGTAGCACATTTTTAATCTGAAATTTAAAAGTTGACGAGGTGACAGCCATGACAGATATGGCCACTGTTGTTGGCAGGGCTATGAACAACAGGATTGGATTGGATTGGGTTTGGGGGGGGGAGGGTTGAGAGAGAGAGAGAGGAGGCAGGGGTGGTTGTGTGTGTGTTTTCATGTATATATATATATCTACATACATAAACTTGTGAAAAATAAAGGTGAAAGTCTTGTGACAAAAAAAAGAGATTTTTTTTCTGCTATTAAGATGATTAGTTAACTCACTGTGACTGTTCATATTGATCATCATGGAACAATAGATGTTTATGTCTCAGGTTGGGGAGCTATTCTTCATTGATCTTGTGACCCAAGAGGTCAAGACAAAGGTCACGACAGACATACAGGTCACAGATATGACCTTGATTCATGATGATGACCAGATGAGCACCTCTCTGCTGGTGAGTTTATTTCTGTGGTACACAGTGTGTGTGTGTGTGTGTGTGTGTAGGGAGAGAGAGGAGAGAGAGAGAGAGAGAGAGAGAGGAGAGAGAGAGAGAGAGAGAGAGAGGAGAGAGATGAGAGAGAGAGAGAGAGAGAGATTGAACTGTGAGTGAGAGATATGACTGTGTTTTGCAGGGAGTTTTGACAGATTAGATTCAGACCATGAGTTTATTTCTGTGGTTACACGTGTGTGTGTGAGATGGTGAGTGAGAGAGAGAGAGAGAGAGAGGAGAGAGAGAGATGAGAGTGATGAGAGAGAGAGAGAGAGACGAGAGAGGAGAGAGAGAGAGAGAGGAGGAGGAGGATGAGAGAGAGAGAGAGTGAGAGAGAGAGATTGAATGATCTGTCAGTGAGAGATATGATTGTTGTTTTGCAGGGATTTTTGACAGATTCATTTTATAAATTACCTTTTTTCTGGATTAATGTTGTATATTTAGACAAACTTCTTTTTCAATGTACAAAACAAAAAACTCCACATGGCAGACACAAGATGAATATTCAGAAAACACTGAAAAGTCTTATGATACATCTCGTAGTACATTTGCAGTATTAGTGTTTAGGGGGGTACCTGTAAGAGTTCAGTTTATGTTTCCTATCTTTAAAATTATGTGAAGTTTTAATGTTTTCATTTATTTATTTTATTTATTCTTTTATATTGAGGATAATGGAATAAGCACTCATGTGCTTTTTACAAACTGTCCCCTTGTGTATGCGTTTTTGTAAATTTTGTCATCTGTTTCCACCGGCACACAATAGCCTACTCTTCCGAAAAGCAGAACAGGATTTAACGTGCGCGCAAGATGTTCTGCATGCGTTCGAACACGGGGCCTCGGTTTATAGTCTCGTCTGAAGGATTTACATTCAGAGCATTTGAATGTGCGTAAAGTTAAATGATTCACTTTGATGTGTGTGGGTTTTTTGTTTTTTGGGTGAAAGATGTACAAATGGAGTTAATAATACTGACATAGACACCTCCCCCTCGCCCCCCCTCCCCCCCACCTCCCAAAAATAAAAAAAGGAAGAAAAAGCAAGAAAACAAAAAGGGGGTGGTGTGTTAGAAATATGGTTTTGAGTCTGCGGTAAAGCACTGTGACTTGTAATAGAAATAAAGTACTTTTATGCTGTTACTCTGAACAGAATGTGTAAAACAACACCCCCCCCCCCCCCACCCCTTCTCCATTCATTGTGACCAGTGGTAAAACTTGGTAGAATGGAGTTCTTGGCTGTTTGTGGTACTTTTTCCATCGATGTAACGTGAATTTTTGAAGATAAAAAAGAAAACATCTAATCTTTTGTGATTTTTAGTCGTACTATACTTGTTTAGCATTTATAGTTGTGGTCAGATTTCTCTGTGTGGAATCTGAACCCCTTTGTCAGGGAGAGGTGTTGCCTTAATGTTTCCCAACAAGTTTATCCCATGTTCTGCCTGCATGTATGGTTTGTCAGACATTCTATTCTTCTGTTCTTCTATTTCGAGGATAATGGAATGAGCACTTATGTGCTTTTTTACATCTAGTCCCTGTGTGTATGCGGTTTTGTAAATTGTCATCTGTTTCCACCGGCACACAATGGCCTACTCTTACGAAAAGCAGAACAGGATTTTAACGGTGAGCTAGGAGTCGAGGCCGACATTAAAGGGTTGTTGTGCATAAACATGGAATGTTAACATTGTTTTCAGTCATAACAAGTTTTTAGCACAACAACCTGCACTCTCCTTTAAAGGGAGAAAAAAAAATCCTCTGAAGTTGAAGCATGTATGGTGAGGTAGTTAAGAAACGGTCATACACGCAAACTTCTCGGTCAGTAGGGTTATGGACAATATGGAATGAATGAAAACAACCAACAACCGCAAACTTCTCATCCTGTGTATATTTACAATCTCACATTGATTCCCAGGTGGGATGAGTTAGTCAAGAGTGCATATTCTGTATGACTCCCAGGGTGTCAAGCTTGGGGAACATGCAAGAACAAGAAGAAGATAATAATAATAATAACAATAATAATAATAATAATAATAATAATTATGCATGGAATTTATACAGCGCTATATCTTGCAAAAAACAAATCAAAGCGCTTTCATTCATCTTAGTCTTTCACATGCAGCCAGTAAAATCACACCTTGTGTAAAACCTTAAAGTATTGAATCAAGTGCAGTGTTGTGCTTTGATATATATATATATGTATATGGCATTTGTGGCTGGTGCAGCTGTAAACATGACTGGATTAGAATGTGGTGGCGTGTGTGTGGCGCGACAGATGACAGGGGTATCTAGCGGTCAGTGGAAGATGCTGTTGGAAGCCAGGACAGTTATCCCCCATTTCTCCCACGACAGCGACATCATCGACATGGGGTACATCGATATCGACACCCACACTGTGCCACCCCAGTCCGTCCTTGACTGCTCGGGTAGGGGTGTGTGTGTGTGTGTGTGTGTGTGTGCATGTGTGTGTGTATGTGTGTGTGTATGTTTGTAGTAAGTGTTCACTATTTTTATATAATAATTATGTGAATTTGTGAGTTTTAGCATCTTCAAGTTTCAAAGTTTGCTTTTTTAGTTTGCTTTACATATTGGGTTTTGTTTGTTTGTTTGTGAGTGTATGTGTGTATGTATTTATGCCTGTACATGTGTGTGTGTGTGTAAGTGGCTCGGTCTTCATTCCCTCTCTAGCAGTGATCACCACCACTCTTGTCTATTGAGAACCCAACTTGAAGGAATAATTTTTCGTTACTTCTCAACATCCTAGGATTTTCTGTGTATTTATGAAAAAGTAAACTTAAAATTGCAGTTCAACTCATATCGTAAATTAAACCAGACTATATCCCTGAAGTCGGAATGCGGCTACCTTCATGGTGGGCAAAAACGGTCACATACGCAAAATCTCACCATAGGTGATCCTCGGAGCTTTAACAAAAAAACAAAAATCCCAGACTATGGATGAATGATTCAGCATATAGATGAAGGATTCAGCATGCTGTGTGTGTTGGTTTTCAGCGGAGAGCACACCCATATTCACAGCAGAGCGCATCTCACATTCCCACCCCTGGGTGGTGCTGCATCCACAGAACGCACGTGGCCGCCATTTTATCACCGCGCACGACCAAAAGTCCGCCACACTGCAGGTGGGGAACAGTCTCTCTTTAAGAGCGTGCAAGTCTTAGAACATGTGTGTGTGTGTATGTACAGTGTGTGTGTGTGCATGCCTACATGCTGTGTGTTTCTATGTGTGCTGTATATGAGTGTGTACGTGTGTGTTGGTATTTGTGTGTGTGTGGGGGGGGGATGCATGCCTACATGCTGTGTGTTTGTATGTGTGCTGTATATGAGTGTGTATGTGTGTGTGGGTATTTGTGTGTGTGTGTGTGTGTGCATGGGTGGAATTTTTTAAGATTTGATTTTTTATTACTTTCTCTGATAAATGTTTTTCTATTTATTGTTTTTATATAGTTATAGCGTGTAATGCACATGAATTTCTCTATTTATTAAGGAAATAAAAGTATTGGTGTTTGTTCAAATCATTTACAAAATGAAAGAAGATTGATTGTTTGATAATCTTAATTTCCAAGGGTAACAGGTAAATATTAGCATAACCTTTTTTCATTTAGCCCTTGCCTTGAGAGAATGAACAAGAAAAAGGAAATGGAAAACATTAGCAGCGCTTAGAAATGTACACTCCGGCGAAAGCTTTTTGTTTTGGCAGAGGTGGCAGCAGGTTTGAGTTGTGTACCATTTTTCAGTCACAGCAGGTTTCTCTGTGTGAAATTCATGCTTCTCTCTTCATAGTGAGTGTGTTAGGCAGCAAAAACACTATCCTAACATCTTTTTTATGACTTGTTTTTTCCTAGCTACCCTTCACACAATGATTAGATAGAAAAAAAATTTAGAAAAGAAAAAGAAGCCTCAAAAAGGTCAATAGTGACATTTTTTTTCTTCTTTTTCATCACAGGTGTATGACAGTGAAATTCAGTTCTCTCCCCTCTTCATCTACAAGCTGCCCCCTGGAGCGGAGAGCGTCATTCTGACGGACCGCTTGACCTTCACCTTGTCACGCCGCAATGGCTGCCAGCTGCTGGTGCTGTCCAACCAGCGAGCAGAGACTTCGGCAGAGACCATGCAGGTCAGTCCACACGGCTGTCGGTTCCCCTCACTCTCAGCTGCTCTCAGCTGCTGCTACCCATCCCAGCCCAGCTAGTGCTGATTATAGCAGGAACTGACCACACTTGGACTTGGTGAAAGGAAGGGGTGCTCTTATTTTAGCGCTCTTTGGCTGAGTGATGTTGGATTTGCTTGCTGTGTACAGTGTTGTGTGGGAATAGGCTGGTGTATGGGTTTGGCTGGGGAGTGCATGCACAGTGTTGAGGCAGTAATGCGTATGTATTTCTCAGATGTGTTGGTGTAACATCTTAAAAGAAATGGACAGTTTTTCATGTAGAAGTCATCGAACCATTTTGTCGTAGAACCTGGCCTCTGCTGCATGGTTCTTATTCCATGTATAAATTCAAAATGTGCCTCTCTTGTCAGGATGTTCATGTGGCCCAGCAAGTCAGCTTCTCCTTCCCTTGGGTCCATGAAGTCGTGGGTTCGAATCTTGGTGGTATTTGTGATGAACTAAGGGTGGGCATTTTTATGATCTCCCAAATCAACTTCAGGTGCAGACCTGCCAGTGTCTTAATTCCCTTCGTGTATATGCACATGCAGAAGATCAAATATGTATGTTTTGTTAGAACAAAATAATAATAATAATAATAATAATAAATGGAACTTATATAGCGCTATATCTTGCGAAGACAAATCAAAGCGCATGCATTCAACCTAATCTTACACAGTCATGCAATCAGTGATAAATATTCACCAGTCAACAAAACACAAAATATCACCAAAAACAAAATGAAAACAAAACAAAAAGTCATAGGGAAAATCAATTGTAGTCAGAGAAAGAGAGAGAGAGAGAGAGAGAGAGAGACATAGAGAGAGAGAGAGAGAGAGAGAGAGAGAGACATACATACACAGACAGAGGGAGAGAGAGAAAAAAAGAGAGATAGATACACAAAAACACACACACAACTATTCATCACTCTAAAATAAACCACACTGAAACCGTCACAAACATTTCTTTGCCTTTCTCATCGCAGGACTTCAACGAGGACGCCATCATTCAGAAACTGGAACTGCCATGCGGAGAGAAAGTGCTGGGGGCCAGCCAGCGCTCCTTCCCCTTCTACTGGCACGACAAGCAAGAGGAGCAGCAGCGCTGGCGGCTGCGGCAGGGCACAGTGTTAGAGCAGCCCTCCATGGACACGGTTGCCATGGACCCCCAGGCCTTCGACATCCCCGTCACCACCCACACTGTGCTGGACGGCTGCATCATCGTCACTGACACCGCTGTTTACGAGTGTCGACCCAGGTGGGGGATGACAGCTGCTAGGGGTTTGTTTGGGGGTGGTGGTTTGTTTGTTGTTGTTTGTTGTTGTGTGTGGTTTTTTTGGGGGGTGGTGGTGGTGAAGAGGCTTGGGGAATAAGGGGGGGTTCTTTTCCTTGAAGTAGTGTTCCTATTTTGGGGGGGGAAATACAGCAGACTCGGGGAGCATGCTGGGTATGCTTGGGTGTTTTTGTAAACCATGGAACGCTGACTTGATGTATGGCGTCTTTGATGTGCATGCTTTATCTCTGCATGGGGTGTTAATACAGAAAACGAAATATTAAGTTTTGACGACAAGAATTAATGTATAAATGTCAGTAGAAGAAAAAGAGGATTTTGTTTGCAAAAGTTTAAGGGGAAATAAATTGATGATTTGTGTAAGTAAAGACAGAGAAAAAATCATCCCTGAGAGAAGATAAGATTTAGATGGAACAAACCTCTGGATTAAATGGGTTATGAGGAAACAACAGTTGTCTCCAGTGTGACTTTCCAAGCTGATTTGGCAATGGCTAGTAAGAGGTTTTCTGTGTGTGCTGGGAATCATGGTTTTTTAGTCGGTTTTTTTTTGGATTTTGTTATCTTTTCATCAGCTGAGCTTTGAGGTTACAATGGTGGATTTGCTACTGGGATAAAGATGAGAGCTGCGAAACAAATCTGAAGTTAGCATATCAGAACCAGGATTGTGAGTGCTTGGAAGAATTGGAAGAATGGAAAGCTGCCTCGGAAATCAGAAAATCCTACTGGAGACAAGAGGCTGTCAATATGGCTGCATCAGACTGTTGCCTGTATGGCTTCGGAGACAGGGGTTACATAAAAACGTACAACTTTTGGTGAAGAGCTGTGAAAACCAAATGCTACGCTACATGACAAAGATCAAATTGGAAGACAGGATCACAAATGAAGAACTATGGAGAATGTGCAAAGTTGATGATCTGAAGACTGTAGCTAGTAGCAATAGACTGCGCTGGTTTGGGCACATTCAACGGAAAGCAGACCACCACATCATAAAAAGAGCAATGAACTTCGTACTGGATGGAAAGAGACCAAAGAGAAGACCTAGCAAAACCTGGGCTGCCTGTATTTGCAGATGATCTTAGAGAAAGGGGCATAAATAAGGAGGAAGCTCAAAACAGAGAGAGATGGAGAAGGCTCATCAGTGTCAAACCTCCCCTGGGAGAAACATGACAAAAAAGGAAGAAGAAGAAGAATGGTGAGATTTTGTGTATGTGATCATTTTTACTCGCCATTACAGTAGCTGCTTCGGGGATGGTTCTTAAACATGACACCTGCGTTCCTGCGTTTTTTTACATGCTGTCATCCGTTCCTACCGGCATGCAAGGGTCTACCCTTCCGAAAAGCAGAACGGATGTTGAACCTGTGAGCGTGATGTTCTGCGTGTGTTCACACAGGGCCTTGGTTTATAGTCTCACCCAAAGGACTTAAGGGAGTTAAATAAAAAAAGAAAAAATCTGTGTGTGTTACAATGCGTAGGGCGTCCCCAGAGCGGCTGTTCCTGCAGCACACGATGGTGCACGGGGAGACAGGCATGGCGGAGCACCTGGCCATCAGTGTGGGGCTGGACATCGCCCTGCTGGCCGAGCTGGCCGCCCAGCACCTCCTCGCTCAGGGACACGTCGCCCGGGCCGTGCGTCTGTACGCCATTTCTAAGGTGAGGGGTTTTCCACCGGGGGGATGGAGATGGGAGGGGAGATTGGGGAGGGGGGGGGGGGGGGGGGGGGGGGAGATAGAAGGGGAGGTTGCAAGGAGTGGGGAAGAAGGGGGTTCCTTCTGTTTGGGTATTTTTGTTTTTGCTTGGTTTTTGTTTTCTTGTCTCTTTTTTTCGTAGGGTTTTGGGTTTGTTTTCTTTTTTATAAAATAAAGTTTGTTTTGTTTTTGTGAAGGGAGAGGAATTGCACCCTTTCAGGATTTGTGTGTGTGTGTGTGTGTGTGTGTGTGTGTGTGTGTGTGTGTGTGTGTGTGTGTGTGTGTGTGTGTGTGTGTGTGAGAGAGAGATTGATTCTGAAGATCGTGTGAGAGACACTTTCTTTTGCATGCAGTTGTCATCACATTGCTTTTGGATACAATGATGATGATGATCATCATCAGAATCATAACCACAGCAGTGAAAATGATCAATTAATTACTAATGAATGCTTGTGTAGTGCTTAATCCTACATGAACATTTCCAGGCACTCTTAAGTTTATCATTTTGTTTCCCCATCCTTTTTTCCAATTTTGTGTTTCACAGTTAGTCTTTTTTCTTCTTCTTTCCTCAGCTAGAGCTCTGAGGTTCACCAATGGTGAGATTTTGGCGTATGAGACCCATGTTTACCCACCATTAAGGTAGCTGCATTCTGACATTGGGGAGTTTCACAGTATGAATCCCACGATGTTACTGCCAGCCACTACAGTCTGTAGCTCACATGCTCAATGTGGGGTTATAACGAACAGTGGATTGGAATGAGTGAGGAAGACTTGTCCCTCTGTTTTCACTGATGAAAAGTACACATACACATGTTTACAAAAGTCACTGTTGTTTTGATTTAGATTTTTTTACCCAGTTCCTCGACTTTAGTTCTGAGGTCCACCAGTGGTGGAATGTTCCATATGCGACTGTTTGCCTACCATGTAGGTAGCCACTTTCCAACTTTGGGGACTGGAGAGCCTAGTGGTTAGAACATTGCGCTCGCAATCTGACGACCCGGGTTCGATTCCCGTTCAAGGGGATATTTTCCCCTGGAGTTAACGACAGTGCAGACTCCACTCTCCCCAAAAGTCCTTCGGATGAGACTATAAACCGAGGCCCCGTGTACGAACGCACGTAGAACATCTTGCACACACGTTAAATCCTGTTCCACTTTTTGTCAGTGTAGGCCATTGTGTGCTGGTGGGAACAGGTGACAGAATTTACAAAACTGCATACACACGGGGACTGGATGTAAAAAAAGCACATAAGCACTTATTCCATTATCCTCGATAGAAAATAATAAAATAAAAACAAATAAATAATATTTTTTAAAATGCTCAGTGTTAAAAAGAAAATTTGTGTGTCTTTTTTTCTGTTAAACATCTAAAAGTTTGACAAATTTCTCAGACCAAACCTGGACAGAAAGTAAGTAGCTGTTGTTGTGAAGCAGTGTAAATAGCTATTTATTTATCGTTACGTGATCATTTGTATTTTGTCTTTTTATTCCATTTGTTTTTTTTAAAATGTAATTTATCATCGTTGCATTTCTATGTATTCATTTTTTTTCTCTGAAGGATTTTCTCTGTGTGTGAGCTTGATCTGTGAGTTGCATGTTTATGGCTTCATCTTTGTATTGTGGTTCTTGTGAAGGTTCACTTTGTGTCATATTAGTCTTGTTTTATTTTCAGAAATGGAGGGCATAAGAATCGTTATCGTTTGTACTTTTAAAAAAAAAGGTGCACACGCTCACACAGGCATGCCCATACACATGTACATACTCATGCACGATTAATTCACTTAGTGTTAGAATATGCAAAAAGCGCACCTCAAAGTATTAAATGAATTGTCATGAGGTGGGTTGTGCTTTGTGTGTGTGTGTGTGTTTGGGTTTTTTGTTTGATGGTTTGGGTTGTTCGTGTTTATAAAGTTATATTTAGTGTGACTTTGTCAGCTTGTGTGTTGTTTTTATTCTTATGAATTTGTTTGTTGTTGTTTTCGAAATATTGTGATGTAGTTAAGCTTTATTGTGACATATTGTTGGGGTTAAGTAGAGTTTGATTTATAGACAAATTCAGCAAAGTTTATTTTGATAGGAAGGAACAGAGGTAATATAACTATTTGTTCATATCTTAACTCTTAGTCTCATATAGAGAACTGACACTATCAACTTCCTGTTCATGAAGGATTTGGCCAAAATGAGCTGAAATGGGGAGATATATATATTTAAAATGTAATATCTCTCATACTATACAACAGATACAGATCTGCATGAAATGTTGGCAAAGGATTGTTTTATATGTTGTATTATTTTTCTTACATGTTTGTATCATGTGTCAAACTCAAAGTTAATAAAAGTAGGGCATGATGTTACTGCGTTTTCGTGTGGTTTATGAGACTAAGAGTTAAGATTGTTAATCTTTCATATGAAGATTGTTCATCTTTCATATGATCAATAGCAAAGCCATGATGATACATATTTCTGATGTTGAGAATGGGAGGAGGGGGGAGGGGTAGATGTTTTTGTTGTTGTTTTTTTATATTGTGGATGTCCACTGATGCTAATAGGTCATGCTTTTTCTGTAGAAACTCACGATTTGATTGTTGTGACTTTTTTTTTCTTGGTAAATTTCACCCTATGTAAGGTGCAATTTTCATTTTTGCATCGTTTGTAGCATGCATATTTACATACTTTTAGAAAGAAAGAAATGTAATACTTGTTATACCTAAAATAGACGTGAAAGAAATTTTGACCTTATTGAAGATCAGTTCTGGGGTCAATTTTTTCTTAAAATTTCTTCAAGCAAGTATTTATACTGTTAGGAAATAAAGCTTTAAAGAGAGAGAGAGAGAGAGAGAGAGAGAGAGAGAGAGAGAGAGAGAGAGAGAGAGAGAGAGTAAAGCACAGTTGTTGTGGAATTGTAACAAATAATCCAATAGGTGAAGAAGACAGTCTGAAATCAATGGATGTTGCAAGAGAGTGTCAGAAATCACAAACTTTATAATCCTGTGGCAAATGTTGACATGTATAGTTCTGGAAGTGTGTGTTCTTTTTATGTCTGCATTTTTTCTGTCTGTCTTTTTTTTTCTTTTCTTCACGTTGTTGTTTTTTCTTAGTCATGTTATGGTCATATATCAGATTTCTATGCTTCTGTCCATGGCATTTTACAGCCATCATCATACTCTTTTATGGAATGTTTCTTTTTCTTGCCTGCAAGCTATTTTCCCTTTCTCTCTGTTTGTGCTTAATTCGTCTTGCTTTCTTTGTCAGTGTCTCTTTGTTGTCTGTCTGTCTTTTTGTTGTTGTGTGTGTGAATATACATGGATGTATTGTATAGGTGCATGTTTGCCTGTGTCTGTCATTATTATCCTTGTATTATCAATTTTGTTATGAGCGGGTGATGCTGGTTTTATGCTGTCTTTTTTTTCTCCTTTCCTGGGTTAGAGCTCTGAGGTTCGCCAATAGTGAGATTTGGCGTATGTGACCATTTTTACCTGTAATTAAGGTAGCTGCATTCCAACTCGGGGGATGATGTCGAAACACAACACCGATGTGCATGCATGCATTAAAAAAAAGAAGTCATTTGTCCCTACTGGTACGCAGTGGACTACTCTTCCAAAAGGCGGAACAGGTTTTTACGTGTAGGCGAGATGTTCTGTGTACGTTTCCTACGCTGGACCTTGGTTTATAGTCTCATCTGACTGACTTTTGTTGAGAATGGAGGAAGTATTGATGTTAACAACATAGGAAAAATCCTTTTGAATGGGTGCCCCGATGATGGCTTGAACCCGGGCTGTCAGTTCATGAGAACAGTGCTCTAACCACTAGGCTACCCCCTCCCCCAATGCTGTTTTCAAAGTGATTCTCAGTCTCCGGTACCAGACACCATATCCACAGTCATCCACCAGTCACACGTGTTGTTGTAAGTGTTGATTATTTGAAGATATTAGGAATTGTTGGTTTTGAAACTTGAAGTGAAAGTTACTGGAGCCACTGAAGCAGAATGAGGTGACAGACAGCCCTGATATGGCTTTTGTGGTCGGTAGTAGGGCTGTAAACAACACGAAACAAAATGAAATGATGTTGGGCGTTCCTCAGCTTGGGTGCACTGGGCGGTCACCCAGCATAGGCACCGTCTTACTCATCACACCTGGAAATTCCTGTGAAACCGCAAGTACATTCTGGACAAATTTGCGTGTATGGCTGTTTTCAAATACCTTGCCATACAGGTATTCTCTGACTTCAGAGGTGGTTTTTTTTTTTCTTTTTAACACTGAATACAGGTTGTTATGTTAGGAGTTTGTCATGGATGAATTGAAGATGATCTTCAGCATAACATTCTATTTAGCATAAAAAAATGTAATATTATAGGCCTTGGCACTTTGCTTATGTGTGGCACCTGAGTGCTTATTCCATTATCGTCGATATAAAATAATAAATTTTAAAAAATCGTATCATCTGAGCGCTTTGATTTGTTGCTTTACAAGATTCAGCGCTATATAAGTTCCATACATTATTATTATTATTATTATTATTATTATGTACATCAATAACTGACAGAGCCTTTGGCTTGGGCCAAGATGTCATATATCTTTTTTTTTCTTCTTCTTTTCACTCCTGGGCTAGAACTCCGAGGTTTGGTCACTGGTGAGATTTTACATACGTGACCATGTACGTACCCACCATTCAGGTAGCCACATTCCGACTTCGGGGATATGTCCTCTGGATGAGACTATAAACCGAGGCCCCGTGTGCGAACGCATGCAGAACATCTTGCGCACATGTTAAATCCTGTTCTGCTTTTCGAAAGAGTAGGCCATTGTGCGCCGGTGGGAACAGATGACACAAAATTGACAAAACCGCATACACACGGGGGACTGGATGTAAAAAAAAAGCACACGAGCGCTTATTCCATTATCCTCTATATATATATATATATATATATATATATATATATTTTTTTTTTAAAAGCGCTTTGATTTTTGTTGCTTTACAAGATTTCAGCGCTATATAAATTCCCTACATTATTATCATCATCATCATCATTATTATATGTGACATTATGACTGTAACCTTGGGTTTTTTTTTGGCACCGCAAGTGTTCCCACAGCAAGCGGTGCGCCCACCTGGCGGGTCAGGGGTGCGTTGGAGAGATGGTGGTGATGCTGAAGCAGGCCCTGCTGCAGAACTCCAGTTCGGACCTGGGGCCCTGGGAGCAGAAGGTGCTGGCCGACATGCTGCTCCACTGCTACGTCCACATGGTGGCCCACCAGCCATGCAGCAACAACAGCAGCAGCAGCAGCGCCGCCACGCAGATTATGACCGCGTTCAGGTAAGGGGGTGTGGGGGGGAGTGGGGGAGGGGAGTTGGGGGGGGGGGGGGGGGGGGGGAGGGGAGGGAGGGTGGTGGGGGGAGGGGGGGGGAGATGTGTGGGAGGGTGGAGGGGGGTATGTTGGGAGGAGGGGTGGGAGGAGGGGGATGGGGGGGGGGGGGTGGGGGGAGGGGGGAGGGAGTGTGTGTGAGGGTGGAGGGGGTGTATGGTGAGGGGAGGGGGAGTGGTTGTGTGTGGGGGAAGGGGGGAGTGGGAGTGTTGTGTGTGTGTGGGAGGGGGGAGGGGGGTATGTTGGGGGGGGGGTGGGGGGGGTTGGAGGGTGTGTGGGGAGGGGAGGGGGGTATGTTGGGGGGAGGGGTGTGGGGAGGGGAGGAGGAGTGTGTGTGTATGTGGTGGAGGGGGGTATGTTGGGAGGGGGGGAGGAGGGTTGTGGGGAGGGGAGGAGTGTGTGTGTGTGTGTGGGAGGGGGGTATGTTGGGGGGGAGAGGGAGGGGGAGGGGAGTGTGGGTATGTGTGGGAGGGTGGAGGGGGGTATGTTGGGAGGGGGGGAGGAGGGTTGTGGGGAGGGGAGGAGTGTGTGTGTGTGTGGGAGGGGGGGTATGTTGGGGGGAGGGGGTGTATGGGGAGGGGAGGGGAGTGTGTGTATGTGTGGGAGGGTGGAGGGGGTATGTTGGGAGGGGGGAGGAGGTGTGTGGGGAGGGGTGGTGTGTGGGGAGGGGAGGGGGAGTGTGTATGTGTGGGAGGGGTGTGTGTGTGGGGGGGGAGTGTGTGTGTATGTGTGTTAGTGTTGATATTATTTTCAGTGCCCATGTCCTCCAGGCAGCTCAAGGTACTTCTCTCCTTTCTTCTCTCTTCTCTGCATTCCTTTACAGGGTGGGATGTGTAGTGCCTGGTCTTCTTCTCCTGTTTTTGTAACGCTGCAGGAGGTCTGTCTGCTGGCCTCAGCCAACACATTGTGACTTCAGAGCAGCTCATTTTATAGGCAGGATGCATGCTTTAGTGTTGATATTATTTTTGGGTGTATTGCTGTTAGGTTTATTCTCCTGTAGAGTTCTCTTGTAATCCTCCATACCCCAAAAGGGGTGAAAAGATTTAAATCTTGGGTGGTGTGTATGTGTGGCACTATATAAATTCTATATATTATTATTATGTGTGTGACTGTGTGTGTGTGGGGGGATGGGGGGATGAGTGGGTGTTGTGTGTTGCATGTGTGTGTGAGGATGGAGGGGGGGTGCGTGTTGTTGTGTGTGTGTGTATATGTGTGTGTGTGTATGTGTGTGTATGCATGTGTGGTGTGTTGGGTTGTTTTGTGTGTGCGTGCAAGGGGGGAGGGGGGGGGGTATGTATGTGAAGTGAGTGAGATCATATTTCTGTTTTGTTCTTTTTTATTTTGTTACTTTTAAACATGGTTTTATTCATTCATTTAACAAAGAATTATGGGAAATATAATTGACTGTTTTCAAATGATTGACCTTTAAAATATACATTTTTGGACATATGTTTCAAATTTGTTTGAACATCATGTTTTCAAGTTCAAGTTTGCAGTTGTCCTTACACTTCAGAATTGGTGTGATACACTGTTGTGAGGCATTCCCCAGCTTAACCCTCTGGGGCTGACCCACAGAATAAACTCCTGTCTCACTCCTCCAACAGGTCTGGGAATGACTGTGGGAATTGCTGTGATGTGTTGCAGAGAGTTTCTGCTGGGAAGTTTTTCTTTCGACGAGTCGACAGCCCTGGACCTGCTAGCTGAATATGGGCTGACTACTCTGCTGCTGGAGTTTGCTATGGTAAGTCCATTTTTGTCTCCACTACTTGGTTAGAGCTTTGAGATTCTCCTATGGTGAAATTTTTGTGTACGTGACTGTTTTTGCCCACTGATTTTAGGGATGGTAAGTACATTTGAAAATGACCGAAACAGTTTCTTTGATGAGCTGTATTGAAATTACAGTGTTTATTCAAGGAACAACTGAATAGTTGGGTTTAGCACTATCATAAGGGAGAGAACCTGTCTTTCCCAGCACACGTGCACTGTGCACATTTGTATGCTTCCGTAATCCAGTAGTGATATGCAGGGAAGGGTAAGTAGATGGCTGGTTACCCTATAGTGGGTTTCCCGTAGGGAAAAGGTTAATCTTTTTGGTTTGATTTAGATGTCAGCGGCACAGTTTTGATTGTGACAGCCCTGATATGGCTTCTGTTGTCATTGGGGCTAATCACATTATGATGGGAAGGGATTGAAACATTGATGTAAACTAAAAGGCTTATTAAACTGTCGAAGAACAGTGACATTTTCTGAGCGCGGTGCCCAAAGGACTCTTCAGGGAGGGATGGGAGAAGTTAAGGCTTGTGTTTAAAAAAAAAAAAAAGGGATGTATAGACTCGTGTGCTTTCGGACCAAAGCGCACGTAAAAGAACCCATGGCAATTACAATGTTGAAAAGAGTAGGGGCAGTGTCCTGGTTGGTATGGTCAAAATTGTTAGGCTCTGTTCCCTGATCCTTTGTGCTGAAACTGTGAAAGAAATAAACATACAATTCACACACACACACACACACACACATACTGCATACTGACATGTGTACACACTGTACAGACTATATATATCAGTTGTAAATTCTAGTATCTATTCCCTTACGTGTATAACTCTGCAGAGGTATGGCAGAGGAAGATGTGTACCTCAGCTGTCTCCAGACGTAATCAAGATCAAAGTATCCAGAGGTAATCAAGATCAATGTATCCAGAGGTAATCAAGATCAGTGTATCCAGACGTAATGAAGATCAGTGTATCCAGACGTATTCAAGATCAGTGTATCCAGACGTAATCAAGATCAGTGTATCCAGACGTAATCAAGATCAGTGTATCCAGACGTAATCAAGATCAGTGTATCCAGACGTAATCAAGATCAGTGTATCCAGACGTAATCAAGATCAGTGTATCCAGACGTAATCAAGATCAGTGTATCCAGACGTAATCAAGATCAGTGTATCCAGACATAATAAAGATCAGTGTATCCAGACGTAATAAAGATCAGTGTATCCAGATGTAATCAAGATCAGTGTATCCAGACGTAATCAAGATCAGTGTATCCAGACGTAATAAAGATCAGTGTATCCAGACGTAATCAAGATCAGTGTATCCAGACGTAATCAAGATCAGTGTATCCAGACGTAATCAAGATCAGTGTATCCAGATGTAATCCAGATCAGTGTATCCAGACGTAATCCAGATCAGTGTATCCAGACGTAATCAAGATCAGTGTATCAAGACGTAATCAAGATCAGTGTATCCAGATGTAATCCAGATCAGTGTATCCAGACGTAATCCAGATCAGTGTATCCACTTTTGACAGAAAATCTATTTGTGAACTGTAGTGCCATACATCAGTTGCTTTGGTTTTCAAGGTGAGATAGACAGCGGCTTGATGCTCAGCGCTGTCTGGAGAACATAGCTAGCTGCAATCTCACAGAATGGAAACAATGACAACTGGACCTTCAATTGGTGCTGAATACTCCAAGTAAGGTAGTTACAGTATCACCAAAAAAGAAAAAAGAAAAAGGGTGGTGCTGCTCTTGTGGTGACGTGCTCTCTCCGGGGAGAGCAGCCCAAATTTCATATAGAGAAATCTCGTGACTTAAAGGGGTATAAAAAAAAAAAATTTATTTTGGTTTTTTCTCTGTATGTGGAGTGTCATCTTGCCAGGTCTGCTAGTGTGTGTGTGTGTGTGTGCTTGCATGTGTGCATGCATGCATGCAGGAGAGTGTGTGAGAGAGAGAGAGAGTGGTTGAGTTTGCCTGCGTGAATGTGTGTGTCTGCTTTCATGTATGTGTGTTTGGTAATTTACTCTCCTTATGGCTTCTTTCCCTTCACCCTTCAGTCCTGTGAACTAGAAAATCCTTTCTCCACTCCTCAGGCTCGGGGTCTGGTGGCCGATGCCCTGGGCAGACTGGTGCTCAGAGATCAGCTGCCTGTGGCCTTGACCTTGCTGACCCAGCTGGTGACTCGAGGCTTCAGTGCCCATGTCCTCCAGGCTGCTCAAGGTACTTCTCTTCTCCTTTCTTCTCTTGTGTTCCCTTACAGGGTGGGATGTGTGGTGCCTGGTCTTCTCCTGTGTTTGTAACTCTGCATGAAGGTCTGCCTGATGGCCTCAGCTGTCACACTCCGACTTCAGAGCAGCACATTTTATATGCAGGATACATGCTTTATGTTTGTGTTTTTGTAATCTACCGGATGCTGACATGAATTACTGGATCTTGCATGTGCATATATGAATTTTTGTGGGGATTAAGGCACTGGCAAGTCTGCACCTTACGTTGACCTGGGAGGTTGTAAAAATCCCCACCCTTAGTTCACCATATGCCACAGCTAAATTCAAACCTATGGCTTAATGGCCCCACAGGTTTGACTTCAAATGGTCGTTACTACTCAGCTAGAGCATCCATCTGCTCTGTCTACATCACTCGTGTGGACTGGGTATGTTTGTAAAATGTTCTACTAAAGTTTGAATTCAGAAGAACGAGAAAAAAAAAGTCATCTGCCTTTCCCACCTTTTATCCTGCCTTTTCTCAAATTTTATTTTATTCTTTTATATCGAGGATAATGGAATAAGCACTTTTGTGCTTTTTTACATCCAGTCCCCATGTGTATGCAGTTGTGTAAATTCTGTCATCTGTTTCCACCAGCACATATTGGCCTACTCTTATGAAAAGCGGAACAGGATTTAACGTGTGCGCAAGATGTGCTGCGTGTGTTCGCACACGGGGCCTCGGTTTATAGTCTTGTCCAAAGGACTATGTACTACTACTACATCTACTACGTCTATTACTGCTACAACTACTACTGCTGCAACAACTACTTCTACTATTTGTATGGTTAGAACATGTCACAACTTGAGCCATGTTGTAGAAACAGATTGAGAGTTCAAACCTATAAATAATACAAGATCGGTAGTTGTTAAAAAAATTTACAAGCAGCAAAATGTCGCATATCATACTATATAGTAGAAACAGAATGAGAGAGATCAAACCTACAACTAGAAAATTAGTGGTTTTTAATTTTATGATCAAGAAATCTCGCTGCGAGAACTGAAAGTCTCTTCCCCTCTAGAGCTAATTCACACCACCAGGCATAGCCTAGTGGTTAGAACATTGCGCTCGCAATTTGACGACCCGGGTTTGATTCCCGTTCAAGGGGATATTTTCCCCTGGAGTTAACATCAGTGCTGACTCCACTCTCCCCAAAGTCCTTCGGATAAGACTATAAACCGAGGCCCTGTGTGTGAACGCACGCAGAACATCTTGCGCACATGTTAAATCCTGTTCCGCTTTTCGTAAGAGTAGGCCATTGTGTGCCGGTGGGAACAGATGACAAAATTTACAAAACTGCCTATACATGGGGACTGGATGTAAAAAAGCACATAAGTGCTTATTCCATTATCCTCGATATAAAAGAATAAAATAAAATAAATAAATAGATAAAGTAGTCCATGTCTTGTGTTGTGATCAAGTCGGTGTGTGTTTGTGTCTGTGTGTGTGTCTGTGTGTGTGTGTCTGTCTGTGTCTGTCTGTGTGTGTATGTGTGTGTCTGTGTATGTCTGTGTCTGTCTCTGTGTGTCTGTGTGTGTGTGTGTGTCTGTGTGTGTGTCTTGTGTGTGTGTGTCTCTCTGTCTGTGTGTGTATGTGTCTCTGTCTGTCTCTGTGTGTGTGTGTGTGTGTGTGTGTGGCCGCCAACAGGGGGCGTGCTATCCAGTCTGACGGAGGAGGCGGTGACGCGCGTGTTGGCAACGAACCCGGAGCTGGTGATGCGTCACGTCGCTCTCGTCAAGTGTCACGTCGCCTCCTTGGACCTCCCGCTGCTGCTGCAGCTGGCCTCCATCCTGGACCCATCCCAGGGGGCTGTGCGAAACCTGGCGCTTCGTCAGGCTCCCTCGCTTCACAGGTCGGTCCGGTCGCGAGCAGTTGACACCGCAGCTGCCACAGTTAGCTGAATGTTAAAAAAAACAGGGCCCTTGTTTAGAGGGAGCGGTTACCTAAAAGTTTGGAATGCCGCTGCCTTAATGGTGTGGTGTGGTGTGTGTGGATTGGGGGGGGTGGGGGGCAGGGTGGGGGGGGGGGGGGAGGGCAGTTGCATACGCAAAAATCTCACCATTGGTGAACCTTGGAGCTAGGAATAGTGGAAGGAGGGGTTAATAATAATAATAATGTATGGAATTTATATAGCGCTGAATCTTGCAAATGAACAAATCAAAGCGCTTATGGATGGAAGGATGAGGACATGATGGTTTCAGTATTAGTAGGAGAAATGCTGGTAGCAGTAGTAGTAGTAGAGGTAGTCATCTGTAAAGTCGAAGTAGGGCTGCGTATACAGTGAAGCATTTGAAAATGGTTGTACATGTAAATTTCTTATCACAGTGATTCCAAGGTGAGATGAGTGAAACGAAATGCATATTATGGGTAACTCCAAGGGTGTTAAGCCAGGGAATGTGTGACAACAACAACAATAATGATGATAATGACAAATAGCAAGCAAAATTAAATCATCCCTGTAGTATGATAGTAACTCACTCAGCCTGGTGAGTTTTCTCCCCTGCCTTTCACCATGTCCTAGTGATTCGTAAGGGTCGGTTAAAAAAAATCACCTTAAAAAAACCCCGAGTTACTGCAAGTCAGTTTGTGAAATGTTGAGAAAGGTTATGAAAGTATTGAGTTTGATGGTGTCAAAGTATCGAGTTTCTTGTCTCCGTATTTTAGTTTGTGGAGATGCGCACACGCACACATGCACACACTTACGCATAGACACACACACACACATTTTGACTGGTAAGTTGTAAGGATATGGAGGGAATATTAGCTTACATACTTTTTCTTATGCCTGGTGTGTTTGAAGTACAGTGAAATATGTTTGAAATTAAACAAACTTGGCCCAAACCAAAAGCTGTGTCAGTTATTGATGTCAGCTAAGTGCTAAAGCCTACACTAAAATGTTGTTATGTTGTAAAATGTTGTGTTGAGATTTGACTTCAGCCATGACAAGCTCTTAACATAACAACCTGCACTCTCCTTTGTTAAAGGAGAAAACAATCCTCTGAAGTCAGAGTATGGCTGCCTATATGGCGAGGTACTTGAAAAATAGTTATACACACAAACTTCTCATCCAGTGTGTACTTCCTATCTCACAGTGATTCCCAGGTAGGATGAGTGAGGCAGAGTGCATGTTCTGGGTGACCCCCAGGGTGTAAAGCTGGGGAATGCACAACAACAACAACAAACAACAAATTAAACAAGTGACTCAAGTTGATGCCTTGTGTCAGTTATTTACAGGAGGAAGGTGGCAGGATGGTTAAGACGTTTGCCTGCCAACAAGTAAACCGTGAGGTTCTGGGTTCGATTCCCAGCCTCGCCCTTTCTTCCCAGTTTGACAAAAAAATTGAACTGAATGTCAAAGTCCTTTGGATGAGACTATAAACCGAGGCCCCATGTGTGAACGCATGCAAAACATCTTGCGCACATGTTTGAAAGAGTAGGCCATTGTGTGCCGGTGGGAACAGATGACAAAATTTACAAAACTGCATACACAAGGGAACTGGATGTAAAAAAACACGAGTGCTTAAAAAAAAAAATTGTGATCCAAGCGCTTTGATTTGTTGCTTTACAAGATTCAGCACTATATAAGTTCCATACATTATTATTATTATTTTTTTATTATTTACAAAAACATAACAAAACAAAGCAATAACCAAAACTACAACTATGATGTATTTTGCAGGACTGGCAGTCTGATGTCCATTGCTTCAATGAGCTCTGTCATCGGTGATGGGAATGATCAGGTGATGCTTGGTTGTGCTTTTGTGTGTGTGCGTGTGTGTGTGTGTGTGTGTGGGTGCGTGTTTATTTTTTTTAATATTGCTGTGTTACTGTACATGAGTGATGATCATTATGTGTACAGTGACAGTGTTGCTTTGTGTATAGACAGTCTTGTGATGTGTGTTTACATTATTGCTATGTGTGTGTCGACAGTGTTGCGATGTGTGTTGACAGTGTTGCGATGTGTGTTGACAGTGTTGCTATGTGTGTCAGTGGTGTTGCGATGTGTATTTACATTGGTGCACTGTATGGACAGTGTGGTGATGTGTATCGACTGTGTTACTATGTGTATAGACAGTGGTGCGATGTGTATTGATAATGTTGCGATGTGTGCTGACAAGTGTTGTGATGTGTGTTGACAGTGTAGCGATGTGTATTGACAGTGTAGCGATATGTATTGACAGTGTTGCAATATGTATTGACATTGTAGCAATGTGTATTGACAGGCTTGCAATATGTAATGGCAGTGTTGCAATATGTTGACAGTGTTGCAATATGTGTTCACGGTGTTGCAATATGTGTAGTGACAGTGTTGCAATGTGTGTTGACAGTGTTGCGATGTGTGTTGACAGTTTTGCAGTATGTTTTGACAGTGTTGCAATATGTGTTGACAAGTGTTGCAATATGTGTTGACAGTGTTGCAATATGTATTGACAGTGTTGCAGTATGTATTGACAGTGTTGCAATATATGTGTTGACAGTGTTGCGATGTGTGTTGACAAGTGTTGCAATATGTGTCGACAGTTTTGCGATGTGTGTTGACAAGTGTTGCGATATGTATTGACAGTGTTGCAATATGTATTGACAGTGTTGCGATATGTATTGACAGTGTTGTGATGTGTATTGACAGTGTTGCAATGTGTGTTGACAGTGTTGCGATATGTGTTGACATTGTTGCAATATGTGTTGATAGTGTTGCGATGTGTATTGACAGTGTTGCGATATGTATTGACAGTGTTGCAATATGTGTTGACAGTGTTGCAATATGTATTGACAGTGTTGCAATGTGTGTATTGACAGTTTTGCAATGTGTGTATTGACAGTTTTTCTATGTGTGTTGACAGTGTTGCAATATGTATTGACAGTGTTGCGATATGTGTTGACAAGTGTTGCAATACGTGTAGTGACGGTGTTGCGATGTGTGTTGACAGGAGGGAGGGGTGTCCCTGGCACTGGTGTTGGAGGTGTTTGTGTTGGTTGTCCTGCACATCTACAGTCGTCGAGGAAACCAGCTTCCCTGGACTGCCGACACCCTGCTGTCTGACCCTACACTGAAGCCAGAGTCTCAGGTGTGTGTGTGTGGAGGGGGGAAGGGGATGGGAGGGTTGTGGGTAGATGTGGGTGGGTGGGTAGATGTGGGGGGGGGGTGGTGGGGGGGGGTGCATGTATAACCTTTTATTGTAAACTGATCAGTATAGGTAATTGAGTTGATATATCGTATTATGCTTGTATGTATGTGGTAACTTACACACACATGCATGTGCACACACACACACACACACACACACAACCATGTATGGTAATGATGCATGCAGGGGAAAAATAATCGATTCAGTCACCACTGTTTATGATATAGTCAATAACGGACATGAAAAATCAGAAAAAAGTACGCTTGATAAAACAACTTCTAAAAAACGACCTCCAATTTCTGTTGTCACCAGGAAGTGGGGGAGGGACAAGGAGAGGAAGGAGGAAGACAGCAGCTGGCTCTTCAGTTCTCACCTGCCTCGTGTGGCTCTCACCACACTGCTGTTATCCGAGATGGTGACCTGTATACCTGGGGTCGCACCTCTTATGGCAGGTGAGAGGGAGAGAGAGAATGCTGGTGTGTGTTGACTGTGCTGTGGAAGTGTGGAAAATGTATAGGGTACGAATGAAAATGGATTTTGCTGCTATATTTGTGTGTGAGGCTGGATATACTCTTCTTTGTGTTGCCATACTGGGTGGGTGGGATGTGTAGTACCTGGTCTTTTTTTTTTCAAAAAATCATTTTTTATTCAATTTTATCATGTTGTACATGAAATACGGTTTTTATTACGCAGGGAAAGGAAGTGATGAAAACCAGTCACAAAAAGGAGAAGGGAAATGATATAATGAAAAAAAATTAGGGAAAACAGAAATAAAATAAACAACACACACACACAACACACACACACACCCACCATCACTCACTCACTCACTCACTCACTCACTCACTCACATAAATAAGTAAAGGATAGAGAATGGAGGGTGAGACAGCCAACAGACAGACAGACAGACAAATAGACAGATAGAGGTTGTAGTGCCTGGTCCTCTTCTGTGAGAGCGTAACTCTGCAGGAGGTCTGCCTCAGGCGACAAATACCGATTTCAGAGCAGCTCATTTTCTTGTGCAGGATGCATGCTGGGTATTTTCATGTCTCTGTAACCCTCCAAACATTAACATGAATGATAGGATGTTCAGTATACATGTTTGATCTTCTGCATGTGTGCATATTACATACACACAAGAGAATCAAGGCATTAGCAAGTGTACTTTTGAAGTTGACTTGGGAGGTTGTAAAAATCTCCACTGGTTAGTGCCCGATACATTTCCCCCTATCTACTGGTAGTCAGGGTGCTAGTCATTCAGATGAGATGATAAATTGAAGTCCCGTGTGTCATTTAGTTGAGATGATAAACTGAAGTCCCGTGTGTCATTCAGATGAGATGATAAACTGAACTCTTGTGTAACACACATTTAGCATACATTAAAAAAAAATCCCACAGTAACAAGAGTTGTCGGACAAATTAATATTGTTTGGTCTTGGTATCTTTGTAAGTGTACATACGAATGTGTGGGCTGATCATAAAATGGATATCAAGAGAGCATGCCTGCCCTGTGTGTGTGTGTGTGTGTGTTGTGTGTGTGTGTTTGTGTGTGTGTGTGTGTGTGTGTGTGTGTGTGTGTGTGTGTGTGACAGACTGGGTCACGGTGACCTGGTACAAGACGGACCGTTAAGCGGGCCGGTGTGTGTACCCACCTTTCACATGCTGCACATCAGGGTGGAGGCTGTGGCCTGTGGGGGTGAGCACACCCTGGCCATCACCCAGCAAGGGGTATGTTCTCCACCTCCTCCTCCTTAGGAAACAGTTCTTCAGTTGAATGTCCTTTCACTAAACAGTGATATCTGATAGGAAAGTGCGTGTGTGTGTGTGTGGTCGATTTCATTTTATGTCTCTTCACAAATTTTGATATTAGGGAGCTGGATCAGTGTTTAAGGGTGCAGGCACATATTTTGAATACCAGTGGACAAGTAAATGGAAATCAAGTGACTGACCTACAATAAAATATTTTTAAAAAGCACTACCATATGCAACTCTTGAATTATACTTGAGTACAATAGGCAAAAATAAGTAAATAACCCCAAACATCATACTGGGCAGCATTTTGTACATCAGAAGTGTGTTTAAAAGTGTGTGTGTGCATAGATATTTGTGGATGGGTGGGTTGGTGTGTACATAGCTCATCATCCACAAAAACAACTAGATAATTTTTTTTAAAATTTAAGTATAAACAAGAATTTTGAAAAGAAAGAAATAACAGCTTAAACACCAACTTTGCAATTCATACAACTAGTAAAACATCATTACACTAGAGGAATCTGATAATAGGACTGTGCCTTAAAGACTTAAATCCTTACAAGATAGGATAGTTCAGGGGTCACATTGAGAGGTCAGATCTGGGGATGAATCCATCTTGTTAACTATAGAAGAAACGTCATCGAGTATTCAAAGATTGCCCTGAAGTAGGAATTGTGGACAGGGACAGGTGATACTTGCACGACAACTAACGAGTGGCCGGCTGTTGGCAGGTGTACGGCTGGGGCAACTCGCGTTACGGGCAGGTGGGGGTGGGGACACGGCACACGTATTACCGGCCCATGCTGGTGGAGACCTTGCTGCCCCACACCTGTGTGGCCGTCCACTGCGGTCAGTACCACTCCCTGGTCATCACTGCCGACTGCAGGTTCGATTCTCTGTGTGTGTGTGTCTTCAATTTTACGTCTGTTCACTTAAAGTGTGTGTGTGTGTGTTGGTGTAGTTCAATTTAACGTTTGTTTACGTAAAGTGATATTAGATGTGAGTTTGTGTGAGTTTGTGAGTGTGTATATGTGTGTGCATGTATGTGTGAGTGTGTTAGTGTGTCTTGTGTTTATTCGTTATTCATTCATTATTCTTTTATTTCGAGGATACGTGCGTGCAGGTATGTGAATATGTTAGAGTGTCTGTGTTTATTTATTCATTATTCTTTTATTTTGAGGATAATGGAATAAGCACTCATGTGTGCTTTTTTTCATCAAGTTCCCGGTGTGTATGCAATTTTGTAAATTTTGTCATCCGGTCCCACCGGCACACAATGGCATACTCTTCCAAAAAGCGGAACGGGTTTTAACGTGTGCGCAAGAGGGGGTGGTGTGTGTGTGTGTGTGTGTGTGTGTGTGTGTGTGTGTATGTGTGTGTGTGTGGAGTTTGTTGTGCTCTGTAAAATCATGTTGCATTCATTTTTATGATCTCACGACTGACTTGTTCTGGGAAGGGTGGTGAGGGTTTGTGGGGATTTGTTTTGTTCCTTGTATAGAGCTCAGAGGTTCAGTAGTGGTGACATTTTGTGCACGCAACCGTTTTGACCCACCATTAAGGTAGCCACATTCCATCTTCAGGGATGGTGTCTAAACACAGCCACGTGTGTGTGCGTGTGTTTGTAAAAGAAAGTTGTCGTCTGTTCCTACCAGCATGAATGACCTACTCTTCCGATTGGTAGAATGGGTTTTTAACGTGTGTGCAAGAAGTTCTGTGTGTGCGTTTGCTCACGGGGCCTCGGTTTATAGTCTCATCCGAAGAACTTTTGGGGGAGTGGAGTCAGTATTGACGTTAAGTCCAGGGTAAAATCCCCTGAAACAGGAGCCTCTATGGTGGCTCGAACCCAAGCCATCGCATCGCAAGCTCAATGCTGTAACCACTACACTGTCCTGCCCCCCATATTTATGATTGAAAAGCTGCTTGTGTTTACATTTTTGCTTGAGAGAGAGAGAGAAAAAGAAAAAAAGAGTGTTTGTGTGTGTGTGTGTTTACCCATATCTGTCTCTGTCTAGCTGTTTGCGTTTCTGTCTGCATAAGTCTTTCCATCTGTAATGTCTCTTTTCTATCTGTCTCTGCCTATTTGGTCTGTCTTGCTCCTCCCTCTTTTCTCTCTCTGTTTGTTGTGTCCGCTGTTCATCTGTCTGTTTGTCTGTCAGTCTTCACTAACTTTTTTTTTTATGTACTGCACACTGATGTACATAGCATGCCAGTAAGCATGTGCACTCAGTCTCTCCACACACACCACACACACACACCACACACACCACACACACACACACACACACAACCTCTGCAAACACACACACACTACAACCCCCCCCCCCCCCCTCTCACCACTTCACACACTCCAGCACACACACACACACACACAAACAACACACACAACACCACACACACACACACACACAGAAACACATACACTCAAACACACATCACACACAACACTCACACACACACTTCACACACACACACATCACAAATTCTACACACACCACACACAACACACTCACACACACACACACACACACCACACACACAACACACACATACACACAAACACACATACACAAACACACACACCTACACCCCCTCCAACACCCCCCCCCCCTTCCCCCCCCCAAAACGCACATTCCCAGCACTTTCTCTCTCCCGCCTTTCCTTTTCAGAGTGTGGACGTGGGGCTGGGGGGTGCACGGTCAGTTGGGTCACGGCGACCCTGAAGACCGGTTGTCCCCGAAGTGCGTGCAGCGGCTGTTGGGACGGAACGTGGTCAGGGCGGCCGCTGGCTACTGCCACAGCCTGGTGCTCAGCGAGCTGGTGAGTCTGCTGCACGCTGCGCTGGGGGGATTTTGTTTTGTACATGGTGTGTGTGTGTGTGTGTTGTCCAATGAAGAACTATGGAGAGAGTGTGTGCAAAGTTGATGGTCTCTCAAGCCTGTAGCTAGTTACCAACAGACTGCGCTGGTTTGGGCACGTTCAACGGGAAAGCGGACCACCACGTCATAAAAAGAGCGATGAACTTCGTAGTGGATGGAAAGAGACCAAAAGGGGAAGACCTAGGCTGCCTGTATTTGCAGATGATCTTAGAGAAAGGGGGTATAAATAAGGAGGAAGCTTGAAACAGAGAGAGAGTCGAAGAAGGCTCATCGATGTCGAACCTCCCATGGGAGAAACGTGACAATAAAGGAAGAAGATGTGTGTGTTGTGCTGAAGGGCTCTGAAGTGGGAACGTGTAGGCTGAAGTGGGGATGTGTAGGCTGAAGTGGGAACGTGTAGGCTGAAGTGGGAATGTGTAGGCTGAAGTGGGAATGTGTAGGCTGAAGTGGGAACGTGTAGGCTGAAGTGGGAACGTGTAGGCTGAAGTGGGAATGTGTAGGCTGAAGTGGGAATGTGTAGGCTGAAGGGCTCTGAAGTGGGACCGTGTAGGCTGAAGTGGGAATGTGTAGGCTGAAGTGGGAACGTGTAGGCTGAATTGAGGCTGAAGTGGGAATGTGTAGGCTGAAGTGGGAACGTGTAGGCTGAAGTGAGGCTGAAGTGGGAATGTGTAGGCTGAAGTGGGAACGTGTAGGCTGAAGTGAGGCTGAAGTGGGAATGTGTAGGCTGAAGTGAGGCTGAAGTGGGAATGTGTCGGCTGAAGTGGGAATGTGTCGGCTGAAGTGGGAACGTGTAGGCTGAAGTGGGAATGGGTAGGCTGAAGTGGGAACGTGTAGGGTGAAGTGGGAACGTGTAGGGTGAAGTGGGAACGTGTAGGCTGAAGTGGGAATGGGTAGGCTGAAGTGGGAACGTGTCGGCTGAAGTGAGGCCAGCAGGCAGACTTTTCCTCCTGCAGAGTTGCAGGCACAGGAGAAGACCAGGTGCTACGCTTCTCCCGAGTTTTCCACAGGAAGGAAGGTGGCAGGATGGTTAAGACGTTTGCCTGCCAACAAGTCAACCGTGAGGTTGTGTGTTCGATTCCCAGCCTCGCCCTTTCTTCCCAGTTTGACAAAAAATCGAGCTGAATGTCAAAGTCCTTCGGATGAGACTATAAACCGAAGCCCTGTGTGCGAATGTATGCAGAACATCTTGCGCACGCGTTAAATCCTGTTCCGCTTTTTGAAAGAGTAGGCCATTGTGTGCTGGTGGAACAGATGACAAAATTTACAAAACCGCATACACATGGGGCCTGGATGTAAAAAAGCACATTAGTGCTTATTCCATTATCCTCGATATAAAAGAATAAATAAAATTAAATTAAAGAAACAGAGTTATGTTGTATTGTGTGGCTGACGGAGATTACTCCCACAGTGCAGTGCCCCATCCTGGGTTGATCCTTACGGTTGGCCGGGGCGTTGATGCAAGGAACGACAGTAGAGTTGGTTTTATACCCTGTTTTAATCTGTGTATAGTTGCATATTTTTAATCCGAGATTTAAAAGTTGACGAGGTGACAGCCCTGATATGGCCTCTGTGGTCGGCGGGGCTATAAACAACAGGATTGGAATAGATTGGAGATCACCCTGTAAACCAAGCCATCTGGTCCACGAGAGGAGCTGAAAAAGACATGCCATTACTTTTCCCAGACATTTCTGATAGTGTAAAGCGAATGAGATAAGAGGAGATATCCTATGTGGTATTTCAAGTTTTTTGTGGGTTTTTTGTGTTCATGTGGAGTGATTTGTTTCCTGCACATTTCTCTGCAAACTTGGGATCATAAATGAAGTGGAATGGCTGGCGTCTTTGTCATGGCCTGGATAATTTAGTAGCCTCGAGGAATAAGGTGGTGAATGATGGTAGTTTGGCATTAAGTGTGTCTCTTAGAGGTTGACAGTATTGGATTATAGTGAGGGTACTGGTATCTGTGTGACGGTGATGCAAGTTTTGGAATTAATTCTTTGTCTGCCAGGGAATTTTCCTTCAAACACAGGGTCATTGAAAAGAATATTCTGGATTAAAATCTAATGTAATAGAGGTTGGGGGTCTTTTTTACTGAAAGTAATTGAATAGTGCATATAAAAATACTTATTCTGATGTGTGACGTAGACCAAAAATCTGTTTTCACGGTTTTCGACACATGGCTGACATTTCAGAACAGTGCCTATGGCAAACTAAAGATTAAATGAGATAACAGCCCTGATAATGATGGATGTTGTCAGTTGGACTGCAAGCATAATGAAATGAAACGTGCTTGCTCGGAGGTAGTTGTAGTAGTAGTAGTGGTCGTAGTAGTAGTAGTAGTAGTAGTGGTCATAGTAGTAGTAGTAGTAGTAGTAGAAGTAGTAGTATTAGTAGTGGTAGTAGTAGATTAGTGGTAGTAGTAGTAGTGGTAGTAGTAGTAGTAGTGGTGGTGGTAGTAGTAGTAGTACCAGTAGTAATAGTAGTAGTAGTAGTAATAGTAGTAGTAATCTTCACTGCTTTACGTTTCTACACTTTAAGTGATATCAGATTATTTAAAAATGGGAAAATTTAGGAGGAGGGGGATTAAGAGGAGAGAGAAAAATTGTGTATGTGAGCGTGTGTTTATGCGTGTGTGCGTGCGTGTTTGTGTGTGCGTGAGTTAATGTATGTGTGTATGTATAGTGTGTGTGTGAGTAATGCACATGTGTGTGCATGTGCATGCTTGTGTGTAAGACATGCTCATCAGTATGACTGACACAGTGCGCAGTCTGTGGTCACAGACTGATTGTTGCTGTTGCTGCTGCTGCTGCTGCTGACAGCAGAAAGATGGGGTGTTGACAGGGGGAGGTGTGGTCATTCGGCTGTGGCTACTTTGGTCAGCTGGGGATCGGCAGTGCCCAGAAGCGAACCTCGCCTGTCCTGATCACCGCCATCAACGAGCCGGTCACCGTCATCGGCACCAAGTACTTCCACAATGTCGGTGATCTTTCTGTGTGGGGGGGAGATGGAGGGGGGGGGGGGGGGGGGGGGGGGGGGGGGGGGGGGGGGAGGGGGGGGGGGGGGAGAGGAGGGGGGGTGGGGGGTGGAGTGTAAGGGTGTAGGAGTGGGTTGATGTGTTTGGTGTGTGTGTGTGCGTAGTGTGTGTGAGTTGTGGTGGTGTCTGTGTGTGTGTGTGTATTTATTTATTTTATTTATTTATTTATTAAAATTGTGTGTGTGTGCGTGCATGTTTGTGTGTGTGAGTTTTTTATTTTTTTTATTTATTTATTCTTTTATATCAAGGATAATGGAATAAGCACTTATGTGCTTTTTTACATCCAGTCCCCGTGTGTATGCAGTTTTGTAAATTTTGTCATCCGTTCCCACCGGCAAACAATGGCCTACTCTTACGAAAAGCGGAACAGGATTTAATGTGTGCGCAAGATGTTTTGCGTGCGTTCGCACACGGGGCCTCAGTTTATAGTCTCATCTGAAGTGTGTGTGTATAGTGTGTGTATGTGTGTGTGTGTTTATTAGAAGTTTGTTTTTGTGTATGTATGTATGTGTGTACGTTTTGATGTATAATGTTTAAAAGTGTGTGCATGCATGAATGTGAATATAATAGTAATAAAAATAATATATGGAATTTATATAGTGCTTTATCTTGTAAAAACAAATCAAACAAATGTGTACACACTCACACACACACACACACACACCACACATACACACACACGTGCGAGCAAGTCCTTCGGATGAGACTATAAACCGAGGCCCCGTGTGCAAATGATGATTTAATCTTGCGCAGTGTTAAATCTGTTCGCTTTTCAAAAGAGTTGCCATTTGTGTGCTGTGGAACAGATGACAAAATTTACAAAACCGCATACACACGGGGAATGGATGTAAAAAAAGCACGAGTGCTTATTCCATTATCCTCGATATAAAAGAATAAATAAATAAAAAATAAAAAGCAAAAAGATATGTAAAGGTAAAAATAGGCAGTATCTGTGCATGTGTGTGCTTGTGTGTGTCCAAGTCTCTGTATGCCTTGTCCATTTTTATGTGTTTATACACATTGACATAAATATTATGTATGCACTTTTGTGAACTCGAAACGGCGTGCCTGTGCATAGAAGTGTGTGTTTGTGTGTATGTGCACACAATATGTGCACACAAATGTGTATATGGGAAAATACATCAGTGTCCTTGTGCTAAGACTAGCTGCTTTATTCTGTGCACTTCTTTTGTTCATCCATACACATGTAAGCAAACTGAACCATAACTCAATGTATATGAAGGACTTTTTTCTTTGGTATTTATTTTATTCATATAATGATCCAGAAGGAAGGTGGCAGGACGGTCAAGACGTTCATCTTCCAACAAGTAAACCGTGAGGTTCTGGGTTTGATTCCCAGCCTCGCCCTTTCTTCCCAGTTTGATGAAAAAAAGTCAAACTGAATGTCTAAGTCCTTTGGATGAGACTATAAACCGAAGCAGCCCCATACGTAAACACACACAGTAACATCTTGCATACTTTTTTGAAAACCGGCTCTGCCTTTTAGAAGAGTAGGCCATTGTGTGTTGGTGTGAACAGATGACAAAATCAAAAACCACATGTGTACATCTCTGAAGTCGGAATGCAGCTGCCGAATGGTGGGGGGAGGAGGTGAGGGGGGGGAGGGAGGGGAACGGTTGCATTTGCAAACATCTCGCCATTAGTGAACCTCAGAACTGTGGCTGAGGAAGAACAACAACAACAAGATTCATATAGCAACTGTACAACTCACTCACTTTTCTTTCTTTCTTTTTTTATTCTTTTATATCGAGGATAATGGAATAAGCACTTATGTGCTTTTTTACATCCAGTCCCCGTGTGTATGCGGTTTTGTAAATTCTGTCATCTGTTCCCACCAGCACACAATGGCCTACTCTTATGAAAAGCGGAACAGGATTTAACATGTGTGCAAGATATTCTGCGTGCATTCGCACACGGGACCCTCGGTTTATAGTCTCTCATCCGAAGAACTTTTGGGGGAGTGTGGAGGAGTCTGCACTGAAATTAACTCCGGGGGAAAATATCCCCCTTGAACGAGAATCGAACCTGGGTCGTCAGATTGCGAACGCAATGTTCTGACTACTAGGCTATCCCGTCACTCACTCTGTGTGTGTGTGTGTGTGTGTGTGATGTGTGTATGCGCTATATAAATTCCATATATTTTTATTATTATTATGTATGTGTGTGTATGTATGTGTGTGTGTGTGTATGTGTGTGTATGTATGTGTGTGTGTGTGTTGTGTATGTGTGTGTGTGTATGTATGTATATGTGTGTGTGTGCATGTGTGTATGTATGTGTGTGTGTGTATGTATGTATATGTGTGTGTGTATGTATGTGTGTGTGTGTGTTGTGTATGTATGTATGTGTGTGTGTTGTGTATGTGTGTGTGTGTGTGTATGTGTGTGTGTGTGTGTGTGTGTGTATGTATGTGTGTGTATGTATGTGTGTGTATGTATGTGTGTGTGTGTTGTGTATGCTGTGTGTGTGTGTGTGTATGTATGTGTGTGTTGGCGTGCGTGTATGTATGTGTGTGTGTGTTGTGTATGCGTGTGTGTGTGTGTGTGTATGTATGTGTGTGCATGCGTGCGTGCGTGCGTGCGTGGTGTTATGTATGTGTATGTATGTATGTATGTGTGTGTGGTGTGTGCGTGCGTGCGTGCGTGCGTGTGTGTATGTATGTGTTGTGTGTGTGTGTGTGTATGTGTGTGTATGTATGTGCGTGTGTGTGCGTGTGAGTGTGTGTGTGTGTGTTGTGTGTGTGTGTGTGTGTGTGTGCGTGTGTGTGTGTGTGTGTGTGTATGTATGTGTGTGTGTATGTGTGTGTGTGTGTTATGTGTGTATGTATGTGTGTGTATGTATGTGTGTGTGTGTTCTGTATGTGTGTGTATGTGCGTGTGTGTGTGTGTGTGTGTTGTGTACGTATGTGTGTGTGTGTGTATGTGTGTGTATGTGTATGTGTATGTATGTATGTATGTGTGCATGCGTGTGTGTGTGTGAGGCAGGTGGCGGTGACGGTCAGCAATCGCGTGTACACCTGGGGCTGCCACCCTCACAACATGCGCTACGCGGCCAACGCCCTGCGTCGCAGCCGTCAGATGGGGCAGGGCAGCACACCTGTGGGGGACGGCATGGAGATGTTCCACCTGCCTGTTCACGTGGACGCCACCTACGTCCACTCGAAAATCGTTCAGGTGTGTTGGGGAGGGTGGTAGTTTATACTTGTGGAACCAGGGGATGCTGATGTTGCTGAGATTATGTCTTTTAAAGAAATGTGTATACTTAAGTCATGGATGGACAACATCAGAGAATGGACCAGGATGAATGACTCGGCACTACTGCGCAGAGCCGAGGACCGAGATGGATGGAGGAGGCTTACCACGGCATTGTCTTTCGTGTCTCCTCCACGACCGCCAAGGTCACGGGACTGATGATGATGATGATGATGATGTATACTTAAAAGTAGTATTGAGTCATTCATGCTGTTTGATTATCATTGTGGGATGAACTCTTGCTTTTCAGTTGCTGTTAGTATTCATGGGTATTTTTGGGGGGTGTATATTGCTGTTGGGTTTTATTCTCCTGTTCGATTTGTTTGTAAGCCTCCATACCCCGAAAAGGAATTCGATCCTGAATCTTGTTGTTGGGTGTTCTTCAGCTTAACCATTCTGGGTGTCTCCCAGGTTGTGTGCGCTTGGACACTCATGCCATCCTGGGAATCCCTGTTTATGTTTTAAAAATTTTTTTTATTCTTTTATATCAAGAATAAAGGAATAAGCACTTATGTGCTTTTTTACACCCAGTCCCCATGTGTATGCGGTTTTGTAAATTCTGTCATCTGTTCCCACAGGCACACAATGGCCTACTCTTACGAAAAGCTGAACAGGATTTAACGTGTGCGCAAGATGTTCTGCGTGCGTTCGCACATGGGACCTTGGTTTATAGTCTCGTCCGAGAACACAGAACACGGTATATTGAATGTGGCCTATGACGGACTTTATAGCCGGATAGTTCAGATTGTTTGACTTTAACCCCATGGATGCATGAAGTCATGGGTTTGAATCTTGGCAGCATCTGCTGAATTAAGGGTGGAGATTTTTACGATCTCCCAAGTCGACTACAAGTGCACACCTGCCAGTGCCTTAATTCATTTTGTGTATATACACATGCAGGTGATCAAATATACATGCTAAAGATCCCGTAGTTCATGTCAGTGCTTGGTAGATTATGGAAGCATGAACATACCCAGCATACATCCTGGAAGGTGGATTGCAGCTACCTTCATTGTGGGCAAAAACAGTGGCATGCTCAAAGTCTCACCATTGGGGAACCTCGGAGCTCAAGCCAAGGAATGAAAGTATAAAGATGGGACCTAAAGCGCGAACGGATATGAAGCATTTTTGTTACATTTCTGTTTGAAACTTGCCTTAAAACACGTTAAACCCTAAACTGAACTTTAAGCAACTGTTCACACCATTCAATAAAAGAACACATTTCAGTTTCAGCATCTTCAGTTTCAGTTTTAGCCAGCTTGACCTTCGAATTGTAAGACACTTTACCACCACCATAACATGTTGTTGTTGTTGCTGTTGTTGTGTGCACAGGTGAGCTGTGGCAGCCTGCACACCTGCCTGCTGACGGTGGAGGGGGAGGTGTACGTGTGGGGGCGTAACCTGGAGTACCAGCTAGGCACGGGAATCAGGCAGGACGAGGTGGGTCAGGGAGCTCTGCCCAGGACTCTCTCCCAGTGGGGGATGTGAAGTCACGGGCTTGTGGTCAGTCCCAGGCTGAAAGCTTTGTCAGTTAATGGTGTAAGCAAAGTACCAAGGCCTGTGTCAAAAATGTTACGCATCCTTGAAGCTGGAATGCTTTATAGAATGGTTGTTGAGGTTCACAGCGTGCATATTCAGCGCAACTCGGTCCAGGGTCCAGTGCTAAAATTAGCCCCTTTCTCTTACCAAGTCCAAGTGTGGTCAGTTCCTGCTATAACTAGCACCAGCTGGGCTGGATAGCAGCTGAGAGTGGGGGAAACTGACAGCCGTGGTTGTTTCTAGTTTTTTAACTTTTGACACTCTTCCCACCCACACCCCCACCTTCAGCAACGACAAAAAATTCTGGAGTAAAGCACGAGTTTGGATCAACAACAACAGTAATGATTATGTTTCCCATCACTTCTTTTTTTCTTATCTTCTATACATTTTTTTTCTAATCTTTTATACATTTTTTTCTCATCTTTATATTCTTTTGTTGTTGTTTATTTTACCCACATAATGATGATAAGGATTGCTGTGTCTGCCAGCGCATTCCTAAGATGCTGACGCGCATCAACGACCAGCACATCATTCACCTGTGTGCGGGGGCGGAGTTCAACGTGGCTCTGGATGCTGATTTCTCCCTGTGGGTGTGGGGCAAGAACGACTGTGGCCAGGTGAGTTTTCTCTTTTCTTTCCGTTAAGCTCTAGGTTGGTCTAGGAGGGCTACAGGAAGTCATAGAACTCCACTGAGATAGAGCAACATGGCAAACTCTGGTGATGGTATAAGGAGCTTCTAGATCGGCAGCAGCGATGGAGGCAGTTATCCTTTCAAGAAACGTTCCATTGTCGGTACTGTTTTAGGACTATAAAAAGAGGTAAAGGTGTTCCCATAACCTACGTGTATGTTTGGGAGCGAGGTGTCAGAGGCCTCAGCTTCTCTAGGGCCCAGCATATTGAGGGCGGTACCCATCTCCTCTCCCTCACTGCTTTACCTTCCCTGACCCCGAAGAGGGAAGGTACCCATTTACAGCTGGGGGAATTGGGAGACTGTACTGAACCCAAGGCACACAAGCGGTCACTCAGCTATGTGGTAATCACACTCAATGCTGCTTAACCTTAGTTTGGGGAGAGCAAGTGCTCTGACCACTGAGCTATCCTGTCCCCAAAGACTGTAAAGTATGATTTAAAGAAAGCGTTATTTTATTGTTAATTGTAATGTTCTGTGTAGTATATTAATAGATGACATGTTAGTAACAAAATTCCAAACCTGCCTGTGTGATTCAAAGATAGATTTTATGACTTGAAGTATGTTTAATATCATTTGTAATGTTTCATGTTGTTGTGTATATTATGTTCATAGGCACATCTTACTTATAAAATACCAATTCTGCCAAACAAACATGAGAAAGAAAAAAAACCCTCATGCATACACATCTCTCCCTCCTGCTTACACCCAAACATATGCAATTTTATACAGATACATTTACAAATATGCCAACCCAAATACCCACTTCCATGCATGCATACACACTCAGTTGTAATGTTTCATATTGTGTATACTATGTCCATAGACACATCTTACTTATAAAATACCAATTCTGCCAAACAAACATGAGAGAGAAAAAAAAACCCAACTCACGCATACACATCTCTCTCTCTCTCCTGCTTACACCCAAACGTATGCAATTTTATACAGATACATTTACAAATATGCCAACACAAATACCCACTTCCATGCATGCATACACACTCAGTTGTAATGTTTCATATTGTGTATACTATGTCATAGACACATCTTACTTATAAAATACCAATTCTGCCAAACAAACATGAGAGAGAAAAAAACAACTCATGCATACACATCTCTATACCAATTCTGCCAAACAAACATGAGAAAAAACCACCAACTCATGCATACACATCTCTCTCTCTCCTGCTTACACCCAAATGTATGCAATTTTATACAGATACATTTACAAATATGCCAACACAAATACCCACTTCCATGCATACACACACACAAATCTTAACACCCCTCAACCCTCCCTTATTTCTAACCACAACTAAACCATGACTAAACCACATAAACACCTCATATTAAGCGCTTCGATTTGTTTGTTTATTTACAAAATTCAGCGCTATATAAATTCCATATATTATTATTATTATTATATTAAAAAAATCACTTTCCAGCTGGGACTGGCGACGATCACTTTCCCCAAGATGGGCGGCAGCGGCAGCAGCAGCAGCGGCAGTCACTTGCATCATCATCATCATCATCATCAGAATCACAACACGCTGAACAGTCGGAAGTGACGGTCCCTACGTGTCACCGCGACTGCGTCGGAAGTGACGTCAGGGCGCTACGGGCGTCAGTGTCCCTCAGGAGCCCCCTCTGCACTCCCTGCAGAGCCTGCAGTGGGTGAGTGTCGCAGCGGTGTGCTGCTGGAGTGGTGGATGGTGGATGGGGATGGACGGTGCAGTCTGGTTCTAATGGTCGTAGAGGTGCGGATGCTATGCCGAGTGTTAAGAGTTGACTTCATTCATGGTGGGTGGATGGATGATGGGTGGGTAAGTGGGTGGATGGATGGATGGGTGTGGATGGGTGGATGTGGTGGTGGGTGATGGATCGGTGGTGGGTGATGGATGGATGGGTGGATGGATGGATGGGTGATGGGTGGGTGGGTGTGGGGATGGGTGGTGAGTGGTGGGTGGGTGGGTGGTGGTGGGTGGGTGGATGGATGGTTGGGTGGGTGGGTGTGTGGATGGGTGGGGGGGTGTGTGGATGGGTGGTGGATGGGTAAGGTGGGTGGGTGGGTGGGTGGATGGATGGGTGGGTGGGTGGGTTGGTGAGTGGGTGGGAGGGTGGGTGGATGGATGGTGAGGGTGGATGGTTGGATGGATGATGGGTGGGTGGTGGGTGGATAGGAGGTGGTGGTAGCGGTTGGATTTGATGGATGGTGGGTGGATGGATGGATGGCGGTGCAGTCTGGTTCTAATGGTCAGATAGAGGAGTGACGGACGTTATAGCTGAGTGGTTAAGACCATCTGACTTCATTCCCATGGAGTCCATTTTATTTATTTTATTTTATTTTATTATTTTTTATATCGAGGAAAATGGAATAAGCACTTGGGTGCTTTTTTTACATCCTCAGTCCCCGTGTGTATGCGGTTTTGTGAATTCTGTCATCTGTTCCCACTGGCACACAATGAGCCTACTCTTCCGAAAAACGGAACAGGATTTAACGTGTGCGCAAGATGTTCTGCGTGCGTTCGCACACGGGGCCTCCGTTTATAGTCTCATCTGAAGGACTTTTGGGGAGAGCGGAGTCTGCTCTGATGATAACTCCAGGGAAAATATCCCCTTGAACGGGAAATTGAACTCGGGTTGTCAGATTGCGAGCACAATGTTCTAACCACTAGGCTATCCCGCCCCCATGAAGTCGTGGGTTTGAATCTTGGCTGCAGCTGGTGAGTTAAGGGTTGGGGATGTTTACGATATCCCAGGTCAACTTCAATGAAGAAGAAGAAGAAAAAATGTGTGGGTTTTGGGGGTCAGCAGTGTAGGCTCCAGAATGGAGATGGTCAGGGTGAAAGAGTTTCCAAACAGATTGTCCCTGAAAACGTACATCTCTAGTTGCTTGAGGTGTCAGGGTCAACCTGACTGTTCAGAAAAGTTCATGTTCTATCTCCCCGTAGGCCATTGTGTGCCGGTGGAAACATGACAGAATTTACAAAACCGGGACTGGATGTAAAAAAAGCACATAAGTGCTTATTCCATTATCGTCGATATAAAAGAATTATTTTTTAAAAAATTAAATAAAAAAAGGATGGCTCACATCCTGTAGTCATTTAGGGCTCAGTTTGAAGTTTACAGTCATGTCGCGCTTGTGAGCGTGTGTTTCTTGTGTATGTATATTGAAACCTCCAGACTTGCAATAACCTTTACCTGTCACATGGTTTTTTCTTCTTTTTCTTGGGATCAGATTTTCAGTTTTCCCATTGTGCAGCGAAGAAGTGATAAGGTCACATTCGTAGGCCAAGGGATAGCGCTATATAAGTTCCATTTATTACTATTTTTATTATTACTGAAGTGGGAATCTTTGCTTTTCTGTTGCTGTCTGTCACATGTTTATTTTTTAACATTTCATGTGGCAGTCTGTATTGTTACTGAAAGGTCCAGAGAGGTATGTGTGACTGGTGCATCTGAACCACAAGGTTGAAAAAGATCGTGTGTGTCAGGCTCCTAATACAAAGTGTTAAAACTGCCTGCTGGTATCTGAATGTACATGGATGTGTTCATTTGCAGGTGGAAGAAGGGGGAGGAGGAGACAACTTCCTGTTGCCCAGTCTTCTGTCTGGGTGCCCTAGTGACCTCCCCTACCACACCAGCATCATTCCTCTTTTGGTCAAGGTGAGGAAAAGATGGGGAATATGATGTTTTAGAATGGAAGGGAAGGGGTAGGGTGGATTTGAATTTTATAAGATGTCCTTCGCATTAGAATTTGTTGTTACTGGCATGGTTGCCTTGCAGTCAAGATGCAATGGATTAGGGGTTTGAATCTATAAACAAACGTCCCACAGGCAGACCACAACTGCGATTCAAAGACGTGTGCAAGAAGGACTTAAAAGCCCGGAACATTGATCAGAACAACTGGGAAGCAACAGCCCTGGAACGGTCAGCCTGGAGACAGACTGTGCAGAAAGGTCTCTCCAAGTTTGAAGAGACACTTGCTCAGCAGCACGAGGCAGAGAGAATGAGAAGAAAGGCTGCAGCCAGGCAGACAGACCAGCATTGTCGGACTTCATCTGTGCCTTCCTCTGCCATAGGCACTGTCTGTCATTCCTGTGTGGGACTGGCCAGCCACACCTGACACTGGACCAGAATGAACACCTAGAGCCCAATTCAGCAAGTCTTCTGAGACTGAAGGATGCCTACATATATATATGGCAAAGCTGATCAACGCCATCTTCCTGCCAACTCTCACTTACCAGTGCCAGACATGGCCCCTGACAAAAGCCCTGGAGCAGAAACTGGTAACGTGTGAGATGAAGTGCTTGAGGAAAGCCGTCAACAAGACCAGGAGAGATAAGATAAGAAACGAGGTGATCAGAGACATGGTAGGAGCCACACCCGTCCTACACCATATTGAACAACAACGAACCAAGTGGTTCGGGCACCTCACACGGATGGATGCCGCCAAACCAGCCAGCCTTGCGTGCTTACAACTCGAGGTACTCTGGCACGAGGGCCAGAGGTAGACCCAGGCGACGCTGGAGTGATTCCGTGGCAGAAACACTGAAAGTCCATGGATTGTCCCTCCTCCAAGCTACCCGCCTTGCAGCAGACACAGAGTACAAGCGGAAGGAAAAAGTAAAGTAAAGTAAGTTAGTTATTGTTGTAGTTGTAGTTGTAAACGAAGGTGTGGTAGCAGCAGCGCTGATTGCGGCAGTGTGATGCCATTGCAGCACCTGGGGGACTACATGGACAGCACAGCGGTGCTGCAGCACTGTGTGGACCTGCAGGATTACCTGACTGCTGCACACCTCTGCATGCTGGAGGACAGGCACGTCCAGGTGAGTTTCTGTGTCTGTGTGTGTAGGGGTGCGTATGCATGTGTGTGTGAGTGTTTGTGGGTGTGTGGATGTGAGTGGGTGTGAGTGTGTGTAGGGGTGTGTGAGTGTGTGTGTGTAAGGGTGCATATGCATGTTTTGGGGGTGGGCATGCGTGTGAGTGTATGTGTGTAAGGGTGTGTGAGTGTGGGTGTGTGTAGGGGTGTGAGTGTGTGTGTAAGGGTGCGTATGCATGTGTATGTGTGTGAGTGAGTGGGTGTGTGTGTAGGGGTGTATGAGGGTGTGTGAGCGTGTATGTGTAGGCAGTTTAGAGTTGGTGGTTTACTTTTATACTAGTGGAAACATCGATTGTACTGTTCGAAATAAATGTGAGGTATTTTAGGGCCTCGACAGGTATTGTCGACACATATATATATATACACATTTCTTCATGCATGAGTATGTGCAGTGTATATTCAGGGACTGTTTCTCTGGTCATGAGGGTATTTATACATATGCTTCAAGTTCATGTGTATGTAAAAGAATCCATGACGACAAGAAAGTTGTCCCAGGCAAAGTTCTGATTTTTTTTAAAAAGCCACTCTCATAGGGAAACAAATACACTTGCAAACAGGAAGACGATATGTGTGTATATATATATATATATATGGAGAGAGAGAGAGAAGAAATAGTGGGTGTGGTGCTCTTTTATTTATTTTATTTATTCATTATTTCATTTATCTTTTTATTTCGAGGATAAAGGAATAAGCACTCATGTGGTTTTTACATCCAGTCCCTGTGTGTAGTTCAAAAAGTCTTTCAGATGAGACTATAAATCAAGGTCCCGTGTGCAAACACACGCAAAACATCTTGCACAAATGTTAAATCCTGTTCTGCTTTTGGGAAGAGTAGGCCATTGTGTGCCAGTGGGAACGGACGACAAAATTTACAAAACTGCATACACACGGGGACTGGATGAAAAAAAGCACATGAGTGCTTATTCCATTATCCTCGAAATAAAAGAATAAAATACAAAAAAAAATAGTTCTGTAAATGTTATCTGTTCCCTCTGGCACACAATGGCCTACACTTCCGAAAAGCTGAACAAGTTTTAACATGTGCGCAAGATGTTCTGCGTTCTGTTGTGGCAGTGTGCTCTTTCCAAGGGAGAGCAACTTGGATTTTATGCAGAGAAATCTGCTGCAACTGAAAACGATAATACAGAACAATACAGCGCAGCACAGTACACTGCAACGCAGTGCAATACAATACAATGCAATATGATACAGTGCAATGTGATACAGTGCAATGTGATACAGTGCAATGTGATACAGTGCAATATGGGTAACGGTAAAGGAGTCCCATAACCTATAAGGTCATAGGGGAGCGAGGCGTCAGAGACCTCACTTCTCTAGGGGCCAGCATATTGAGGGCGGTGCCCATCTCCTCTCCCTCGCTGCTTTACCTTCCCTGACCCTAAAGAGGGCAGGTACCCATTTACAGCTGGGTGAACTGGGGGAACTGTACTGAAGCCAAGGCGCGCAAACGGTCACCCTTCCAACTCGTAACCACGCTCGACGCTGCTTAACTTGGTTGGGGGAAAGCGAGTGCTCCGACCACTGAGCTATCCCGTCCCCCTAATGCAATATGATACAATGCAATATACAATATTATGCAATGCAATACAACACAATACAATCCAGTCCTTTTTGCAATCTTGAAAGAAATCAAGTGTACTTATTTCCTACCTGACACTTTCCCTTCATATCTGTTCCTACTTTTCAACATTCTTCATCGCCTTCATCACCACCTGAGTGAGTGAGTGAGTGTGTGTGTGTGTGTGTGTGTGTGTGTGTGTGTGTGTTTGAGTGAGTGAGTGAGTGAGTGAGTGAGTGAGTGTGTGTTTGTGTGTGTGTGTGTGTGTGTGTGTGTTGTGTGGGGTGTGTGTGTGTGTGTGTGTGTGTGTGTTTGAGTGAGTGAGTGAGTGAGTGAGTGAGTGAGTGAGTGAGTGAGTGGAGTGAGTGAGTGAGTGAGTGAGTGAGTGAGTGAGTGAGTGAGTGAGTGAGTGAGTGAGTGAGTGAGTGAGTGAGTGAGTGAGTGAGTGAGTGAGTGAGTGAGTGAGTGAGTGAGTGAGTGAGTGAGTGAGTGAGTGAGTGAGTGAGTGAGTGAGTGAGTGAGTGAGTGAGTGAGTGATGAGTGAGTGAGTGAGTGAGTGAGTGAGTGAGTGAGTGAGTGAGTGAGTGAGTGAGTGAGTGAGTGAGTGAGTGAGTGAGTGAGTGAGTGAGTGAGTGATGAGTGAGTGAGAGAGAGAGAGGAGAGAGAGAGAGTGTGTGTGTGTGTATGTGTGTGCACATAAATCTGAAATATCTTATGTTATTTGAGGAAAGTTGCATGCGTGTAAATGATTTGAGTGCAAGGGCTTCGATTTGTTTGTTTTACAAGATTTAGCGTTATACAAATTCCATATGCTATTATTATTATTATTATTATTATTATTATCATTATTAAGTCAGTGTGTGTACATTGCAGGCGTTGTGCTACCGGCTGTTGGCACTGACGCGCCAGAAGAACGTCCTGTCTGCAGAGTCCATGGCCGACCTCAGCGCTCAGGTCGTGTCCTTCCACCTCAAGTGAGTCTGCAGAAACTGTACGTTCATTGCTTTTGCAGAGAAACATCGGAGCTGGACAGGACATGCCATTATTTTTCCCAAACACATCTGACGGTGTAAAAAGCAAACAAGAGAAGAGAAGAAAGAAGCACAGCAAATTTATAAGGTTATGAACAGAAATGGTTCTCATCAAGAGATGTGAAATTATGAGCAAGGAAGGGAAACGGTTCTTTTTTTTAAAAATGAATAGTTGGTGAAATTAATTTATTGTTGTAGTTTGTAGTTGTAAACGAAGGTTGGTGTCAGGTGATTGCGGCAGTGTGATCCCTTTTGCAGCACCGGGGGGGGACTACAGGGGACAGACAGCGGTGCGGCACACGTGTGGACCTGCGGGGATTACCTACTGCTGCAACCTCTGCATGCTGGAGGACAGGCAGTCAGGGAGTGTGGGGGTGTGTGTGGTGTGGGGGTTTTTATGCATGAGTGTGTTTGTGTGTGTGGGTGGGGTGAGTGTGTGTAGGTGTGAGTGGTGGAGTGATGGGGGATGTTTGTGTGGTGGGGTGTGGTAGGGGGGTATGCATGTGTGTGAGTGTTTTTTGGTGTGTGTATGCATGTGAGTTGTGGGAGCGTGTCTGTGTAGGGTGTGTGTGTGTGAGTGTTTATTTATTTATTTATTTATTCTTTTATATCGAGGATAAAGGAATAAGCACTCATGTGCTTTTTTTTACATCCAGTCCCCATGTGTATGCGGTTTTGTAAATGTTGTCTTCTATTTTCACCGGCACACAATGGCCTACTCTTTCAGAAAAGTGGAACAGGATTTAACATGTGTGCAAGATGTTCTGGGTGCGTTCGAACACGGGGCCTCGGTTTATAGTCTCATCCGAAGGACTGTGTGAGTGAGTGTGTATGTGTGTGGGTGAGTGTGTGTGTGTAAGGGTGCGTATGCATGTGTGTGTGGTTTAAAAAAAAAAATTGTTATCTTTTATATCGAGGATAATGGAATAAGCTGTGTGAGTGAGTGAGTGTGTGTGTTGTGTGTGTAGGGTTGTGTGTGTGTGGTGAGGTGTGTGTGTGTGTGTGTAGGCAGTTTAGAGTTGGTGCTTTACTTTTATACCAGTGGAAACATCGATTGTACTGTTCGCAATAAAGGGTTCAGTTTTACTGTGAGGTATTTTAGGGCCTAGACAGCTATTGTCGACTCATATATATATATATACACATTTCTTCATGCATGAGTATGTGCAGTGTATATTCAGGGACTGTTTCTCTGGCCATGAGGATATTTATATGTATGCTTCAAGTTCATGTGTATGTAAAAGAATCCATGACAACAGGCGAGTTGTCCCAGGCAAAGTTCTGATAAAACCCACTATAATTTATCATATACATATAGATAGATAGATAGATAGAGACATAGATAGAAAGAGACATAGATACATAGATAGATACATAGATACATTGATAGATAGATAGATAGACAGACAGACAGACAGACAGACAGACAGATAGATAGATAGAAAGAAGAAATAATGGATGATGCTGCTCTTTCATTTATCTTATTTATTCATTATTTCATTCTTTTATTTTGAGGATAAAGGAATAAGCACTTATAGGCTTTTTTACATCCAGTCCCAGTGTGTATGCAGTTTTGTAAATTTTGTCATCCATTCCCACCGGCACACAAAGGCCTACTCTTCCAAAAAGCGGAACAGGTTTTAACATGTGCGCAAGATGTTCTGTGTTCTCTTGTGGCAGTGTTGTGCTCTTTCCATGGGAGAGCAACTTGGATTTTATGCGGAGAAATCTGCTGCAACTGAAAACGATAATACGGAACAATACAGTACAATACAGCATAGCACAGTACACTGCAATGCAGTGCAGTCCAATCCAATACAATACAATGCAATATGATACAGTGCAATGTGATATAATGCAATGTGATACAATGCAATACAATATGAAACAATGCAGTATGATACAATGCAATATGATACAGTGCAATGTGATACAATGCAATATGATACAATGCAATATGGTACAATGCAATGTGATACAATGCAATGCAATATGATACAATGCATTGTGATACAATGCAATATGGTACAATGCAATATGATACAATGCAATATGATACAAAGCAATATGATACAATGCAATATGGTACAATGCAATATGGTACAATGCAATGTGATACAATGCAATGTGATACTATGCAATATGATGCAATGCAATATGATGCAATGCAATATGGTACAATGCAATGTGATACAATGCAATGTGATACAATGCAATATGATACAATGCAATATGATACAATGCATTGTGATACAATGCAATACGGTACAATGCAATATGATACAATGCAATATGATACAAAGCAATATGATACAATGCAATATGGTACAATGCAATGTGATACAATGCAATGTGATACAATACAATATTATGCAATGCAATACAACACAATACAATCCAGTCCTTTTTGCAATCTTGAAAGAAACCAAGTGTACTTATTTCCTACCTGACACTTTCCCTTCATATCTGTTCCTACTTTTCAACAGCATTCTTCATCTCCTTCATCACCACCTAAGTGTGTGTGTGTGTGTGGTGTGTGTATGAGCACGTGTGTGTGTGTGTGTGTGTGTGTGAGAGTGTGTGTGAGTGAGTGAGAGAGAGAGAGAGAGTGTGTGTGTGGTATGTGTGTGTGCAAAAAATTTGAAATATCTTACGTTATTTGAGGAAAGTTGCATGCGTGTAAATGATTTGAGTGCAATCGCTTCAGTTTGTTTGTTTTACAAGGTTTAGCGCTATAAAAAATTCCATATGTTATTATTATTATCATTATTAAGTCGGTGTGTGTACATTGCAGGCATTGTGCTACCGGCTGTTGGCACTGACACGCCAGAAGAACGTCTTGTCTGCAGAGTCCATGGCTGACCTCAGCGCTCAGGTCGTGTCCTTCCACCTCAAGTGAGTCTGCAGAAACTGTGCTCTGATTGATTTTGCAAAGAAACATCGGAGCTGGAAAGGACATGCCATTATTTTTCCTAAACACATCTGACAGTGTAAAAAGCAAACGAGAGAAGAGAAGAAAGAAGCATAGCAAATTTATAAGGTATGAATAGAAATGGTTCTCATCAAGAGACGTAATATTATGAGCAAGGAAGGAAAACTGTTCTTTTTAGAAAAATGAATAGTTGGTGATATGCTCACAAATGGAAATAGTTTCCTGACACGGTCATTGAAATGATTATATCTGTAATATGTCCATAAATCCCCTTACCATGCTGATGGTGGGCTGGGGGGGGGTTTGGACAGAATTGTTGCCTTTGTCTTTCCTTGTTGTTGTGTGTGAAAATTTTTCAGATGTGGGTGGATGGGGGATATATAAAAGGCTGCTTTCTTCTTTCTTTTAAAATTTTTTTTTTTTTTAAGATCACTTGATAATTTTGTGTTGACACAAAAGGACATTTGAGTTATGGCTAGAACTTAATGTTTGAAGAGTCGTCTGTTTCTTGATTTAAATAAACAACAGAAACAAGTCTGTATTTTGTGAATTGTACACAATTGGAATGTCAAAATGATGTGCTTGTTATCAGTGTATAATGTGTGCAGAACAAATAGTGAAATGCATGCAGATACACACACACGCACTCACGCACACCCGCATACAAATGAGAAAAGCAAATGCATTGCTTATTCAATGTACCGTATGGAAATAAGAGTTGGACTTTGACTTTAAAATTTGATATTTGCCCCCCACTCTTTACTCCCTCACCATCTATCTGTCTGTCTGTCTGTCTGTCCATCTATCTATCTATCTATCTATCTATCTATCTATCTATCTGTCTACCTGTCTATCTATCTATCTGTCTGTCTGTCTATCTGTCTATCCTTCCTTCTGTCCCTAACCATAACTAACATCATTTCAGGCTGGCCTTGTGTGGAGACAGAGGACCGCCACCAGAGGAACAGAAAATGGCCACACTGTGTCTGGAGGTCAGTGGAGTTTTGTCTGTTGATTTGGCTGATTGATCGATTGGTTGGCTGGTTGATCGATTGGTTGGCTGGTTGATCGATTGGTTGGCTGGTTGATCAATTGGTTCATCGATTGGTTGGCTGATTGATCGATTGGTTGGCTGGTTGATCGATTGGCTGGCTGGTTGATCGATTGGTTGGCTGGTTGATCGATTGGTTGGCTGGTTGATTGATTGGTTGGCTGATTGATCGATTGGTTGGCTGATTGATTGATTGGTTGGCTGATTGATCGATTGGTTGGCTGGTTTTTTCACATTTTGCCCAGGGGGTCAGGACAGCTTAGTGGGTAGAGCATTGAGCTGGTAATGTGGGTTCAAGCCACCACAGACGCACTTGTTTGAGGCGATTTTCCTCCTGGTGTTGATAACAGTACCGCCTCCACTCCCCTGAAAGTCCTTTGGATGAAACTGTAAACCAATGTCCCATGTGTGAACACACAGAGAACATCTTGGGTACATGTTAAAACCCCTTCTGCCTTTCGGAAGAGTGGGCCATTGCATGCCATTAGGAACGGGTGACATTTTATTAAAAAAACACATGCACATTAGACATCAACACTGAAGCTGGAATGTGGCTACCTAAGTAATGGGCAAATGGTCGCATATGCAAATCTCACCATTAATGAACCTTGGAGCTCTAGCAGAGAAACAACAACAACAACAAAACCAGAATAACAAGACATGAAAAACCCACAAAGAAAGGCATTAGCACATACTTCAACGTCTGCTTAATTTTGTGATGGCTAAGTGTTATGTGAAAGCTTTTTAAAAATTTTTTGTTGTTTTTTTTGTGTTTCTGCAACCTACCCAGTGCTGATATGAATTGCACAATCTGGAACATGCCTTCTTGATTTAAAAAAATGAAGGCATTGGCAGGTCTGCACCCCAGCCGCCCACATAATTATGGTTTGATGAGTGGACAAAACATGTACATTGTGATTTGAGCCATGTCTTTTCAGTAGTTTTAATGATCTAGAATCTAGTTATCTATGTAGTCATTTATAAGAATAATAGATAGTGGAGAGTGTGTGTGTGTGTGCACGCATAAGTACAGACATATTTTCTTCTTTTTTTTCTTCTTTTATATCGAGGATAATGGAATAAGCACTTATGTGCTTTTTTACATCCAGTCCCCATGTGTATGCAGTTTTGTAAATTCTGTCATCTGTTCCCACCGGCACACAAAAGCGGAACAGGATTTATTGTGTGTGCTAGACATATATGTATGTGTGTGCTTGTGTGTGTTTTCGTGCACATGCATGTATGCACATACAAAGACGTATTCATATGCGTACACACATGTGCATGATGCCATTATATATGTACACACAGATTGTCAACCACTGGCTGGAGCAGCACCTGCCAGTGCCAGAGCTACAGGAGCTGCTGGAGCCACACCTGGCACACCTGGCCCCTCACCTGGCCACACTACTTTTCAGGTAAAGTGCAGTCAGACAGATAGGTGAAATCGGTATAGCCTGCTAGGTACCTGAGACATCCACCTGGTTTGGCGACCACCACAACATCCCTCCAACGACCTTCTCCCGTGACCCTCCAACCCCATAGGTTCTGACTTAGACTCACCTCAGGCACAGAAGTGTATAGGGAAACAGAAACTGAGGTCACCATGAGACCAGAGCAACTGGGGCTACAGGATCAGAGACAAGTCTTTTTAACTGCATGATGATGGATGAGGTTGACGTAATGCTGCTGCTATGGAGTGCACCAGTATTGAGACTACTTGGCAGGGTTATACTCCACCACCCTTTCTCTCATAAAATATCCTGGTTGTCAACCTGGCCCAAAAGACACAGATACCTGCAGTGTTGGTCAGGTGATTTGAGCAACATCCGTAAAAGTGGATGAAGCTCAGCTGTAGGGTCCCAGTCTGCTCAATGAGCCCATAGCAAACCCACCCTGGGTAAGGAGATGGCCGGAGTCCGAAAAATCCCTATGGGATTCAAACCCGCAACCGTTGAGTTGGTAACCCATGGTGCTAACCACTGTACCATTGTGACTGGTCAAATAATTATTTTCTTTTGATTTTCCTAAATATGCAAAAAAGTTCAGGTCATTTGTTCTGTTCTTCCAGAATGCTTTGGTTTGTCGTTCAGTCCAGTGTATTCTTAAAGTCCTCTGTAGAACCATATCTCTGCAACTGATGACATGTCAAGAAAAGAAGATTTAAAGATGTTGGTGTTTATATTGAAAAGTGCTGATGTGGGTTAACACCCAGGGTATGGCCTTACTTTTGAAAGGTTTTTCATTTGGATTTGATCATTCATCAGTGAGTAATAATGCATCCTAATTTTGAACTCTGAATTGATTGACGTTTTGTGGTGATTTCTCATATTCTGTTTTCATGTTTTTGCTTTTGTGAGTGTAATGGTCCACCTGTAATGAAAAATTATTAGTATTTATGCATCGAGCAGATTATGTTGTTGACAACCCAAATATATTATTTGTTTGGTGTGGAAAATGTTCTTCAGTTATTTTAGGGCCACTTTCAGAACGTGAGTTTTGTGCTTGAATGTCAGAATTTGTTAGAAAAATGTTTTGGTTGTATTTGATTTGACTTTGGGTTTTTCTTTGTTTTGTTTATTTTACTTGATCGTATTCTGTTAATTTCACTTTATTCCCATTTTATTTTATTTCGTTTTATTTCGCCTCTAGTCTATTTTATGTTATTTTCAACTTTTTTTCTATTCTATTTTAATTATCTGAATTCTTCTTCTTCTTCCTTTTTTGTCATGTTTCTCACAGGGGAGGTTTGACATTGATGAGCCTTCTCCATCTCTCTCTGTTTTGAGCTTCCTCCTTATTTATGCCCCTTTCTCTAAGATCATCTGCAATACAGGTAGCCCAGGTTTTGCTAGGTCTTCCCTTTGGTCTCTTTCCATCCACTACGAAGTTCATTGCTCATTTTATGATGTGGTAGTCTGCTTTCCGTTGAACGTGCCCAAACCAGCGCAGTCTATTGGTACTACCTACAGACTTCAGATCATCAGCTTTGCACATTCTCCATAGTTCTTCATTCGTGATCCTGTCTTCCCATGTGTGATCTTTGCCATGTAGCGTAGCATTTGGTTTTCATAGCTCTTCAACAAATGTTCGACGGTTTTTGTGAAAACCCACGTCTCCGAACCATACAGGAGAACAGGTCTAATGCAGGCCTTATATATCAGACAGCGTCTCTCTCTCCAGTGGGATTTTCTGATTTCCGAGCAGACTTGCCAATTCTTTCCATTTCTTCCAAGCACTCGCAATCCTGCTTCTGACAGCTAACTCAGATTTTGCTTCGCAGCTCATCATCTCTCCCAGGTAGCAGAATTCGTCTATCTGAATTCTTCTCTTTAAAAGAAAAACATTATTTTCTCTTTTATTCTACTTTATTACATCTGTTGCTGATTTACTTAACATTTTCCCTCCAGATAACCCGCTATAGGGTAACCAACCATCTATTAACCCTTCCCTGCATATCACCCACCCACTACTTGGCTACACAAGCATACAAACGCGTACACTACACATAAACTGGGAAAGAGGGGTTCTTTCCCTTAACATAGGGACAGTGTTAATCTTTTTTTTATTATTATTATCTTGTGATCAGATGTCAAGTGCCAGAGAAAGAAAAAGAAAAAGCATACAAATGCGCACGGTACACGTGTACTGGGAAAGAGGGGTTAACGTAGGGATAGTGTTAAATCTTTGTTATTATCGTGTTATCAGATGTCAAGTGCCAGAGAAAGAATCGGGCACAGAGGCAGCCTTCTACTGTGGGCACTTTTCGTCAGCCTTCTGCCTCCAAGTGCTGAACGCCGTGTTGGTGGAGTCCACGGCATCCTCCCAGCAACTGCTGGCCACCTGGCTGCCTGAGGGCTCCCCCTCACACACAGGTGAGACGACTGGGTGGCTGGCTTCAGGTGTGGGCTCCAGGTGTAGGCTTGGAGGTGCTTGTAGGGTTTTAGAGTCGAGGGGGGACGGGATAGCCTCGTGGTTAGAACATTGCGCTCGCAATCTGACGACTCGGGTTCAATTCCCGTTCAAGGGGGATAGTTTTTTCCCTGGAGTTAACATCAGCGCAGACTCCACTCTCCCCTAAAGTCCTTCGGATGAGACTATAAATCGAGGTCCCGTGTGCAAACGCACGCAGAACATCTTGCGCACATGCTAAATCCTGTTCCGCTTTTCGTAAGAGTAGGCCATTGTGTGCCGGTGGGAACAGATGACAAAATTTACAAAAGTGCATACGCAAGGGGACTGGATGTAAAAAAGCACATAAGTGCTTATCCCATTATCCTCAATATAAAAGAATAAATTAAAAAAAAAGAGTATTTGGGTTTCTGTTCCTTGTGTGTTAGTCATATAGGACGCTTGTTTTGGTTCAGGTTTTGGGTTTTTCTCGGTGTAATGTGTTGTATTCTTTGTTGTATTATATCATATTACATTGTGATATGTTATATCATAAATCATATCATAAATGCATGGTGGTATTTTGCATCACATCATAGTGCAGTGTATTATATAATAACAACATATTGTATTATATTTCATTATGTCATAGAATAGTATTGCGTAATGTAGTGTAATATGGTGTGGTAATTGTATAGCAATCGTATAGTGTAGTGTAGTATAGTACAGTAGAAATACAGTATAGTATTTTACAGTAAATTACAGCATGTTTATTTGTTAGGGTAATTATCATTCTTCTTTTTCGCAATATCTTAGAAGGCACAGCAATATCCTGTGAGTTTTTACAGAAATTTTCATATTACGAACATAATGTTCTTGTCGTTGCTCAACAACGATAATGTTGTTTAATCACTCAGTATTATTTTACACTCCTCTATTTTTTTTTATGAAAAACTACTTCATTATTCCAAAATATCCTCCTTAAGGGGCCACAGAAGAAAGAAAGAAGAAAGGTAAATTAGTAGCAAGGGGGAGAGGAGAGAGGGGGATGGGAATTCATTCTTTGACACAGGTAAAAATTAGAACTTTTTTTTGTTCTACCATGAACCCCCTCCCCAGCACTCCTGAAGTTTGCAGTAAACCACCTGTGTGTCGGGTACAGGTACAGGTGAGGTGGCGGCCAGAGGGGAGGGGAAGGGTCCGGTGCTGCAGCCTCAGTCTCACCTGATCCCTTACCAGCGCGTGTGGCAGGACATCGTGCGCAGCGTGGCCAAGTCCTCCCCCTCCGCCACCTCCATCCCCCTCACCCGCAGCCAGCTGGATCACCTGTATGCCCAGACCTCAGGTAACGTTGTCTTTTGGTGGGTCCCTTCCCCACTCTCCCCTCAACCACTGTCTGTTTCCTTGGCTAGAGCTGCGAGGTGGTTTCACCAGATGGGGAGATTTTGTGTGTATGTGTGTGGGACCGTGTTTACCTACCTACCTGTAATAAGCATTCTTCGGATGAGACTTATAAACCGAGGCCCCGTGTGCGAACGCATGCAGAACATCTTGCGCACACCCTGTTCCGCTTTTCGGAAGAGTAGGCCATTGTGTGCCGGTGGGAACAGGTGACAGAATTGACAAAACCGCATACCCACGGGGACTGGATGTAAAAAAGCACATGAGTGCTTATTCCATTATCCTCAATATAAAAAAAAAAATAATAATAAAAAAATTGTCATCTGAGCGCTTTGATTTGTTGCTTTACAAGATTCAGCGCTATATAAATTCCATACATTATTATTATTATTATTATTATTATTATATTCTGATTAAAGGGATGGTGTCTAAACGTAACGCCTGTGTGGATTTGTTTTGTTCAAGGTTTTTTATTGGTCATCCGTTCCCACTAACACATAATGGCGTATTCTTCCGAAAGGCGGAGCAGGTTTTTATTGTGTGCGTAAGATGTTCTGCCTGTATTCGCAAACAAGAATATATGTGGGTGAAATACCTCACCATATATGCAGCCACACTCCGACTTCAGAGGATTGTTTTCTTCTTGGAAGGAGAGTGCAGGTTGCTGTGCTAAGAGCTTCTTGTCATGGCTGAAGTACAGTCTTAAGATAACAAATCACATGCATTAAAATATTTTAATGTAGGCTTTGGTACTTTGTTTACTTCTTTGATATAAATCACATATTAAAGTAAAAATTAAAAAAAATTTTTTTTAAGTGAAGGTGTCCCACAACCTATGTGGTCGTAGGGGAGTGAGGCATCAGAGACCCCAACTTCTCTAGGGGCCAGCATATTGAGGGCGGCGCCCATCTCCTCTCCCTCGCTGCTTTACCTTCCCTGATCCTAAAGGGGCAGGTACCCATTTACAGCTGGGTGAACTGGGGCACTGTACTGAAGCCAAGGCATGCAAATGGTCACCCATCCACTTGGTAACCACGCTCGATGCAGCTTAACCTTAGCTGGGGGAAAGTGAGTGCTCTGATCACTGAGCTATCCGGTCCCCACATATCTTACTATTATTGTAGTAATGTGTATAATAATATGTATAAATCCCTTGACACGCAGACAAGGTCATGTCCTATAGTAATGTGTACACATCTCTTGACACACAGACAAGTCATGTACTATTGGAACAAAGTGTACACATCTCTTGACACACAGACAAGTCATGTACTATTGGAACAAAGTGTACACATATCTTGGTAAAAGTCATGTACTATTGGAACAAAGTGTACACATCTCTTGACACACAGACAAGTCATGTACTATTGGAACAAAGTGTACACATCTCTTGGTACAAGTCATGTACTATTGGAACAAAGTGTACACATCTCTTGGTACAAGTCATGTACTATTGGAACAAAGTGTACACATCTCTTGGTACAAGTCATATACTATTGGAACAATGTGTACACATCTCTTGGTACAAGTCATGTACTATTGTAACGATGTGTACACATCTCTTGGTACACAGACAAGTCATGTACTGTTGTAACGATGTGTACACATCTCTTGGTACACAGACAAGTCATGTACTATTGTGACGCTGTGTACACATCTCTTGATACACAGATAATCCATGTCCTACAGTAACGTGTACACATCTCTTGATACACAGATAATCCATGTCCTACAGTAACGTGTACACATCTCTTGATACACAGATAATCCATGTCTTATAGTAACGTGTACACATCTCTTGATACACAGATAATCCATGTCTTATAGTAACGTGTACACATCTCTTGATACACAGATAATCCATGTCCTACAGTAACGTGTACACATCTCTTGATACACAGATAATCCATGTCCTACAGTAACGTGTACACATCTCTTGATACACAGATAATCCATGTCTTATAGTAACGTGTACACATCTCTTGATACACAGATAATCCATGTCTTATAGTAACATGTACACATCTCTTGATACACAGATAATCCATGTCCTACAGTAACGTGTACACATCTCTTGATACACAGATAATCCATGTCTTACAGTAACGTGTACACATCTCTTGATACACAGATAATCCATGTCTTATAGTAACGTGTACACATCTCTTGATACACAGATAATCCATGTCCTACAGTAACGTGTACACATCTCTTGATACACAGATAATCCATGTCCTACAGTAACGTGTACACATCTCTTGATACACAGATAATCCATGTCCTACAGTAACGTGTACACATCTCTTGATACACAGATAATCCATGTCCTACAGTAACGTGTACACATCTCTTGATACACAGATAATCCATGTCCTACAGTAACATGTACACATCTCTTGATACACAGATAATCCATGTCTTATAGTAACGTGTACACATCTCTTGATACACAGATAATCCATGTCTTATAGTAACGTGTACACATCTCTTGATACACAGGCAATTCATGTCCTACAGTAACATGTACACATCTCTTGATATAAGTTATGTACTACAGTAACGTGTACACATCTCTTGATATAAGTTATGTACTATAGTAACATGTACACATCTTGATATAAGTTATGTACTACAGTAACATGTACACATCTCTTGATATAAGTTATGTACTATAGTAATGTGTACACATCTCTTGATACACAGATAATCCATGTCCTATAGTAACATGTACACATCTCTTGATATAAGTTGTATACTATAGTAACATGTACACATATCTTGGTACACAGATAAGTCATGTACTTTTTTTCTAATTTTATTCTTCTATTTCAAGGATAATGGAATAAGCACTCATGTGCTTTTTTTTACATCCAGTCCCTATGCGTATACAGTTTTGTCAATTTTGTCATCCATTCCCATCGGCACACTTAAGCCTACTCTTCTGAAAAGCAGAACAGGTTTTAACATACGCGCAAGATGTTCTCTGCACATTCGCACACGGGACCACAGTTTATAATCTCATCCGAAGGACTTTTGGTGGGGAGAGTGGCGTTGGCACAGATGTTAACTCCAGAGGGAAAATCCTCTTGAACGAGATTTGAACCCGGGTCAGCAGATCATGAGCGCATCACTCTAACCTTCACGCTGTCCCGTCCCCCCGTCCCCTCCATACTGCAGTAAACATGCGCCCGTCTCTTGACTCACAGAGGCCCACAACGAAGGCGACGATGGTGCGGCAGCAGACGCGGAACACGGAGAAGTGGTTCTCTTCACCTGCGGCCACCACTACACCAAGGCGGCCTTCACCGCCGTCGTCTTGGCAACGTCCTTGCAGGAGCTGAGCAGCGCGGGGTCGTCGTCGTTGTCGTCGTCGTCGTCGGTGGCAACGGGCTGTAAGCTGCCGGCCACAGCCTCGCTGCTGCAGCAGCTGTACAGGAGGCAGGGCATGCTGCCCCTGGCCTGCCCCAAGTGTGTGGTGAACGTGCTGAGGACGTAGTAGAGCTCTGCTGCTGCTGATGCTGCTTCTGCTGATGCTGATGCTGCTTCTGCTGATGCTGATGCTGGTTCTGCTGATGCTGCTGCTGGTTCTGTTGCTGCTGATGCTGCTTCTTCAGTCTGTGGTGTGACTTGTGCTGCTGAAAGTTGGGTGTGCGGGTGGGTGTGGGTGGAGTGTTTGATGCTTGGCTAGAGCGCTGAGGTGTGAATTGTGCTGCTGGGGTGTGGGGGTGGGGGTGGGGTGTTTGATCCTTGGCTAGAGCTCTGTGGTGTGAAATGTGCTGCTGAAAGTGGGTATGGGTGTGGGTGTTTGATGCTTGGCTAGAGCCCTGAGGTGTGAAATGTGCTGCTGAAAGTTGGGGTGGAGGTGGGGTGTTTGATGCTTGGCTAGAGCGCTGAGGTGTGAATTGTGCTGCTGGGGTGTGGGGGTGGGTATGGGGTGTTTGATCCTTGGCTAGAGCTCTGAGGTGTGAATTGTGCTGCTGAAAGTTGGTGGGGGGGTGTGGGGTGTTTGATCCTTGGCTAGAGCCCTGAGGTGTGAAATGTGCTGCTGAAAGTTGGGGTGGGGGTCGGTGGGGGTGTGTTGTTGCCAGAGCTGTGAGGTTCACTGACGGTGAGATGGTGTCAAGTGAGCAGAGTGTGTGAAGAAAGAAACTCCAGGGAGAAGTGGATAGTGGAAGGTCTTCTGATAAGCGGCTCCCTTCTAGCAGGTGTATGGAGCTTAAATGCCAGGGAGGACAGGCTGCATCCAGACTAGGAGCTCTGAGTGCCCTTCTGCTGCCATGTGTGTGTGTGTGTGTGTGCGTGCGTTTTCTTTTACCCCTGCCTCTACCCAGATTCAGACCCCCTGACGTTGAGATTTTTAGGTGCTGGAAGACTTTAAGGTCATGGGTTGAGTTTGATGTCTGTAATGATATTGTGTGTTGTGAACAGTACCAAGAGTATGTTGACACGAGCTGTGTGGTGACAGCTCTGATATGGCCTCTGTGGTCAGCGGGGCTTTAAACAACAAGATTGGATTGAAACGAGCTGTGTATTGTGAAAGAATCAGGTAGCTCTTGACGTATGCAGTATTTTGAATCCGGCTGTGAAGCAGAAATGGAGAGGGACGGACCCTGCTGGGTTGAACTTGCCCTGGACTTGCTGCCTGAAAAAGTCAGTGCTGTGGTGACTTCTCATGGAGGCAAGAAGTCAAAAGTTAAATGAAGTCAAGTGAAGCAGAGTGCCTTGAAATTGATAAGCTTGAAATGTTTCAGGTTTGGTGGTGTTTTTTTGTTCCTTGGCTAGAGCTCCAAGGTTCATCAATGGCGAGATTTTGCGTATGCGATGTATAGGGCATCCTATCATCCATCCATTTTTAAATGGAACAGTATTTTGTTACCTTATATTTTGAAAGAAGGTCTAGGGACGTACATGTGTTGCTAAATGATTGGGTGTGTTTTTTTCATGTTTGTTAGCGATTCGTTTTCAAAAGGATTGAAAAGAACCAGCAGCATTATCCAGTGTTATGTTCTGTGATGCTTGATATCAGCCGTGGGGCTTTCATTATCATTTGTAATTAAAGTAACTGTTAGCGTTTTTTGTTGTTTTTTTACTCTAGATTTTTTGTTGTTACTCTTTTGTAAGAAAACAGTAGGCCTATTTAGGCAGATTGTTTCAGCAGACAGGTGAGTTTTTAAAAACCGGATTTTTTTTTTCTAATATTTTTACGGACACTTGTTTTTCAAATAGACATGTTTGGTGGCTGTAGCCATGTTTTACACTTCCAAAGTAAAAAAAAAGAAAAATATAAAAAGAGGGGCAGGGTGAGGGGACCAAAAGTATTAACAACCTGTCCTGCTATAATCATGGGACAGAAAAAAAACATGGTGGTTAATGGGTTTGTTTTTATGTTTTATTATCATTAATTTTGTCTTCGACAATCGGACCAGTTTTAATGACTGGAGTGGATTTTGTGTCATAATTTTTGTGTAAAAAACATGTTTTTAGGTGAGGGTTTTTGCCAACACCAGTTTATTTACTTATTATTGTTATGGGGAATTGTGACAGAGAGAGAGAGAGAGAGAGAGAGAGAGAGTAGATATTTATCCCTGGCAGAAAGTGTGATTTGGGTGTTTAGATTTTTGTGTAAAGGTTTTTTTAAGCGTGTGCTTTAATGATACCACTACACTGTCTGATGTGGAATTTGCCAACATATCATTTTTCCATCCGTGTTCACCCTGCCAAGAAAGGGTGAAATACGAAAAAGTTTGTTTCTGTGACTGTGTCATCACATTAATCTTGCTTTGCTGGTGTCACTTTGGTTTTGCTGTCTATGAAAAACATTTATTTCTGTGACTGTGTCATCACATTAATCTTGCTTTGCTGGTGTCACTTTGGTTTTGCTGTCTATGAAAAACATTTATTTCTGTGACTGTGTCATCACATTAATCTTGCTTTGCTGGTGTCACTTTGGTTTTGCTGCCTACCAGAATAGTACATTATTTCCTGGTTGTTATTTTTTTAAGACAAGTTGGGTTTTGTTTAGAAGCAGCAGTGCATATGTGATTAATTCTCAAGACTGAGAATGCCTGGTGGTCACAGCGTAGATGCCGTAAAGGATTATTTTGTGTGCAGTCCAAGACCCCAGGGCAGAATTGTGATGTTGAAGCTTGTTCAGGTGATTAATTTAGAGGCTTTTTCTTCTGCTAGTTAAGTGCTTCATGCTCCAGACACAGACCTCTGTCTTCACTGTTGGCATTTTACTCACAGGTCACTGGTGTGTCTTCTTGGCTTTTGTAAATTCTTATCTATTTCTGTAGTTCATTTCTCTGTGTGTGTGTGTGTCCAGGATTTCTTGTCATGTCTTTGACAACGATGTTTTACTTAGCAGTCACTGGACTGTCTTTGGTTTTGGGAGCTGTTTTTGTTGTCAGGGAATTGCGCATTCCTTTCGGTGTTTTGGTTAGGGTTTTAAGCCAGGCCTGCCTGTTAGAAATCGAGGAGTTACTAGTGAGGGGCCTTTGACTGTGTTCATAGGGTGAAGACTTCCTTGTTGTCTGATGAGGAAAGGGTTGGGTTTGATGGTGGAGATGGTCTGGAAGTGGAATAATGCATGGACCCAGTGACACCACACACTTGTCTTTTAGAAGTGTGCGTACTCTTCATGGCTGTTTAACGTGTATGTATTTTTGTCTAAGTGGTTCTGAAGTTTTATTCCATGAAGTGGGATTACTCGCATCAGTCTTGATTCATAAGCCACTACACGGGTGAGCTGGTCTTTTGCCTCAAAAGCTAGGCAGCCTCATCAGTTATTCCAGAGGTTTTTTCCGCTGCTGGCAGTTATGAGAACCAGATCATTGTGAAGGAAGCCATTTGCTGCATTTTTGTGTGTGTTCAGATTGCTGAGGTAAGTTCCACATAAGTCCTGCAAAGGATCATTCTTCTTCGTCAAACTCTCTGACAGCAACTTCTGTTGTTATATTCAAGCAAAGCTGTGTTGTGCTGCTGTTAAGCACCTGGCAAGCTGGCCATAGCACATCCGACTTCAGTAGCGTGGGAAAGAACTGTCTTTAAAGTCTCTCTGGAAAAGAAAAAAAAGCAGCAGGAGAATGGACCAAGAAGCCACAAAATAGACAGGAAAGAGGTGACAGGAGGAAAAGGGACAATGCAGAAACAAAGAATAGAAAAGGAGGAATTCCTTACACAGAATTTCCAGAAGGTGGGGATGCTGTTTGTGCTGACAGGTCCCCGGCATCCCCGTAGGGGGGGGTAGTTTAGACCTGTCTGTCAACTTCTCTGTGTGCAGGTACTATGTTTAGTGACTACTCTTGGTTCTGTTTGGTGGGAACCGTTGATGACTGCTGCAATGAAGGCAGGAAAGAGAAAAATGAGCCATGCAAAAGATTTTTTGTATGGGAAAAAAACACATCTTGAGTTGGCATTATTTTGGAGATGGGTTACTGTAGGAGGAGGCACACACTTTTCTTACAGACTGCCACTCCAGATTTTTTTAAAATGCATTTCTGTAGAACTAGATTGGTGAATAAATCTGACAGTGCCATTCGAACTAATAAACATGTTTCTTAAAATTTTCATTTGATGAGCAGAAAATGTCGGGGTTTCTTTTATAGCTCCAATGTAGCCTCTGTGGTCAGCAGGGCTAGCTATAAACAGCATGATTGGTTTGATACCTAGTTTCTAGAAGCCTTCAGACTCAATTGGTCACCCTACAGCTTTGGTGACTATGTCCATGCATCACACGACACTGGTTCTGTCATTTTCTCTGTCTGAAGATGGTTTTTGTCCACACAGCTGTCGGTCTCCCCCACTGTCAGCTGCCATCCATCCATCCCATCCCAGCTGGTGCTAATTATAGCAGCAGAAACTGACCGCGCCTGGCTGGTAAAAGGAAGGGGCTAATTTTAGCACTGGACCCTCCTTGACTCGGTCAGCTGGATCAACGTTCTGTGTCCATGTTCTGTGGTCATCTTTTTGTTTGCGAGTGTCAGTGGTCAAGTATTGAGGCTTTGTTTGGTGTTTTTGAACTTGCACTTTTCTGCTATGTTTGTCCATAAGGAGGGTCAGGTATGATCTGTTGGTGCTGACAACCTTTTGTCATTTGGGTTGAGCATAGAGAAGTCTTTTTGTCCTGTGTGTTCTTCTCTGTCTTCTCTTGTTGGCTTTTTGCACCATCAGATGTGTTTGGGAGAAATGGTGGCAAGTCCTTTCCAGCTCATCTTGTGGGCCGTACAGCTTGGTTTGCAGGTCCTGTGAATTGAACAACTGGTCTTCTCATAGCTTCTGTGTGCAGTTGTCTGGCTGTGTTCAGAATCTAATCTACGGAGGATATATTTTTCTTTGGTTTTGTTTTTTCTCCAGTTTGGTGAAATTATCAGTTCAGAGGTTTCCTTCCTTTGAAATGGATCCTATGGTCTGTTGAACCAGTTTTTGTGTGAATTTTTAAGATTTTCTGGTGATATTTGTTGGTTTGTTGGAGGGGAAGGGGGGGGGGTTCAAGATCTTGTGGTTATTTTCTTGGTCTTCAGTTCAGCAGATTTTTAAGTTTTTAGAACTCCCACTGAATTGGTATTGTATACACTTTAGTTATAGTTTCATGTCTTTGTTTTTGTGAAGGAATTGTTTTAGGATGTTTCTGTTCTCAGTCTGGTTGTACCACTGAATTTTATAGTATGGTCTATTGCACCATATTTTGCGATTAAAAAAAAAAAAAAATTTTTAACCATCAGCATGAGAAATCCACAGGGAGCTATCAGTGTTAGGCTTCTGTCGGGCCACCAAGTAAAGGAGGCCCTGCCTGTTTAAATCCACATGCTAGCCACCCATGAAAGGCTTTGACATGAACTCGCCACAGGCACACAGAAGGGGAAAGAAAAGTGATATTGAAGTCTGCGTGTCGGAGCAGCATGGGCCTGAATGTAGGAATGAACTCCCATCGTGGTTTTGAGACAATTGTTTCAGCCAGGCCCACTAAGTTGAGCAAAATAACAGAAAAGAGGTTTTGCCTAAGTATGTTACCAGGGACCTTCCTCCTTGTGATAACCATCATTTTTTTAAAATAGGTTTTTCTGTGCTGTAGTTTATCTTTGATGTTGCTCTTTAGGGGTTCCATATTATTGCATTGGGGGGGGGGGTGGGGGGTAGTGACACCCTCCTCCCAGGTAACTTAATTCAGCGATAACTGTCATCCTAAAGTATTATGTATTGTGGGGTTTTTTTTAGATGCAGTACATGATTTGTAAGTACAACTTTCTTCCACACACAAACAACTGGATGTATAAGTTTATTACACTTTTGTATGCTATAAATGAAATTAAAAAAATTACAATCATTAAAAGTGGTGTTTAATTATTATTATTGTGAATGTGACCCAGAGGTTGCAGCAGTTCCCTCCCCCTGCTAAAATCCAAAAATTTTGAAAAAGTATGAGATACAGAGTGTCCTTCCGCCGCTAAAATAAACAGCCCCCCCCCTGCAAAAAGTGACAAAGTAAAACCCAGGATTTCAAGATTCAGAGTGTCCTTCCCCCCCAATTCAGTGTGTCAGTCCATACCACCCCTCCCCCACCCCTGCCTTTTTATTTAAAAAAAAAAAAAAATCTTGGCTCTATACATGTTCAAAAATCAGTTGTCCATCAAAAAAACCCTACTTTGCCATACACAAAAATAAAAAGTAGACTATACACAGTTTATGTCCTGGTTTTTGCCATTGCCACCAGCCACTGGACGTAGAGGAGAGGGACGAAGAGATAATTTTCCCTCTTCTGCCAGGGATGCTGTCCACGACCCATCATCCACATGAAATTATGCCAATGACCCATCATTCACATAACATTATGCCAATGACCCATCATCCACATGAAATTATGCCAATGACCCATCATTCACATGAAATTGTGCCAATGACCCATCATCCATATGAAATTATGCCAATGACCCATCATCCATATGAAATTATGCCAATGACCCATCATTCACATGAAATTGCGCCAATGACCCATCATCCATATGAAATTGTGCCAATGACCCATCATTCACATGACATTATGCCAATGACCCATCATTCACATGAAATTATGCCAACGACCCATCATTCACATGAAATTGCGCAGTATTAAAATCCCGTTTTCAAGCTCGGTGTGAAAGAGTCCCGAGGGCGGGGCAGGGTTTGGCACTGGACCAACATAGTTATTCAGGCAGTGTGTCGTGGGCAAGGCGGACCTGTGCCTCTCTCCACAGTGCCTCCCTCCCCCATACCCCCAGCCATGGCTGGCCTGCTTCTGTGAAAGGCAGGTTTTTAACGTGTGCTGGGGATTTTGTTACGTTATGCATGTACTTGCACATGGGATTTCCATGTATGGTTTAGATCTGCATGGGGAAAAGATTAACAAAGAATTAGAATCTCTTATCAAACTTCATGTTACCCCCCAGAATTAGAATCTCTTATCAAACTTCGTGTTTACCCCCCAGAATAAGAATTTCTATCAAAATTAGTGCTAACCCCCAGAATTGGAATCCCTTCAAACAAACTATGAGAGATGACTCAAACCTGTGCCCTTGGCATCGATTCATGATTTTGACACTCCTGCCACGCCACTACCCTATTCTGGTCCAGATTTAAAGCATGCGACCTACCAAAAACAGCGTCAGTGCGGACCACTATGTTCAGTCCAGCACCCTTGGCAGATTAGAGAAAAGTGACCTATGTTTTTGTACCCCACAGTGGCTGGCTGCATTTGGCGTGAACATAGTGAGGATGTTCAGTTTTTGCACATCATAAATCATTGAGGTTAGCTCTACCTAACACATCGAAGCTCTAAGCCGAACTGCTTTTCTACACAGAAATAAAAAAATGTTACATTACAGGTGCACCCGTTTACAATAGAATCACATGATTTACAATGTTCAGAGTAGCATGTGATATAAGAAATATATAAAAAAAACTATGTCGGAATACAACATCGAAATACATCATAGCTCTTTTTTTTTAAATCAACCTGTTTACAGTATCTTTATACAGGATTTTACAGAATTACAAGAAAAAAGAACAACCTTAGAATACAACATCAAAATACATCACAATTCTTTAAGAAAAAAAATCACCCAGTCTGTTTACAGTGGCTTAATACATGCGTTTTTGTTATTTTGACAGTCTGTTTACAGCACTTGTTACAGGTCATTATGACAGTTGGGACTAGCAGAACAACTGTACAGCATAATGTATCATATCACATCAGTTACTGTTTATCACTGTAGCATAATATATCATATCACATCAGTTTATCACTGTCAAGTGTTACTATACTACTACAGGGCAATTGCGCTTATTCTTTTCAGATAATTTCGACTCTGCAACTAAGAAAGTGAAAAATCACTTCTGAAATAAATGAATAATTTCGGTGGCCGTGTACGGTTGACTTGATGCTAAGCTTCCATGAGCTGTTGAATTCATCACCAAGTCCTTTCTATCAGCAATGTGGTCAAATTCAGTCGTGACACAGCCAGGGAAGGCTTAACACTACATTGAAGAAACTCTTACCTTCTCCTCTCTGTGTTCCTCCCATTACCAACAGGATGGATAGTGCCTGGTCTTCTCCTATGCTTGTAACTCTGCCTGCTGGCCTCGACCAACACATTCCGACTTCAGCAGCTCATTTTTTTGGTGTAGATTTTTAAGCTGCATAATTTGATCTTCTGCATGCGTATAATAAACTTCAATGCAATTCAGGCACTGGCAGGTCTGCACTTTTAAGTTGACCTAAAGACCCTTGATTCGCCAGATGCCAAAGCCAATATTCACACCCATGACTTCGTGGACCCAAGGGACTGAAGTCAAACAGTGTAATCCACTGAGCTATAGCATCCATGAAAAGAGCTGTACTCTTTCTAACAGCAGTGGTAAAGCATGGCAAAGAAACCAGCCATGAATGATGAAATAATTATTCATCAACTCAACCATCCTGCATCTCCCTGAAGAGCTATTGGAGCACAGAGCCCCAAAACCTCCCTCAACAAACAGCTCATCCGAACTTTCACTATGCCTTCATAACACTTCAGACCAAGAGTTCGATGTCTAGCCATGGGGCTTTTCCACTCCTATCAACTACCAAAAAAACCTAGCGTCTTTATCCCAGGAGCTAACTTCTGAAGCACTGCAGATCTTTTGAGCGCACACTAACCTAATTATAAGCTCCAAACTTGCCCTGAACAGTACAGGTGGTGTCTTAACTGAACACAAACGCCACAAAAGTTGATAAACTTGCAGTCACAAGTCAATGACTTGTAGTGTGGTGAAGTGAAGGAAGGACTAGCAAATCTAAAAGCTTATGGATTCAAACATCAAGTCAACTTCAGGGTAAAGTTCCAAACGATGCAAAGATTAGAGCAATTTTGCTATAAATTCCACCAGAAAAGCAAATTTTGTAATAAATTCTACCAGTAGCCTCACCTGTTGGAAGGTGGGAAAATGCATCATAACATAGGAAGATAATGGCAAAGTCTTGAAAGCCCATACAACCGTGTCACTGTTACTGCAAGAATCGGCAAATGAAATTCACACACCGTGTGCTGCTACAGTCACTTTCGAAACTGATCAACTTCAAATCCATCCAGTCCCAGATGTCATGTGTGGGACACAGTGAATGCATCAAATGGTGCTGATCTTTTGTGCTGTCATTTCAACCCAAATAAAGTACATGAAAGATGGATATGTTTGCCACCTATAACTACTGACCACTTATGGCTTGGACATAATCTTGGCACAGCATGAAAAAAAAATCAAAACTGTATTCTACCTAACACAACTTCTAGCACATCTGCTTTCTTAAAAAAATATTGAATAATAAATTTTACAAAAAATTATAAGATTACGTACAGGTGCACCTGTTTACAATAATCACAAGTCGTGTAAAACTATCACACATGTATATTCATGCCAATGTGACAGTATA
>CM054146.1:44587949-44592949 GCA_028751875.1 Rapana venosa | reverse complement strand
ACACACACACACACACACACACACCACACACACACACACACTATCATACCAGACTGTACAACACACCGATAACAACATCCCGACTACCCGACTCAAAACACACCATTCATAGCCATTTATAAATTATAAACACACACCAGGGTCAACACACATCAGTCTAACAAGGAAAGGAACAACTGCACTGGTATGTACCGAAGACTGCAAGAGATCAGGGTATCCCACAACATAATCAATGCTAGTACCGGGTGAGTATTTGGCTTGAAACCCCATAACCGACACACTCTATAGGAAGCAACAGCCACTATGGATCACACCACTAAGTTAGACACACACACACACGCGTAGAAAAACAACCTCCAAAAATATGTACATCAAAAGCGAGCCCTACTGGCTTTCAGAACCAGCTTTCAGAACGGTTACTGCGATCAAGTACAAGAAATCTGAACGGAAAATAAAACCATAATAATTATAGGCTACACTCGGTGTCTGATTTTGTTAGGCGACATCATGGATTTATGATGATAACTAAAGTTTAGGACTTCATTTACAACCAAGTCAGAATTATCGTTCTTTCCCACATTAAAATATAAACAGCCATCTCAACTTTAACCTTAGGCTGACCTACCAGTGACCCCTCATATCAATACGCAGACAGACAGAAGGAGATGGGGAGACGGTCGATTTCTGTGCGGTATATTCCCACACTGAAAGTTGTACTGGTCTTTAAAAAAAAGCGCTAACTTGGATGCTGTAAGTATTTTTATGTATAACGATGTTGTTGGGGTTGTTTTTTTCTTAGAAAACGTATGTCTTTCTTGCCTTTCTGACACTTTTGTTGGTGAGCCATAGTTTGGATGGGGTCAGACTCTCCGTGCTTCGTCTATTTCCAGAAAAACTCGTCTTTTTTCCTTCTTCTTCTTTTTTGTTTTGGGTTTTTTGTTGTTGGTTGTTGTTGCTTTTTTGCTCACTGCTTTTTAGATTAGGTAATTAAATTTTAAGGCCAACCCATAAAAAATACCTAAGTTATATGACAGCATTTACATTTTTTTCTAGGTTTTTTGTTGTTGTTTTTTTTTACATCTCTTCACGTTAGATCAAATGGTACAGAAATTCATCCAATACTGAAACAACAACATCACACACTAGTACAATCTAGACAACACAGTTTCACCACAATAGTTATGCAACAATATCCCCACAGACAGACAATAAACCGAACAACAAATCTTGGCTGACAGCACGATGCCCGCTTGGTTTCATAACCTCCAAAGACCTGGCTCAGATATCCAGCACCACCTACCCTCTGCTAGTTACACCATCCGTCACTGTCCACTAGCTCTTAAGGGTTTGCTTTGATCTACATAATAATCATCCCGAAAGACTGGAAATAACGAACAACATACGAGGAGTAGGATTTACAATTCTATGATGCCATCCCCTGCTTCCAGTGTGGTGTGATCTACCATGACATAGCATGATGAAGGGCTGAATGGAAAAAACAACTTAACAGGTATGTAAAATACTTCTCTGTAACCTTTGAAAAGAAAAAATGCTCTCAATCAATCAATTAATCAATCACTCAAACCCTCAATCAACAAACCCTCAATCAATCAATCAAACCCTCAAGCAAGCAAGCTGTGGACGATAATGCCTCTGGACCTGACAGATGTACACACATTCAATAACAACTCTGATTCGTGCAATGGAAGAAAAGGCGACAGTGTCGGTATTTTCCCCAAGCAAAAACTGCTTCAAGTGTGTCTAAACATAGTAAGTGTACATGTGAACTGTAAAAAAAGACCTATGCAGTGCTCACAAGGGGAGGAAATCCTCATACAGGAAGAAGCAGCACACGCTGGAACTGCTGGTTAGCCAATATTCGGTTATGTTCTTATATCAACTATAGGAGATGTATTATTGTTTGAATGTGCATTACAGAATGTACAGAATGTATGAAACACCTCGACAAATTTGCAATACGCTTCCAACACAAAGACTGTCACATGTAAACTGTGTGATGTATCTATAACTATGGGAGAATATTACTTGCAATGCAAGGAAAACTTTAGATGTGGGTGTGTAGGTTTGAGAAAGAGGGACACACACACACACACACACACACACACAGAGAAGAAATGCCTACCTTTCATACACCCTGTACGTAGGTTCACGCCTATTTTGCACTGATACATGACAATCAATCAAAAATCAGAAACGGTGGAAAACTAAGTGGATGGTTTTGTTTTGTTTTGTTTTGTTTTGTTTTGTTTTGTTTTGTTTTTGCCCTCCTTTTTCTTTTTTTCGGGGGTGGTGGTGGTGGTGGTGGTGGAGGTGTCATATTCAAACACAGACAAGCAGAATGAAACCATAATATTATGATGTGTGTGAATATCAAAACCTTATCTACAGATTCAGGGCAACAGTACAATATGGTGATAGGCCTACGTTTTTCACGCACGCACGCACGCACGCACGCACACACGCACGAACACACACACACACGCGCGCGCGCGCGCGCGCGCGAACACACACACACACACACAGCGAAATACGGATAGCGGTCACAAGGCAAATGCATGCAGATAATAATTACACACTCACACACACACACGCTACAGGGAGAAAGATGGGTGTTGTGAAACACGATGCCACTGCCGCAGTAGCTAACACAAGCAATCCTAGCAGGAACAACACACGTGTCTACTCCACAAAGACGAAATTGGAAAGCCTTCTGCTAAACCCTTACATTTCCGCTGGAGGGTCGCAGGTTGCACACGTTGACGATGATTATTCCCTCCCCTGTTCCTCACCCGCTTTAACATCTATGCACTTCATACTTTGCACCCAACCCCCAACCCCCATCCCCACCCATCCATGCCCTGACTCTTGTCTGATGTAATGATGTATTTTGGGTTTATTTAAAATGTGTGTGTGGCCCATGTTACAATTACGTTCTTGAGGATTAGTTTTGGTTTCAGTTTTTAAAATGTCACTGACTGCGAAATATGCTGTATACGCTACGCAAACTCTGCCATCCAAAAAAAAAAAAGTGGTAGGTTCTTAAGAGACGGAGATGTTTGGATATCATGCAGGAGAAAGTTAGTCCTCTCTCTCTTTCTCTCTCTCTTCACGTTATATTAGTGTGCCAAAACGAGCGCGTTTGCGATTGGCACCGTATACATGATACTGGCATTGCATGTCAGATGTTTCCCACATACACACACAACACACCACACACTCGCATTTGCTCTCTCTCTCTCTCTCCTCTCTCTCTCTCTCTCCTCCCCCAACCTATTCATTCCCCTTACCCCCCCCCCCCCCCCCCCCCCCCTCACTACACACACTGCAGGTCTCTGACGACTGTGGTATGGGACAAAGAGTTTGCCAACACTACAAAGGGAATGGACCACTATCTACTATACTCTTCTATCCCCTCTACCGTCTTCAGGGAAAGTTTCGCTGTTGTTGACTGACGCCAGCTTATGCAAGCGCATAAGAGAAGCAGGCAAACAACTCTTCCTATTGAGTGGAAAGAGGTGTGGGGAAAGGGGGGGGGGGGGGAGGAGAGGGATGGAAAAGCTAGAGGTTTGATGAATAGGACATCTTCCCCTGCTGTATTAGTTTTTAATGGCTATGGTTCTTCCCCAACTTTTGTCAAGACGTTGATCTGAGAATTGGGCTGAAACATGTTGGAAGCGTGTCTTAAATTACAAGGATTCTTCTTCTTCTTCTTCAAGTGTCCGATCTGGTCCTGCAGACATCGACGATCATGGCTAAGGATAAGCGTATATAATTATATACTATTGTGTACATTCTGTGCTATTCATGTTATTTTCATTTCTATGTACTTTTTAAAATCCAATAACTGGTCCTAATATGCCTGTTACTTTTACCAGTCATGATAATCATGACTTTATTTCCACAAGTACTGATAACTAATGATCTGTAATGTTCTTCTCATCCCGACGTAAGTTTTCTGCCCCGGCCATCAACTATTTCTACGACTAGGTTTTGACACAAATAAGCGACCATAGTACGTATCATTTTTTTTCCCCCTTATGTGTTGTCTTCTTAGACTAATAACCACCCACACTATATAATATATAACCAACTGGGATAACTGTCTCATTTCTATGCGTGTTTTTTTACCACTGATAAATCTCCATAAACATTTCCACGGGTAATCCAAGATGACACTGATAAATATCCATACTGTCTCTTCTTTTCATACACACACACCTCTTGACACCATTATATTTCCATAATGTGACTCTCACTTTCCTACGTACCTTTTTGACACCAATACATTTCCATAATGTGTGTCTCACTTTCCTACGTACCTTTTTGACACCAATACATTTCCATAATATGTCTCTCACTTTCCTTCGTACCTTTTTTTTTTGGACACGATACATCTCCATAATCCGTTTCTCGCTGTCCTACGCACCTTTTTGACACCAATACATTTCCATAACATGTCTGTCTGTCTGTCTCCTGTCTGTCTGTCTGTCTGTCTGTCTCCTTCTGTCTGTCTGTCTTCTCTCTCTCTCTCTCTCTCTCTCTCTCTCTCTCTCTCTCTCTCTCTCTCTCTCTCTGCGGGCGTGACCTTTTGACGCCAATCACCAGCCATAACTCTGCATTTCCAATCCTGTACGAAGCCACCCTCTGACACCAGACCCTCCCTGTCCCATGATCTATCCATCCATCCATCTATCCATCGATCTATCCATCTATCTATCCATCGATCTATCCATCCTCTGACCTTGCCAGACAGTGCCAGGACTTCTCTCTCTCCGGCACCAGGAGGGAGAGAGAGAGAAGAGAGGAGAGAGAGAGAGAGAGAGAGAGAGAGAGAGAGAGAGAGAGAGAGAGAGACAGACAGACAGACAGACAGACAGACACAGACACAGACTCACAGACAAAGAGAAAGAGAGATGTATTCTTTTTTATTCGAGTATAACGGAATAAGCACTCGTGTTGTTCCCCCCCCCCCCCCCCCC
>CM054146.1:44567949-44585449 GCA_028751875.1 Rapana venosa | reverse complement strand
GATACGCTAGTAGTCAGCTTCAGACGTTGCTTACCCATCACTTTGGTTCCTGGTCATTGCTTTATACACCCCCTGTGTTCTGAATCGTCCCCAAACTCCGTGCACTGTGGCCCAAGGCTGATGAACATTTAATTTGTTACATTTTTTTTGTTCACGGTTCAGCGTTTTCTCTCTCTCTCTCTCTCTCTCTCTCTCTCTCTCTCCTCTCTCTCTCTCTCTCTCTCCTCTCTCTCTCTCTCTCTCTCTCTCCCCTCCCTCCCCTCCCCTTCGGATGAACGCACGCAGAACATCTTGCACACACGTTAAAACCCGTTCCGATTTTCGGAAGAGTAGGCCTATTGTAGTCTCTTATATAAGATAAGGACAGGATGGGGAAAAAATAACCCCGCACCAAAACTATGTCAATGCTTAACTGTAACCTTTAGAAATTAATAAAGACACACCCCTCTCTGTTTGTCTGTCTGTCTGTTTCTGTTTCTGTCTGTCTGTCTCTCTGTCTCTCTCCCTCCTCACTCTCTCTCTCTTCCTCCATCCCTCCCTCTCTGTTCCGCCCCCCCCCCCCTCTCTCTCTCTCTCTCTCTTCTCTCTCCTCAACACGCACACCACACACACAGGGGGGTGGGGTCAGAACCAATATTAAATTCCACGGTGGAAACCCTCAAACAAACGAACACCTCAACAGGGACTCGAACTCTTGCTCACGCTAACTGTTAGAACGCTAGTTCGACACTCTCAACCACTAGCCCCACCCCCACCCCGTCCCACCTCCAACCCCCTCACCCTCACTCCTGACACAGCAGATATTGTATAATCTGTCAACTCCTGAATTTTAGATGAGTATTCCATTAGTTTTCTTTTATATCCTCTCCACCCCTCCACCCCCCCTCCCTCCCATCCCTCATTTCTACACCTCGCATTGTTGTTGTTGTTGTTGTTTTTTATTTCATCCTGATTAACAGATTTCTATCATCTCCTGTTTCTATCTGTCACTTTTATATTTAATACGGATTGAAAGATGTGTCTCCGTCTCTTCTCCCCCCCCCCCCCTCCCCGCTCTCTCTCTCTCTCGTTTTCATCCCAATCAAAAGATTTTACCAATCTCTCTATATCTGTCTCTCCGACAGTCTCTCTGTCTCTCTGTCGTTTTCATCCAATCAAAAGATTTAGCAATCTCTCTATATCTGTCCATCCGACCGTCTCTCTCTCTCCTCCTCCCCTCCCTCCTCCTCTCTCCCCTCTCTCTACTCCCCCCTCTCTTCTCTCTCTCTCTCTCCCCCATTTTCATCCCAATCAAAAGATTTTCCCATCTCTCTCCTCATCTGTCCCTCTGTCTCTGTATCTTTCTGTGTCTGTCTGACTGCTGTCTCTCGTTTTAATCTCCTACCCCTCCTTTCCTCCTCCCCCCCCCCCCCCCTCATCAAGTCTTCTCTCTCTCAAATGTTTCTGTCTGTTGATATTAATCAGAGCATTTTGTCTGTGGTATTGAGACAACCAATATACGACATGACAAGCAAACAAATATAACGTAAAAGAGAGCAACAGAAATGAAAGAAGAAAAGAAGAAGAAGAGAAGAAGAAAAAAGAAAAGACAAGAGAGAAGAGAGAAGGAGGAAGAGACAGAGAGAGACAGACATAGAGAGACAGAGAGACAGAACAGAGAGACTGAGAGAGAGAGAAGAGAGAGAGAGAAAGAAAGAGACTAGAGAGAGACAGAAGAGAGAACAGAAGGAGACAGAGAGAAGAGGGGACAGAGAAGACAGAGACACAAGACAAACATAAGAGAGAGAGAGGGGAGAGAGAGCGGAGTGAGAGCAGAGAGAGAGAGAAGAGAGGGGAGGAGAGAAGGGGACAGAAGAGAGAGAGAGAAGAGAGAAGAGAGAAGAAAGAAGAGAGAAACAACAACAACAAGAACAAAAGAAGAAGAAGAAGAGAAAAAAAGAACAACAAAACAAGAAGAAAAAAAGGAAGAAAAGAAGAACAAGACGTAAAATGAAGAAGAAAAGAAGAAGAAGAAGAAAAGAAAGAAGAAGAAGAAGAAGAAGAAGAAGAACAAGAAGAAGAAGAACAAAACAACAAAAAACAACAACAACAAGAAAGGAGCTTAACAGACAACTCATTAAAATAGAAGTAACCACCACTAAAAAAAACCCAAAACAGCAACCAAAAATGAGGAGGAGGAGGAAGAGGGCAGATGGGACACAGCAGACGAGCCTCACCTGCAACAACAAATTATTACAGACTGCATTCCATTTACCCGCAGTACACAGTACAGTACAGTACAGTACAGTACAGACAGAGACTTCAAGGAAACTCATTTCGGCGAGGAGAATGAAAAAGAGGAGGATGTAGAGGGGGTAGGGGTAGGAGGGTAGGAGGGTGGGGGTGGGGAGGGAGGGTGGAGGGCGTTACTAAACGACTTAAGGGCGACGGGCTCACCAAGACCAATGACTTTGCGAAAGGGCAAGTAAGCCTGTGTGTCTTGCTCAAGTTGCCACACTTTCATAGTTTACGCCTAGTCGACCACCGAGGACACTGCGAGACTAGACTGTCCTTGATCAAACAAAACGAGCAAGCGAGCAGACTAACGGACAAACAAAAAACAGACAAACAAACGAACCAAAAAAAACTGAACAAGTGCCACAGACTTAGGACTTAACGAATACTGCACTTTTCAAGTTGAGACAGTGAGAAAGAGAGAGAGAGAGAGAGAGAGAGAGGAGAGAGAGAGAGAGAGAGAGAGAGGAGAGAAGAGAGAGAGAGAGAGAGAGAGAGAGACCCTTTTTTTTTTTGACGCTTTGACCAATTTTTTGTCATTGCCCAATGTGGCCTATTGACAAGGGGGTTATACACGACTTTCTTTTGTAAATACAAATAAATACAAGAAAAATCACATGATGCATTTAACGAGAGAGAGATAAGAGATCAAATATGACAGTGAGTGAGAAAGCGAGACAAAGAGATAAATATGACACGAGTGAGAGAGACAGAGATGTGACACCAGTGAGAAAGAGAGACAGATATATTATGGGATATGCATGAGTGAGAAAGAGACAGATACAGAGATATGCCATGATCGAGAAAGAGAGACAGAGAAAAGCCATGAGTGAGAAAAGAGAGAGAGAAAGATGAGAGAGGAAAGAGAGAGAGAGAGAGAGAGAGAGAGAGAGAGAGAGAGAAGAGAGGAGAGAGAGAGAGAGAGAGAGAAGAGAGAAGGAGAGAAAGATATGCCATGAAGAAGAAAGAAAGACAGCGATATGATATGCCCTGAGTAAGAAAAAGAGAGAGTCAGAAATCTGCCAAAAGTGAGAAAAAGAGGGAGACAGAGATCTGCCATCAGTGAGAAAAAGAGAGACAGAGAAGTGCCATAAGTGACAGAAAGAGAGACAGAAAAGTGCCATAAGTGACAGAAAGAGAGAGACAGAGATCTGCCATCAGTGAGAAAAAGAGAGAGAGAGAGAGATAGATATTTGCCATAAGTGAGAAAAAGAGAGGAGAGAGGGACAGAGATCTGCCATCAGTGAGAAAAGAGAGAGAGAGAGATCTGCCATACGTGAGAAAAAGAGAGAGACAGAGATCTGCCATAAGTGAGAGAGAGACAGAGATCTGCCATCAGTGAGAAAAAGAGAGACAGAGATCTGCCATACGTGAGAGAGAGACAGAGATCTGCCATCAGTGAGAAAAAGAGAGACAGAGATCTGCCATCAGTGAGAAAAAGAGAGACAGAGATCTGCCATAAGTGAGAGAGAGACAGAGATCTGCCATCAGTGAGAAAAAGAGAGACAGAGATCTGCCATACGTGAGAAAAAGAGAGAGACAGAGATCTGCCATCAGTGAGAAAGAGAGAGAGACAGAGATCTGCCATAAGTGAGAGAGAGACAGAGATCTACCATCATTGAGAAAGAGAGAGAGAGAGAGAGAGAGAGAGAGAGACAGACAGACAGACAGACAGACAGAGATCTGCCATCAGTGAGAAAAAATACAGAGACAGAGATACGCCATAAGTGAGAAAAAGAGAGAGACAAACAGACAGAGATACGCCACGAGTGACACAGAGAGACAAGAGATCATCATTCTACGCGACGTCACACGAGTCAGAGATAAGTTAAGAAGACAAGCATACTTATTTGACACATAATCATAATGATTATCATCCTTGAATGTGCGGACAGTTCTGGAAGGGTCATTTCTCTATTCTCTCGGCTTAATGCCTCCAACAGACAAGCACTATACACTTAAAGCGAAGGCTACCCCCCAAAAAAAATAAATTGGGTAACAGTTTGTGAGCGAAACAGATTTAAGCAACATTATGTAACAACAAACAGACTCCTGTTTATTCAACAACAAAAAAAGAAGGAAAAAAAAAGCAGTTATCAGCTTTCTGCTCAGGAGGTGGAGATTTCGTGCAGAATATTCGCTATGCCAATCTCCTGTTAAGATTATTTTTTCAAACTCTAGTTTTCTTTTTCTAGGTCTCACTTTTTCTCTCTTTATACCTTTCTCTCTGTCTGTCTGTCTGTCTGTCTGTCTGTCTTTCCCTCTCTCTCTCTCTCTCTCTCTCTCTCTGTCTTTCTGTCTGTCTTTCTATCTGTCTGTCTCTCTTTCTGTCTCTCTCTCTGTTTCTCTTTCACACACACACACACACACACACACACACACACACACACACACACACACACACACACACACACACACACACACACACACACACACACACATCTATCTGTCTGTCTATCTATGTATGTATCTGTCTGTCTGTCTGTCTGTCTACACTCATCTATCTATCTATCTGTCTCTCCACGTATGTATACATCTATTCAATGTCTCTGTCTCTGTCCTTCTGTCTCTGTGTTGTCTGTCTGTCTAGTCTCTCTCTCTCTCTCTCTCTCTCTCTCTCTCTCTCTCTCTCCTCTCTCTCTCTCTCTCTCTCTCTCTCTCCCGTACTCTTAAAATTACAGATGTTCCTAACTTTTAAAACCCTTTTTCTTTTTTACACAGCGCAGACTAGACAGGTCCTGAAAATGACGAGCCTACCTACCCCCCTTTTTTCACCTCGAAAAGTACAGAGAAATGGGAAGAGGAAGAACATTAAAAAGCCGGCAGAGGAGAAGGTTATTTTCTCTGCCCAACAGTTGAGGGAGAGACCAACACTGACAGGCCCTGGGCAGGAAACGTGTGATAGAGGCTGGAAATGAGCGAAAAAGAAAATACTTATAGAGCAGGGAGGTGGGGAGGGAGGGAGGGAGGGAGAGAGACAGACAGACAGACAACAGACAGAGAGAGGCAGAGAGACAGAGACAGAGACATTGAATAGATGTATACATGCATGGAAAGACAGATAGATGAGTGTTGACAGACAGACAGACAGACAGACAGACAGACAGACAGGTAGGTAGATAGATAGATAGATAGATAATAAATAGATAGAATAGATGTGTGTGAGAGAGAGAAAGAGAGAGAGAGACAGAGAGATAGACAGTGACAGAGAGAGATACAGAGAGACAGAGACAGAGAGACAAAAACAGAGAGAGAGACAGAGAGAAAGGGGGGAGGGGAGGGAGAGAGACAGACATAGACAGAGAAAGACAGAGAGAGATTAGAGAGATAGAGACAGATAGAGAGAGGAGAGAGACAGACAGAGAGAGGAGAGAGACAGACAGACAGACAGACAGACAAAGACATACATAGACAGAGATATACAGACAGACAGACAGACAGATACAGAGAAAACTTTTTTTTTTCCAAGGGTTACAGATAAAAGTATTGACATACTTTTCTTTTCATCCATACCTTGCCCTGAGTAGAAACTTACCATTTATGATCACGGCTTATAACTTCAATAAACTTTGAGAGAGAAGAGAGACAGAGGGAGAGAGAGAGACAGAGAGTGACTGAGAGAGACAGGGGAAGAGACAGAGACAGAAAGAGAGAGAAAGAGAGAGAGAGAGAGAGAGAGGAGAGAGAGAGAGAAAGAGAGAGAGAGAGAAAGAGAGACCGAGACAGAGACAGAGAGAGACAGACAGATAAACAGATGAACACAGAGCGAGAGAGAGAGAGACAGAGAGAGAAAAAGAGAGGGAGACAGAGAAAAGAGAGAGAGAGAGAGAGAGAGAGAGAAAGAGACCGAGACAGAGAGAGACAGACAGATAAACAGACAGACAGATAAACACAGAGCGATAGAGAGAAAGAGGAGAGAAGAGAGAGAGAGAGAGAGAGGAGAGAAGGAGAGAGGAGAGAGAGAGAGAGAGAGAGACCGAGACCGGAGACAGAGAGAGACAAACAGATAAACAGACAGACAGATAAGCACACAGAGACAGAGAGGAGAGAGAAGAGAGAGGAGAGAGAGAGAGAGAGAGAGAGAGAGAGAGAGAGAGAGAGAGAGAGAATGACAATGACACAATGACAAATTCTTTTATTTCGAGGATAATGAATAAGCACCCATGTGCTTTTTTACATCCAGAGAGAGAGAGAGAGAGAGAGAGAGAGAGGAGAGGAGAGAGAGAGAGAGAGAGAGAGAGAGAGAGAGGAGAGAGAGAGAGAGAGAGTGAGGACAGAGAGAAAGAGAGAGAGAGACCGAGACAGAGAGACAGAGAGAGAGGAGAGAGAGAAAGAGGGAGAGACAGACAGACAGACAGAGAGAGAGAGAGAGAAGGCGGGGTTTCATGAGAGATTGACTGAATAGGTATCAAAGGAAGGGTGGCAAAGAGTAGCAACAGGGAGACGGGAGGAGGGCGTAGGGTAGGGTAGGGTAGGGTGGGTGACGGGGTGTCCAATGATACTATGTGAGAGTGTCTTCTATACATCTCAGCAGAGGAGACAGGAACATGGAACAGAGCCATGGGAGACAGAGACAAGTCAGAACAGGCAGGCAGGCAGGCAGGCAGAAACCTACAGCTGACCCAGATCATCATTATACAGCCACAACCCGTGTGGAAGAGGTGATGGTTCTACCGCTGCTTTTTGTTATCTTGTATCGTCCCTAGCAGCTACCATGCCTAGCATGCAGACTACGACGATCACGCTGAAGGGAAAGTATTGTATACACAAGGTTAAAAAGGTTCAATTTTCTGATCAAAAGAACTACCATCATTAGTGAACACTGGAAAAAACAGACCTACTACTGCGTTTATTTATTCATTTTTATTTGATCTGTTTTATATTTGTTGTTGTGTTCCTCGGCTAGAGCTATGAGGTTCACCAATGGTGAGATTTTGCGTATGCGACCGTTTTTTCTGCATACCGTGAAGGTAGCCGCATTCTGACTTTGGGGATATAATATTATGCTCAAAGTGTTTGCTTTTCCCGTCACTTTCCAAACGCTGACATAAATTACAGGATCTTTAACATGCGTATTTGATCTTAATGCATGTGTATACATACACCAAGAGAATAAAGGAAATGGTAGGTCTGGACTCCAAATTGATCTGGGAGATGGTAAAAATCCCTACCTTTAATTTACCAGGCACTGCCGAGATTTGAACCAACAACTTCATGGACCCATCTCATGGGACTGAAGTCAAACGGTCTTAACCACTCAGCTGTGGGATCCGTCTTAGGTTTATTTCAGTTTGGGGGTTTCAGCTTAGCCCACTGTGACGGTCACACTGAAGCACTCTGTATCAGGCTAAAGGTAAACATAAGTCATCGTATTTTCTGTCCCTAAATCGGAATTTTCCTCTGGGGCATGAATATAATCACAATAACAACAACAGCAACTGCCATCACCAAAAAGAGCTGTGAATGTTGGTTGAACAGTCGATACCTGTGTAAGACATCGAACTTATGCAATGTCATTTCTCTGAGGCTTGACTTGCACAGTCCTTATGTGCTGCAGCCCTGGGGGCTGGTTGGCCTTTGGAGAACATCTCCAACGCTGACTGTCCTTATGCCCACTTGGCCGAGAGAGTGGGGATGTGCTGTGGGCAAGGCATCTCCACTGTAATCAAATTTCTGCCCAATTTCCGAAACAGCAGCTGCCTTCTCTGCTGTTTTGGAGGTTATCGTCGAACACGACGGACAAACACACATTTCTCTAACTTCTATTTTTTAAATTTCGAGGATAAAGGAATAAGCTCTCAAGTGCTTTTTTTTTACATCTAGTCCCTGTGTCCACGTAAAATGAGTAAGTCAATATACATGTTCTCAGTGACCGCAAGGGTGTTAAGCTGAAGAACGCCCAACAACAGCAACAACACCACTATTCCTGTCCTCTGGGATTGGATGCCAGGACCCAGGCAGGAGCTTTCCAAGACATGAATAACTAACTGAATAAAGAAGAGCGCTAAAAATACTTTGCAGGCACAACAGATTTCAGCCCCTTATGTCACACCAAAGCAGCTCTGTGGTTAAAAAAAGAAATCCCCTTATCAGCTCTGGGTCTAGCTGGTGGCATTATGTAAGGAATATTCATTATGTCTGGGGGATGGGGGTGGGGGGTGGGGAAGGGTGAGGTTGTTTGGTTTATTTCTGGGTTCTTTTCTTCCTTTCTTTTCTTCCTTTATTTCCGGTCCACCCATCCATCACCTACACACACAAGCAAGCAAGCATGCGCGCGCGCGCACACGCACACGCACGCATGCACACACGCATGCATGTACAGAGAGAGAGACAGAGACAGAGAAGAGACAGAGAGGAGACAGAGAGACAGAGAAAGAAAGAGTATTTCCACATCTTTTTTGCCTTGTTTTCCATTTCTCTCCCTTCTCTCCTAAAATCCTAGGCCTGTTTTAAAACATAAATGATAGAAGAAGAAAAAAAACCAAACACGTTTAGCAATACTCCTGTCGTTTACTGTTTATACGTTTTCTTTTTCAATATGTAATAAAGCAGTCTTCATTCTGCTTCCTCCCTCTTTCTCTTTCTCCTTCCTTCCTCCCTCCTCCCATCTGCTTCCTCCCTCCTTCCTCCCTCCTCCCTCCTCTTTCCTCCCTCTTCCCTCCCTCTTTCTCCCTCCTCCATCCCTCTTTCTCCCTCCTCCCTCCCTCTTTCTCCTCCCCCTTCCTTCCTTCCTCTTTCTCCCTCTTCCTTCCTCCATCTTCCTCTATCTTTCTCCCTCCTTTCTCCCTCCCTCTTTCTCTTTCCTTCCTTACTTCCTCCTCCCTCCCTCTTCTTCCCTTCTCCTTCCTCCATCTTCCTTCCTCCTTCTCCCTCTCTCTCTCCCTACTTCAGTATTCTATTATGACACGTCTTCCAAAATGAAGAGTTCTTAACATTGCGCAAGACAGCCTCACTCACTCAGTATAGGAGCACTACTAATCTAGCTTTTGCCCCCCCCCCCCCCCACCACCCCCCCCACCCCCACCCGCCCCTCCCCAAAAGGAAGCAAGAGTAAAAAAAAAAATGAAAAAAAATAAAGTTTTCCAAATTGCTGACAGAGGAGAAAGTGATTTTCTCAGCGGAACAGTAGAACGAAATACTACACTGGTGGTCAAGCCAAGGGCTTGAAAAGTTGGAGGGAGGCTGGAAATGAGTAAAATATACTTCCAGAGTATAGGGAGGGAGATAGGGAGGGAGGGAGGGGAGAGGGAGGGAGGGAGGATGAGAGAGGGAGGGAGGGGGGGATAGAGAGAGGAGGAGATGGAGAAAGAGAGAGAGAGAGAGAGAGGAGAGAGGGAGAGAGAGAGATTGGGAGGGAGAGAGAGGGGGAGAGGGAGGGGAGGGATGGAGAAGGAGGGGAAAGGGAGAGGGATGAGGGAGGAGGAAAGAGAGAGGGACAGAGAAGAGAGAGGGGGAGAGAAAGGGAGGGAGGGAGGGAGGAAAGAGACAGAAATAGAGGGGAGAGAGAGACAGAGAGAAGGAGAGTCAGAGACATCAGGCAGAAAGACACAGAGATACTAGAGAGAGAGAGAGAGAGAGAGAAGGTGGGAGTTTCATGAGAGATGATTTGATTGATGGCAAAGGAAAAAGGTGGCATAAAGTAGCGAAAGAAGGAGACAGACAGACAGAGAGACAGAGAGAGAGAGACAGAGACACAGACAGACAGAGAGAAAGAGAAAGAGAGAAGAGGGGTGTCGACGGATACTGTGTGAGAGTGTCTTCTATAGATCTCAGCAGAGGAGACAGGGACATGGAACAGAGCCATGGGAGACAGGGACAAGGTCAGAACAGGCAGGCAGGCAGGCAGGCAGAAACCTACAGCTGACCCAGATCATCGTTATACAGCCACAAACCGTGTGGAAGAGGTGATGGTTCTACCGCTGCTTTTTGTTATCTTGTATCGTCCCTAGCAGCTACCATGCCTAGCATGCAGACTACGACGGTCACACACCCTGTGGGGGGGATAGAATTCTATACACGGTAAAGGCTCAAAGAGAATGGCTCAAGCAACGTTCTGATCGAAGAATTACCATCACTGGTGAACTCTGGATGTGTGCCTAGTACCACCGAGTTATTCTGTGAAGCATATGGGTTGTTGTTGTTTTCAATGTTACGTCTGTTCACTTCGAGTGATATTAGACAAAAAACCAAAGATGGTGAACCAAAAGTTATGTATAAACAAAAAATCGGAAATTAAAATTAAAAAAAATGATAATGTGGAGAAGAGGAGACACTATCTGTTCTATAAAAAAAAAATTGTTAAAAATCCAGACATTCTAGGCCTGTGTGGATGCAAGATACAGACATGCGTTACCGTTCGATTATTGTCAATTTGTCGATTGCTACCACGAGAAGCGGGCATTAACAACTGGTAATAAACTATACACAGTATGATAATTACGGCAGAACCTGGTTTCATGCCATGTTCATTCAACAGGTCCTTGTTGTTAAAATCATAGATTACTCCACTACTCTCTCTCCCTCTCCACCCCCCTCCCTCTTCTGTCTCCACACACCTTCGCTCTCTCCCTCTCTTTCCCCTTTCCCTTTGCCCCCCCCCCCCCCCCACCCCACACCTCTCCCGCTCCCCCTCTCTCTCACTCTCTTTCTAACTTTTCTTGTTTTCTTTCTCCCTAGAATCATATAATGTACATGGATATAGCCTCAAGATATGTTAGCACAACCCCTTTTTATCCAGAAAAGAGAGAGAGAGAGAGAGAGAGAGAGAGAGAGAGAGAGAGAGAGAGAGAGAGAGAGAGAGAGAGAACTCTAAACTCTAAAATAGTTTACTTGTACAGAGAGAGAGAGAGAGAGAGAGAGGAGAGAGAGAGAGAGAGAGAGAGAGAGAGAGAGAGAGAGAGAGAGAGAGAGAGAAAGAGAGAGAGACTGACAGACAGACAGACAGAGACAGAAAGAGAGAGACAGAGAGACAGAGAGAGACAGAAGACAGACAGAGACAGAGACAGAGACAGACAGACCGACAGACACAGAGACAGACAGACAGACACAGAGACAGACAGAGAGAGCAAGTAAGGTGGAAGGAAATAGACCAGTTACTTGGAAGGAAGGGGCGAAGGAGTTTATTACTTTCTGCGGGATATTTCAGCCAGAGCTACTAAAGAACTGGGTGGGTCACAGGGATAGGAAAACCAGAGGCCCCGGGATGAAAAAAAAAAAGTTTCGGAAGGGAGGGGGTGGCGGGTGGGGGGAGCAGGGGCTGGGGAAGGGGAGGGGGGGGGAGGGGAAGAGGGGGTTGGAGGGAGAGGGGGGGGGGGGAGTTTTGACGGGAAGAGGGTCTGAAAAAGAGAACCGATGGAATGATTATGTGAGACAGAGGGAGGATGACAGGTGATATGGAAGGAGGACGGAAGGATGAAAGAACGTTCAGTTTGTTTGTTCCTTTGTTTGTTTATGGGATTGAATGGAAGCGCTTTGATTTGTAATTGCCAGATATAGCGCTCTATAAATTCCATAGTAAATAGTAGTAGTAGTAGTAGTAGTAGTAGTAGTAGTAGTTATGGTTGTGTGTTGTGTGTGTGGTGTGTGTGTGTGTGTGTGTGTGTGTGTGTGTGTGTGTGTGTGTGTTTGTGTGTGTGTGTGTGTGATGTGTGTGTTGTGTGTGTATTATAAGACAAGGCTGGCCTAGGCTATAGTCCCATTCTTACAACTGAAGATGACATTTTCTCTCTCTGACTGTCTGTCTGTTTCTCTCTGTTTGTCTGTCTGTCTGTCTCTGTCTGCCTGTCACTCTCTCTGTATGTATCTCTGTCTGTATGTATCTCTGTATGTATGTATGTATGTATGTATGTATGTATGTATGTATCTCTGTCTCTGCCTCTCTCTCTCTCTCTGTCTCTCTCTCGTTCACAGTGTATGCTGTGAAGTGTGTTTATAATTTTGAAGTTTTTGTTGTTGCTGGGTTTTTCCCCCTGCGGCACAGATAGCTTGTAATGGCAATACCGCCTTGCATTTGAGAGAGAGAGGCAGACAGAGAGAGAGAGACAGAGAGGCAGAGAGACAGACAGACAGAAACAGAGAGACAGAGAGGGAGAGGGAGACAGAGAGAGACAGAGACAGAAACACAGAGAGACAGAAAGAGGAGACAGAGAGACAGACAGAGAGAGACAGAGACAGTAAGAGAGAGAGGAAGAGAAGGGGAAGGAGACAGAGAAAGGGGGAGACAGAGAGAGAAATAGAGACAGAGACAATAAGAGACAGAAGAGACCCAGAAATACAGTAAGAGACGTAGGAAGAGATACACAGTTTATAAAAAGAAACAGACAGACAGATAAACAGACCCCAAAAAAACCCACACAAGTAGAAGGAAGAAAGAAAAAAACAACACGGCGACCTTCACCACAACCAACAAGAAAACAGCAACCCCCCCCCCCCTCACCCCCCCCCCTCCCACACACACACACCGCCAAAAATAAAAATCCCAACCTATAATAACTTCCCATACCCACGTACCACCCACCCTTCCTTAGTATGAAGAATATATTTCGCAACCAGCCAAACCCCCTGTTATTCCTCACAGTCAGATAACTGCAAAGCCACGCTACATTGACAAGCTAAAGAGATGCCGCCACAAACTTTGCCGCTGGGACAGGGAGAGAGGGAGAGAGAGGGGAGAGAGGGAAGGAAGGGAGAGGAGGAGAAGGAGAGAGAGGGAGAGAGAGGAGGGGGAGGGGGAAGGGAGAGAGAGGAGGGTAAGAGGAGAGAGAGCGAGAGGGTAGGGGGAGGGAGAGAGAGGGGTAGGAGGGAGGAGAGAGGAGAGGGAGAGAGGAGGAGAGGGAGAGAGAGAGGGGGGAGGAGGGAGAGAGAGGAGGGAGAGATGGGAGAGAGGGAGAGAGGAGGGGAGGAGGGAGAGGAGAGGGAGGGAGAGGAGGGGAGGGAGAGAGGAGGGGAGAGGAGAGAGAGGGAGGGAGAGAAGAGAGAGAGAGGGGAGAAGAGGGAGGGAGGGAGAGAGAGAAGAGAGGAGGAGGGGAGGAAGGGAGGGAGGAGAGAGGAGGAAGGAGGAAGAAGAAGGGAGGAGGGAGAGGAGAGAGAGAGAGAGAGAGAGAGAGAGAGAGAGAGAGAGAGAGAGAGAGAGAGAGAGAGAGAGAGAGAGAGAGAGAAAGAGAGAGAGAGAGGCTTTCTACTCATATCACCAACTTTCTTTCTTTCTTTCTTTCTTTTTTTTTTTTTTTTTTTTGGGGGGGGGGGGGGGGGGGGGGGTGGAGGGCGGTGTTAAAAACCGGATTAGAGCAGAGGAGGGGTTGGGGTGGTAGAAGTGGGGGAATGGGGGTGCAGGGGGGTGGGAGTGGGACAAAATCAATCGAACACATCATCGTGCGAACAAAGACTATACGCCAATTTGCGTTAAACCAATCTCTTGTGAACCTAATCGACTCTCTCTCTCCTCATCTCTCTCTCTCTCTCTAACTCTCTCTCCTCTAACTCTTCTCTCTCTCTCTCTCTCTCTCTCTCTCTACCGAAGTCAAGCTTTTAACGAGACATCATATAGTCAGTCCTTCCTGATGAGCTATCGAGAGTGATGTGTGTGTGTGTAGTGGTGCTGTGGGTGGTGTGTCGTAGTGTTGTCGTGTTGTGTGTATGGTGTTTGTGTGTGTGTGTGTGTGTGTGTGTGTGTGTGTGGGTGAGATGGGAGAGACAAAGAAAAAAAACGAGATGGGAAGAGAGAGAGAGGAGAGAGAGAGAGAGGAGAGGAGAGAGAGAGGAGGGAGAGAGGAGGGAGAGAGAGAGGGAGAGGAGAGAGGGAGAGGAGAGATGGAGAGAGAGAGAGGGAGACAGACAGGTAGCAGAACTTGAATATTCTATTGGGGGTACTTGGATAAGCCAGTGGCTTCTTTACACCAGGCCCTCACGAAAAAAAAGGAAAACCAATAAATAAATGAATAAACAAAAAGAGTGAGAGACAGAGAGAGAGAGAGACAGACAGGCAGAGAAAGACAAAGACAGACAGACAGACAGAAAGAAAGACAAACAGGCAGACAGACAGAGACAGACAGAGAACACTCAGCCCTTTCCCTCCTAACAAGAAAACTCAAAAAGTTCGTGTCAACTCTTTTCGACATCTCTTGCGCCTGGTATCGTTCTAATTCATAGCAATTAAACATCGACAGCGCAAGAATGCACCTTCACAGCAAAAAGCAACAACAAAACTTACCATAAAATCTGTATTCTCAGCTTTTTTCGGAGAGAGGGGAGGGGGGAAATTAAAAGAAATTGAAACGTTTCGCAACTGTTTTCAGTTCTTGTTTTGTTTTTTTACCCCGGATATTTTTTCTCTCTAATCTACTGTCAATCTGCGCTTTTTTTCTTCTTCTTCTCACAGTCTCAAGACTAAACAACAATAACAGGAACAGTAGTAGTAGTAGTAGTAGTAGTAGTAGTAGTAGTAGTAGTTAGTAGTAGTAGTCGTAGTGGTGTAGTAGTGGTAGTAGTAGTAGTTAGTAGTAGTAGTAGTAGTTAGTAGTAGTAGTAGTAGTTAGTAGTAGTAGTAGTAGTAGTTAGTAGTAGTAGTAGTAGTAGTGTATAGTAGTAGTAGTAGTAGTAGTAGTGTAGTAAGTAGTAGTAGTAGTAGTAAGTAGTAAGTAGTAGTGTAGTAGTAGTTAGTAGTAGTATAGTAGTAGTAGTAGTAGTAGTAGAGTAGTAGTAGTAGTAGCAGCAGCAGGACACAGCAACAACAGGACAACAGCACGTAAACAGTATATCACAAAAAACAGTGACAATGATTCTATTCATAACAAGGAACATTATCACGGCGTGACCGTAACAATAACAATAACAGCAACAACAGCAACACTGAGCAACAAGAACAAAGTTAATAATACGTACAGCAATGATAATAACAGCGATAATAATAATAACAATAATAATAGTAATGGTAATAATAATGATACCACTAATAAGACTAACAGAGATAGCAATAATAGTAGTAGTAGTAGTAGTAGTAGTAGTAATAATATAATTAATAATAATAATAATAATAATTAATAACAACCATAACAATGATAACAACGACGACGACGACGACGACGATGATGATCATCATCATGATCATCACCATCATCATCATGATCATCATCATCATCACCATAACTGTAATAATAATAATTTAAACAGGAAAAATAATAACAATAACAATAATAACAATCATGATAGCAATAATACGATTTGACAATAACAACAGCACCAACAACAACAACGACATCGTCATCATCACTTAGGGTTCTGGCTAGTCATCACTACATAATATCCACGCCATCTCAAAGATTCCACTTTCTTCACACGCTCCCTCACTAACTATCCATGGGACAACTCCATCCCCCCCCCCCCACTAACCTCCCTCCCTCCCTCCTCTACCCCTACCCCGCCCTACCCTACCCAACCCCCAAACTACCCTCTAAATCCTACCCTTCTCAAAGTAAGATAAAAATGGAAAAGAAAAGACCCCCACCGTACAAATTAGACAGATTCGGCCTCCTCCTCCTCCTCCTTTCTTCCCCCCCCCCCCTCCCCTCTGTTCACTAGTTCCTTAACTGGGAGGGGGGGAAGGGTGATGGGGGGGGGGGGGGTCAGCAGACAACAAAATTACACCCTGGTCCTTGGCGTTGCGCTAAACTATATCCACACTTCATCCCTTCAACCGACACCTCACCACCACCACAACACACCCTCCCCCCCTCCATCCCTCCCTCTCCCTCCCCCCCCCACCCCACCCCTTCCCATCTTCATTCATCATCACTCTTCGACCCTTCTGTCTTCTCCAACCCCTTACCCAACCCTCTTCTTCCCACCTCTACCCTCACACACACACACACACACACACCAGCACGCACACTAAAACACACACCATACATACATACATACAACATACATATAATCACATACATACATACATACATACATAAATACATATATATATATATATATATTATATATATATATATATAATATATATATATATATTACACATGCAGCAACACACAATACACATAAGTGAACAGACCTAAAATTGAAGACACACAAATACACATACACTAAAAACACACTAAAACACACACTCACACACACATCACTAAAACACACATACACGCGCACGCGCGCGTGCGCACGCACCACGCACGCACACAGAGGGGAAAAACACACACACACAAACACATACAACTAAAGCACACACACAGACACAACACACAAACTAACACACACACTAACACACAATAACACACAAGCCTACCTCTCTCTCTCTGTCTCTCTGTCTCTCGCTCTCTGTCTCTCTCTCTCTCTCTCTCTCTCTCTCTCTCTCTCTCTCTCTCCATACCCAGTCAAGGAAGAAAATGGATGACAATTATGAAGCTGGATGCGAGACTGAGAAGATGATACGAGATGGCTTGAGGGCGAAAAAGGAGAGAAAAAAAAACACCACGAACAAAAGAAAACCCAACCAACCCCCCCAAAAAAGAAACGAAGAAGACGGTCGGTGGAGGGGAGGAGGAGGAGGGGGGGGAGAGGTGAGGAGAGGCAGGAGGAGGGGAGAAGGTACCACAAGAGTTCTGTAAACGCAGAGAAGTCCTTCGAGGCAGATGAGACGAGGTGAGGTGGAGAGCTGATTAGGCGAGGAGGCCCTGAAGGGGATGCAGAACCGCCACGATGAAAAAACTGTGCTGGACTCGGAGGATGAGCGGGAGAGTGTGAGGGAGGGAGAGAGGAAGGGAAGGACGGAGGGAAGAAGGAATGGAGGGCACTTCACGTCGCTGACTTGGAGTCCTCTTCTAATTCCCGCCCTCCTCCTCCTCTTCATCCTCCTCCTCCTCCCTATCCTTGCCTGTGAGACAGAGAGAACAACAGAGGAGACATACAATGCACCGAACAAAACAAAAAAAATGTTATCTCTTTTTGGTGGCAGCTTAAAGTATTGTATTACTTTTTTTCGAACAAGGCTTCTCCCTCTACCCCCACCACCCCCACCACCCCTACCACCCCTCCCAATAAAAAAAAAAGCGACGTGAAATCTACAAGGATGTAAAGCAAGCAAGCAAGCGGTAAAAAAAGTAGCCTTTTAAGCAAGATGAAAAGAAACAAGATTTTTCTAATGCCCCGCACTATAAAAAAAACAACCCGGTCTTCCAAAATGCTTGGCGTTAATTAACAACGTTTCAAAAGCTTCAATATGGCCTGGGAG
>CM054146.1:44550449-44562949 GCA_028751875.1 Rapana venosa | reverse complement strand
AATTTTTATAGCGCTGAATCTTGTAAAACAACAAATCAAAGCGCTCAGATGACTTTTTTTTTTTATTGAGGATGATGGAATAAGCACTCAGGTGCTTTTTTTACATCCAGTCCCCGTGTGTATGCGGTTTTGTAAATGTTGTCATCTGTTCCCACCGCCACACAAAGGTCTACTCTTTCGAAAAGCGGAACAGGATTTAACGTGTGCGCAAGATGTTCTGCATGCGTTCGCACACGGGGCCTCGGTTTACAGTCTCATCCGAAGGAATACACCATAATCGATTTAAAAAACCCTTTCGGCAAACATTCTCCAGCCACTCAGAACATACTATCCAGCCCACACGCAGTTAGTGCAAGAGTGTTGCCATAATAATGATTGAATTCTCACAACTCGAAACGATCATCACAAAACACAAAATTCAAACATAACGCGCATCAGTTCCGTCTATTTTACATCACCAGCTCTGACTGCATAGGTTCTAATAGTCCTTCCTACTCCTACCATCGACAAGGCACAGTCATGTGGGTGTCGGCCACTAAACAGCCCGGAGTTCTCAGTGGAGGGAGAGATGTAGAAAGGTTACCTCTGTAACTGGGTTGACACAAAGTTTAGACAGCCTGTATTCGATGACAGTACGTCAGCTCCACAAATATTTGAACCAGTAAGTATACAAGAAAAAGAAGAAAAAACCCCAAGAAAAAGCAAAACGGTGTTTTTTCATGAAGATAAAAGTTTGCGGATACCTCTTCCTCAAATTGGAGTTTCTATTTATCTAAGGTTAACGTCAGTTTGGCAAACAAATCCAACGACACAGCCCTTTGAGCTCAATGGTCAGTCCTTCGGATGAGACTATAAATCAAGGCCCCGTGTGCGAATGTACGCAGAACATCTTGCGCACACGTTAAATCCTGTTCCGCTTTTCGTAAGAGTAGGACATTGTGTGCCGGTGGGAACAGATGACAGAATTCACAAATCCGCATACACACGGGGACTGGATGTAAAAAAACACATAAGTCCTTATTCCATTATCCTCGATATAAAAGAATAAAATAAATAAATAAATCTTAGGTAAATGTCAAGAAAATTCTTGTATGGGAACAGACGTGTATAACATGTGAAGATGCTGGTTGTTTGGGGTTTTGTTAATGCTCCCGATAAATGGCGGGCATGAAAACCGTCGCAAATGCGAAACTCAAACGAATGGTAAATTGTGGGTAGCTAGCCAAGGAACGCACGAAGTAAGAGGAAGACAGGCAGGTATTGATGTCCATCCAACCAATACCACACCCCGAGTGCTGCCAAGGAGCAGTGCCGAGGAGGCTAAGACCCAAGACTCTAAGCCCCTGCTTCGTACAAGTCTTCCATAGAACCTAGGTCCTATGTGTACGAAATCAACGATGCCCTCGCTATTTATGTTGTGCTACAAGGAACAATGAAATCGGCCCCTATACTGACCTTCAAACACTCGTCAGACAACGAAAACTGAAGTGGTTTGGTCATGTCACACGCTCCTCTGGTCTTGCTAAAACAATCCTACAAGGCACAGTGAGGGGAGGAGGAAGAAGAAGAGGCAGACAAAGGAAGAGATTTTCGGGAGCATTAAAAAGCGAAACAAATCATTGTGTGCCGGTTGGAACAGGTAACAGAATTTACAAAACTACATACACACGGGGACTGGATGTAAAAAAGCACATAAGTGCTTATTCCATTATCCTCGATATAAAAGAATAAAATAAATACATAAAATATAAAAAATAAAAAATAAAAAGAGATGGGAGGACAACATTCGAGAGTGGACAGACATGGAGCTGAGAGACACCCTGAGGGCGGCTGAGAGACGCGAGGACTGGAGAAAGGTGGTTGACAAAGCTTCGACGCCTTGGCTTCAGTACAGTCCCCCAGTTCACCCAGCTGTAAATGGGTACCTGCCCTCTTTAGGGTCAGAAAAGATAAAGCAGCGAGGGAGAGGAGATGGCGCCGCCTAATATGCGGCCCCTGGAGAAGTAGGTGTCTGATGCCTCGCCTCCAACGACTGCAATAGTTATGGAAACCTTACCTTTTCACATTGTAAACCCGCCAACAATAGTATCGACCTTTTCGTTTTCTTCAAAGAAAACGGAACCTTCCAACTAACGCACAGATCACCAAATGGAACTTTTCTCCAATATCTCTATGTAAAATTACGAAAGTAGGAGCAAGCTTTATGAGATGACGGGGTGCCGTGACGATTTAATACAAGGCATGGTTGAGAGGGAGATCGGGGGCTGTTGTTGATAAAAGATACAAAATAATTCACGAACTTTGTAGGAAACTAATAATAGGGGGAAAAACGGGATCTGTGCAGTGTGATAATTTTGAAAAAGGAGAGGAAGAAAAGGGGGAAGAGAGAGAGAGAGAGGAGAGAGAGAGAGAGAGAGAGGAGAGAGAGAGAAAAGAGGAGAGAGAGGAGAGAGAGAGAGAGAGAGAATCCTGAACTTGAAAAGTTTAATGTACATCGGCCTTTGGCCACAATACCATTGAGGGAGAAGAAGAGCAACAGACAGACAGACGACGAGACAGAGAGAGAAAGAAAGAGACAGACAGACAGGCAGACAGAGAAAGAGAGAAGAGGGCGGGGAACAGAGAGAGAGGAGAAGAGAGAGAGAGAGAGAGGAGAGAGAGAGAGAGAGAAGAGGAGAGAGAGAGAGAGAGAGATGGATAGGGGGAGGGATTAGACACTGTACGCACACAAGGTAGTTTGCTGACTTAGAGAAACTTGACTACCTACTCCCATCACTAACCTAAAAGGTTATCATTCCCTTCGCCCCCCCCCACCCCCCACCCTCTCCCCCCTCCGCAACCCCTCACTTTCAGGTAGATACAAATGTACCTGACATTTTAAAGCGCATACTATACAGATAAAGGTCACAGGGAATCTTCATGCATTCGGGTCATTGTCTGTTCTCTACAAGGTCTTTTAGACACCATGGAATTAGAGTACTTAAAAAAGGACTATAAGGAAGGACAACAGCACGAAAAACAGCAACAGCAATAACAACAACCATACACACAAACGCACACACAAACACACACTCACACACATATGCATGCACACATACACACACATTTATCCACACACTCTCCTTTTTCTCCCTCACCTGCTTCCCATTTCTCCAAACACACACACACACACACACACACACATACACACATACATACATGCCCCCCCCCCCCACACACACACACACACATACAAAAAACACGCACACACACTTCACCACCATCACCACCACACCACCACCCACCCCCCACCACCACCACCACCCAACACCCCTCCCACACACCACACACACACACCACACACACACACACACACACACCCCGAACAAGAAAGAGAAGAAATAAAACTGGCAAGGGAAAAAAGAGAAGAAGAAACAGAAGAAATACAATTTGGGAGAATGAAAAGAAGAAGAAAGAAGAAATAAAACTGGCAGAAACAAGAGAAGAAGAAAAAAGAAGAAATACAATTGGGATGGTAGAATGAAGAGAAGAAGAAAAAAAGAAATAAAACTGGCAGAAACAAAAGAAGAAGAAACAGAAGACATAAAACTGGCAGAATGAAGAGAAGAAGAAAGAGAAGAAATACAACTGGCAGGAAACAAGAAGAAACAGAAGAAACACAATTGGGAGAAACAAGAGAAGAAGAAACAGAAGAAATACAACTGGCATTGCAGAAACAAGAGAAGAAGAAACAGAAGAAATAAAACTGGCAAGGAGAAGAGAAGAAGGAACAGAAAAAATACAATTGGCAGAAGAGATAAAAGAGACACGATGCCAAAAGATGGCGCGGACACGTGGGCTGACGTCACGCCACATCATGGTATTGCCGTAAATAGTATCTGTGTAGATTGATATTGTCTGTAGCTACTGAAGGGTAGGTGGAGAGGTAGAGTAGAGTAGAGTAGGGTAGGGTAGGGTAGGGTAGGGTAGGGTAGGGTAGGGTAGGGTAGGGTAGGGTAGAGTAGAGTAGAGTAGAGTTTGAGTAGGGTAGGGTAGGGTAGGGTAGAGTAGAGTAGGTAGAAATAGAGTAGAGTAGAGTAGGGTAGGGTAGGGTAGGGTAAGGTTTGGGTAAAGGGTAGAGCAGAGCAGAGCAGGCAGAAGCAGGTAGAGTAGAGTAGAGCAGAGCAGAGCAGAGCAGAGCAGAGCAGAGCAGAGTAGAGAAGAGTAGGGTAGGGTAGGGTAGGGTAGAGTAGAGTAGGGTAGGGTAGGGTAGGGTAGGGTAGGGTAGGTAGGTAGAGTAGAGTAGAGTAGGGTAAGGGGTTGGGTAGAGTAGAGTAGAGTAGGGTAGGGTAGGGTAGGGTAGAGTAGAGTAGGTAGAGTAGAGTAGGAGTAGGGTAGGGTAGGGTAGGTAGGGTTTGAGTAGAGTAGAGTAGAGCAGAGCAGAGCAGAGCAGAGTAGAGTAGAGTAGAGCAGGGGAGGGTAGGGTAGGGTAGAGTAGAGTAGAGTAGGGTAGGGGAGGGTTTGGGTAGGGTAGGGTAGGGTAGAGTAGAGTAAAGTAGGGGTAGGGTTTGGGTAGGGGAGAGTAGGGTAGGGTAGGGTAGGGTAGAGGTGGGTAGAGTAGGGTAGGGTAGGGTAGAGTAGAGTAGAGAGAGGAGAGGGAGAGACAGACAGACAGACAGACAGAGACAGAGAAAGATAGGGAGGGAGGGAGGGAGGGGACGAAGAGAGAGGGGAAAGGGGGGGAGAGGGGGGGGGGGGGGGAAGAGAGGGAGGGGCAAGAGAAGGGGGGGGGGCAAGATAAAAAAGAGGAGAGAGACGACAGACAGAGAATGGAGGAGGAAGAGGGGGAGGAGGGGACGAAGAGGAGAGAGAGAGAAGAGAGAGAGAGAAAACAGACAGACGACAGACAAAACAACAGGACAGACAGACAGAACGGAAGAAAAAGGGGAATGAGATCGGGGAGGAGAGACAGAAACAAAGAAAAAGAGCTCGAAAACAAAAGGATTCGAGGCCAACAGGGAGGAGTGAAAAAAGGAAAAAAAAGCAGTTAAGCAGGGTAGCACAGAGAGAGAGAGAGCCCAAGAGGAGGAACAGAGACAGAAGGAGGAGAAAGAGAGAGGGAGAAAAGAAGAGGGAGAAGAGAGAGAAAAGAGAGAGAAAAAAGGGAAGACAGAAGAAAAAGGGAGAGAGAGAAAAGAGAGAAGAGAGAGAAAAGAGAGGAGGACAGAGAGAGAGAGAAAAAGGGAAAGGGAGAGAGAAAAGAGAGAAGAGAAAGAGGAGAGAGAAGAGAGAGAGAAAGAGAGAGAGAGAAGAAAGAGGAGAGAGATAGAGAGAGAGAGAGATAAAAAGAGAGAGAAAAGAGAGAAAAGAGAGAGAGAGAAGAGAGAGAGAAGAGAGAGAGAAAGAGAAAGAGAGAAGATAAAGAGAAAAGACAATGACAAATTTTTTTGTGATTTAAGCTGTGAAGCCCATAAGAGAGAGAGAGAGAAGAGAAGAGAGGGGGGGGGGGTCAGAAAGGGGGGGACAGATTGGAGAAGCGAGTGAGCAAGAGAAGAAACAAAGATAGAGAGCGACTGCCAGAAGGCAAAGAGAGAGAGACCCATAGAGAAAGCGGGCCATAGATACAAGAACAAGAGGGGGGCAAAAGGCAACCCATGGAAGAAGATTATAAAAAAAACAACAACAAAAACCCAACCCATTTCTAGGTACACCAATCACTGAACCCGTGAAGAAGGCACACATCTTAGGACGAACCCTCTAGCACCACACAAGACACCCAAATAGAACCCGGGCAAGGCAGGGGTATAACTATAGGCAAGGGGGGAGTGAAAAAAAAATTAATTTTTCTTTTTAAAAGCGCGCGGTCACGCGCAACAGACAGAAACCAGCACAGAATACACACATCCACCCACGGCACATACCGTTCACCACACACACCCGACACACACACCCCCACAAAAACGCACGCACACACGCGCACACATGCACTCACACATAAACACACACAAACTAACCAAAAATGCAAGGAAGGATGGGGCAGGTGGGTTAAGACTTCGCCTGCCAACAAGTTTAAACCCTAGGGTTTGGGTTCGTTTTCCCCGCCCCGCCTTTTCTTCCCATTTGACCAAAAAAAAGAAAATGAAGTCCCCAAAGCCTTCGATGAGACTTAAACCCAGGCCCCGTTTCGAACTCATGCAGAAAATCTTTCGCACACTTTAAAACCTTGTTCCGCTTATCGGAAGAGTAGGAAGAATAAATAAATAAATAATAAATAAACATGCACATAAATGCATACACACATACACACAAAAAACACACACACATACACACACTCTCTCTCTCTCACACATACAAACACCCCCCCCCCCCCCACACACACACACACACACACTCGAACACATCGGCCTGTTTCATGCTGAAAAGCAGACAAGGGGGAAAAAACCACCCTCACAAAAACAGCGACTCTCATAAGAAACCCTCAATTATTTAACACACCACACCACACTACGTACACAAGAAAGAAAGAAAGAAAGAAAGAAAGAAAGAAAGAAAGAAAGGAAGGAAGGAAGGAAGAAAGAAAGAAAGAAAGAAAGAAAGAAAGAAAGAAAGAAAGAAAGAAAGAGAATAACACTGCAGGGAGGAGGGGGGCAGACAACGAGTTTATCCAATGCAACACCCCCGCTTCTCCCATAGATCAGAATGAGACAGGGGCTGAAAGATGACACAGAAAAGAAAGAAGAAGATGGACAGAAAGAAAGAAAAAGGACAAGACTTAAAATTGGTAGAAAGAACCGAAGGACAAGAAGAAATAAAGATGGACAGAAAGAATGGAAAAGAAAAGAAAGAAATAAAGATGGACAGAACAAAATGGAAAAGAAAAGAAAGAAATAAAGATGGACAGAAAGAATGAAAAAGAAAAGAAAGAAAAAAGATGGAAAGAAAGAATGGAAAAGAAAAGAAAGAAATAAAGATGGACAGAACAAAATGGAAAAGAAAAGAAAGAAATAAAGATGGACAGAAAGAATGAAAAAGAAAAGAAAGAAAAAAAGATGGACAGAAAGAATGGAAAAGAAAAGAAGAAATAAAGATGGACAGAAAGAATGGAAAAGAAAAGAAAGAGAATAAAGATGGACAGAAAAAATGGAAAAGAAAAGAAAGAAATAAAGATGGACAGAAAGAATGGAAAAGAAAAGAAGAAATAAAGATGGACAGAAAAAATGGAAAAGCTAAGAAGAAATAAGATTGACAGGAAAAACAGAAAGACGGAAAGAAGAATAAGACTGACTGAAAGAATGGAAAAAAAAAGAAAAAAATAAGATGGACAGAAGAAACGGAAGGACCAGAAGAAAATAAGATGGAAAGAAAGGAAAAAGAAGAAATAAGATTGACAGAAAAAACAGAACAAGAAAAAATTTAAGATGGACAGAAAGGGGGGAAAAAAGGACAAGAAGACATAACATTAGCACAGAGGACAGAAGCAAAGGAAGAAACGGAATAACAGCAAGACAGATAAAGTGAGACAATGGCAAAAAGACGGCGCAGAGAGACACGGACTAACGTCACGGTATTGTGGCGAATATTGTCTGTGTGGATTAATATTGTCTGTAGAGCTCTACTATAATGACGATGGACCGAGTAGTGTGGGTTAAGGAGGAGAGAAGGAGGAGGGAGAGTGTGAAAGAGAGTAGGGTAGAAAGGAAGAGAGAGAGGGGGGTGGAGGGGAGAGAAAGGGGAGAGAGAGGGGGGGAGAGAAAAGGGCGGGGAAGGAAGGAGGGAGAAGGGGAGAGAAAAGAGAGAGGGGGGAGGGGGGGGGGGAGGGGGGGGGGAGAAAGAGGAAGGGGCACGAGGGAGAGAGAAAAGAGAGAGTGGGGTAGAGAAAAAGTATGAGAGAGAGAGGGGGGAGGGTAGAGGGAGAGAGGAAAGAGAGAGGGGAAATGGGGTGTGGTGGTGTTTTTGTGTTGTGTGAGAGAGAGAGAGGGAAGGAGACAGAGAAGAGGGAGAGAGAGAGGTAGATGGAGAGACAGAGAGAGATAGAGAGAGAAAGATAGGGAGACAGACAGACAGACAGACAGGAGAGAGAGAGGTAGATGGAGAGACAGAGAGAGATAGAGAGAGAGAGAAAGATAGGGGGACAGACAGACAGACAGACAGACAGGTAGACAGGTAGAGACAAAGACAAAGACAGTGACAGACAAACAGACAGGTAGATAGACAATCAGTGACAGAGACAGAGAAGCAGACACACAGCGATAAATAAATATAGAGGATACCAAAACAGACTGAGTGCACAAATGCCAACCACCAACCCCCCCTCCCCTCCAAAAAACAAAAATCAACAACGACGACTGAAAACCAAAAACAAAAGAAAAACTCGCGCTTTAAACAAAAGCTGGTCTTGCAGCGCAATCAGCGAACCTGTGGCATGTATGCATCTTAAGACTGCACACCACCACAACAGCAACAAGACAGCCCAAAATAGACCATGGGTAGGAAAGATGTCAATAAGCAGGGAGGAAAACAGAGCACAAAAGTTCACTTTAAGGGCACCGCAAGCAACCACGCACGCATGCACGCGTGCTAAACACACATACACATTCTCTCACACACACTCTCTTTCACACACACATATATATACACGAGCACGCACACGCACACTGTTTGTGTGTGTGTGTGTGTGTGTGTGTGTGTGTCTAATATCACTTAATGTGAACAGACGTTAAATTGAAGAACAACACACATACATACATACATACATACATACATACATACATACATACATACATACATACATAACATACATACATACATACATACATACATACTACATACATACATACACACATACACACACACATACATGCATACATACACATACATAAATACATACGTACGTACGTACGTACATACATCCCTACATACAACATACTTACAAACACATATACATACATGCACACACACACACACACACACACAACTCTCTCTCTCTCTCTCTCCTTCTCTCTCTCTCTCTCTCTCACACACACCATACACACATACATATAAACACACACGCGCACGCGCACACAACTTACACTCTCACCCTTCTCTCTCTGTCTCCCTATTTGTCTCTCTCTGTCTGTCTCTCTCTGTCTCTCTCTCTCTCTCTCTCTCTCTCTCTCTCTCTTCTCTCTCTTTCTCTCTCTGCTCCTACTCCTCCCTTGCCCATCCCCCCCCCCACCAAACTCACCCATCTACCCATACCTTTCTCACTCAAACTCAACTCACCCCAAGACACACACACACACAACAACAACAAACTAAACAAACAACCCCCCCCCCCCCCCGCCAGCACACTAACAATCTCTCTACCACATCCTCTCTCTCTTTTTTTGTATATTACGATTATTAAAAAAAACCAACAACAGAAGAATCGAAACAATTCTAAAACTAACAAAAGACAAGAAAACAGCTACTGTCACAAACAAAAATCACTAATTACTTCACGGCCATCAAAAAAGCCTAACAGTCAATTACTTCACATCATACACAACAACCACAACACTAGACAAGAAAAAATCCCACCAGAAGACTCCCCACTGCCGAGTAAAAAGACGAACAAGCTTATCCAATCCACACTCTAGCCTTCGTCTCGCCAATCAGAAGAAGAAGAGCAAAAGGACAGAGGCAGAAAGAAGAGAAAGAAAAGGAACAACAGAAGAAATAAAACCGGCAGAAGAGATTTTAACAACAAAAAACAACAACAAACGTACACTGCCAAAGATGGCGCTGACGTCATGTCACGACATGGTATTGCATAGGGTTAACAGTGTCAAACTGATGGGGGACGGGATAGCTCAGAGGTCGGAGCACTCGCCTCCCCCTCACCCCCCCCCCCCCCCCCCCCCCCCCCCCCGCCTCCACCAGCCAAAGGGATAGCCTAGTGGTCAGAACATTGCGCTCGCAATTTGACGACCCGGATTCGATTCCCGTTCAAGGGTGATAATTATTTCCCCTGGAGTTAATGTCAGTGCAGACTCCACTCTCCCGAAAAGTCCTTCGGATGAGAGACTATAAACCGAGGTTCCGTGTGCGAACGCACGCAGAACATCTTGCGCACACGATAAATCCTGTTCTGCTTTTCGTAAGAGTAGGCCATTGTGTGCCGGTGGGAACATGACAGAATTTACAAAACCGCATACACACGGGGACTGGATGTGAAAAAGCATATAAGTGCTTATTCCAATATCCTCGATATAAAAGGATAAAATAACTTTTTAAGAAATGTTTAAAAAAAATTTTAAGTTAAGCATCATTGAGCTTGGTTACTAAGTAGATGGGTGACCGTTTGCGCGCCTTGGCTTCAGTACAGTCCCCCAGTTTACCCAGCTGTAAATGGGTACCACCTGCCCTTTTTAGGGTCAGGGAAGGTAAAGCAGCGAGGGAGAGGAGATGGACGCCGCCCTCAATATGCTGGCCCTAGAGAAGTTGAGGTCTCGGACGCCTCGCTTCCCTACGACCACATAGGTCATGGGACACCTTGACCTTGACCTAAACAGTGTGTGTAGGGGATTGTGTAGTGGTCTAAAATCTGTAACTTCTGAAGGGTAGGTTGAGAATTAGCGCCTGTGGGAAGAGGGTTTTTAAAAAATTTTTATTTAAATTCTGTTATTTGCATTCTTTTTTTTCCCATTATCTGCATTCTTTTTCTTTTGAGAGAAATGAATTTATAAGCACTTCAGTGCTATTGTTTTTTTTTACATCCAGTCCCCTGTGTGCACATAATTGTTGTTGTAAATGCTGTCATTTTTGGGTGTACGATGGGGACAGGGAGAAAGGAAAAGGAAGAGAAGAGAGGGAGAGAGAGGTAGGAGAGAGAGAGAGAGAGAGAGAGAGAGAGAGAGAGAGAGAGAGAGAGAGAGAGAGAGAGAGAGAGACAGACAGACAGACAGACAGACAGACAGACAGGCAGACAGAGACAGACAGACAGAGACAGACAGACAGAGAGATACAGAGAGAGACAGAGAGACAGGGAGACCGAGACAGAGATACAGATATGCAGACATAGAGAGGCAGAGAGAGAGAGACAGAGGTGCAGACACAGAGAGACAAACAGAGAGAGAGACAGAGATCCAGTCAAAGAAAGAGACAGAGACAAAATGAGAGAAAAAGAGACAGAGAGAGAGACAGAGACAGACAGAGACAGCGAGAGAGAGAGAGGGAGAGAGAGAGAGAGAAAGAAAGAGAGAGAGAGAGAGAGAGAGAGAGAGAGAGAGAGAAAAGAGAGAGAGAGAGAGAGAGAGAGAGAGAGAGAGAGAGAGAGAGAGGCCTACAAGGAAAAATAAGGCCAGCGACTAGACTATCGTAAACTATCACTTTACCTCCTATCACTCAACGGCTCAAATAAACCACAGCAGGGAGGGGAGGGGGGTGGAGAGGGGGGAGGGGGGGAGAAGGTAGAAGACAAATGATCCTATCGAATGCAAACCCCTCGCGCTTCTCTCGCTAATCCGGAAGTGATGGGAGGCAGAGAGAAGAGAAGATAGAGAAAAACTAAAATTTGCAGAGAGAAGAGAAGAGGAGAGAAGAAATAAAATTGTCAGAAGAGAACGAAGACAAGAAATAAAATTAGCAAAGAGAAGAGAAAAGGAAGTGAAGAAATAAAATTGGCAAAGAGAAGAGAAGAGGAAAAGAAGAAATAAAATTGACAGAGAGAAGAGAAGAGGAAGTGAAGAAATAAAATTGGCAGAGAGAAGAGAAGAAGATAAGACATTAAACTGGCAGAGAGAAGAGAAAAGAAAAAGAAGAAATAAAATTGGCAGAGAGAAGAGAAGAGGAAAAGAAGAAATAAAATTGGCAGAAGAGAAGAGAAAGAAGAGAAGACATAAAATTGGCAGAGAGAAGAGAAAGAAGAGAAGAAACAAAATTGGCAGAGAGAAGAGAAGAGGAGAAGAAGACATAAAACTGACAGACAGAAAAGTAAGAGAAGAAATAAAATTGGCAGAGAAAAGAGAAGAAGAAAAGAAGACATAAGTTTGGAAGAGAGAAGAGACGGAAGCAAAGAAATAAAATTGGCAGAGAGAAGAGAAAGAAGAGAAGAAAACAAAATTGGTAGACAGAAGGGAAGGAAGAGAAGAAATAAAACTGGCAGAGAAAAGAGAAGAGGAAAAGAAGACATAAAATTGGTAGAGAGAAGAGAAGAGGAGAGAAGAAATAAAATTGGCAGAAGAGAAGAGAGGAGGAGAGAAGAAATAAAATTGGCAGAAGAAAAGAGGAGAGAAGAAATGAAATCGGCAGAAGAGAAGATAGAGAAGAAATAAAATTGCAGAGAGAAGAGAACGAAGACAGGAAATAAAATTGGAAGACAGAAGAGAAGAGGAAAAGAGAAGAAATAAAATTGGCAGAGAGAAGAGAAGAGGAAGTGAAGAAATAAAATTGACAGAAGAGAAGAGAAGGAAGCGAAGAAATATAATTGACAGAAAAGAAGATATAGAAGACATAAAATTGACAGAAGAGAAGGTATAGAAGAAATAAAATTGGCAGAG
>CM054146.1:44535449-44545449 GCA_028751875.1 Rapana venosa | reverse complement strand
AGCCGTGCTTTTCAACACCACCAACAAAAACATACAGGAGGCAGTTCATTCCTTATCAGGGATTAGATAATGACATCAAAAACGATAATTAAGCCTCAGAAGGGGAAATAAACCCGTCATTCTTCGCTTTGGTTTCAGCTATGCAGTTTCCCTTCAAGATATAGTGTGCGGAATCTTCTTAGAGAGAGAGAGAGAGAGAGAGGAGAGAGAGAGAGAGAGAGAGAGAGAGAGAGGAGAGAGAGGAGAGAGAGGAGGAGAGAGAGAAGTGGGGGGGGGGGGGGGCGAAGAGAGAGAGGGAGGACGGAGAGAGAGAGAGAGAGAGGGAGGACGGAGAGAGAGATAGAAAGAGAGAGGGAGAAGAGGAAGAGAGAGAGAGAGAGAGAGAGAGAGAGGGAGAGAGAGGGAGGGAGAGAGAGAGAGAGAGAGAGAGAGAGAGAGAGAGAGAGACACACACACACAGAGAGACAGAGAGAGAGACAGAGAGAGAGACAGAGAGAGAGAGAGAGATAGAGAGAGAGAGGGGAGAGAGGGTTGAGTGAAAGAGGCAATGGTGGAGAGCGAGAAAGACGAAAGAAGAAAGAGTGGGGAGAAAAGAGCGCCACTCCAAATGCACTCTATTCCTTTCCAATTTTATCATGCAACATTTTCCTTTTTTTTTCCTTGAGATGAAAAGCGTGCAGAATCTCCACACACGCTCCACCACACCTTTCCAGAAGTTCACTCCTGGTACGCCTTCTTAACACCCCACACAGCCTAAGGCACGCTTCAACCCTGGCCTGCATGCTGGGTAGTTTGGGGCTGGTTGGGTTTAAAAAAAAAATATTTCCGAGATCATACCCCCCAAAAAGAGCGGAAGCTGGCGTGAATTACAGGATATTCTAAGTGGATATTTCTCATCTCTGCATAATATACATACATATGTATTATATACTATATATTCCTATATTTTTATATATATTTCTGCACATATATAAGACATTTCTTGGTATGCACTGAAAAATAGAAAAAAATAGAATAAATCCTATCCTTAGTTCAGCAGATAGGCCTACACCGAGATTCAAACCCGCAACTCGCCACTTCAAAACCAGCTAGAGCAAAATGCCCCCCTCCCTCCCCCCACCCCCCCCCTCCCCACCCCTACAACCAACACCCCCCCCCTCCCCACCCCCCAAAAAAAAAAACCACCAAAAAACCCCCACTTTCATTCACTAACCTGACACACCAAGATTCAAACCCACCACTTAAAAACCATCAGGATTAAAAGCACCCCCTCCCCCCCTTCCCTCCACCCACCCAACCCCCCACCCCCACCCCACCACCAGTACTATTTCGATTCTTCCTAACAACCGTAATTCACCAGACGTGCCGAGATTCAGTTTATTATTTATTTATTTATGTATTTATATTTTTACGTCACGGCAGATTTCTCTGCGTGAAATTCGGGTTGCTCTCCCCGGGAAGAGCGCATCACCACAAGTGCAGCGCCACCCATTTAAAAAATTTTTTCCGGTCTGCAACTGTATTTGTTTTCCTAACAGAGTGGCTTTTTTCTAAGAAGTTTTTGCCAGGGACAACTCTCTTGTTGCCGTGGGTTCTTTTACGTGCGCTAAATACTTATGTGTAACACACGGGACCTCGGTTTATCGTTTCATCCGAAAGACTAGCGCCCAGACCACCACTCATGGTCTAATGGATGGGGGGGGGGGGGGGAAGTTTCGGGTCCAAACGGGATTCAACCACCGCACACTTCCGACCCGGACTTTTCGCTTTCGAGACAGGCGCGTTACCTCTAGACCACCGATCCACGACTCCAAAACCATCCAGCTTAAAATCCTGTTTGCCTTATCCGTCCAGCCACTGCGCGCTAATACGGCTAGCGCTTGCTTCAGTTCCTGTCGGTACAGACAATGAAGATTCCTTCTCCTGCTGCTCCGTCTATCCTGGATCGGTGGTCTAGAGGTAACGCGCCTGCCTAGAAAGCGAAAAGTCCGGGTCGGAAGTGTTCGGTAGTTTGATCCCCGTTTGAGGCCAGAAAACGTCCCCCCACCATCCCCCGCCATCCATTAGACCATGAGTGGTGGTCTGGGTGCTAGTCTTTCGGCTGAGACGATAAACCGAGGTCCGGTGTGTTACACGAAATTATTTAGCGCACGTAAAAGAACCCACGACAAACAAGAGAGTTGCTCCTGGCAAACTTCTGTAAGGGGAAAAAAACACCACTCTGATAATTATAGAGAAACAAATTCCGTTACAGACAGGACAAGAAAGAAGAAAATAATGACGGGTGGCGCTGCTCTTGTGGCGAAGCGATCTCTCCCCCCCCCCTCCCCCCCCCCCCCTCCCCCCCAGGGGAGAGCAGCTCGGATGTCACGCAGAGAAATCTGCCGTGACTTTAAAAAAAGTGGTATAAAATAACAAATTAACAAAACAACAATCTAGCTGCTACCTCCCTGTTGGTACAGACAATGAAGCATCCTTTTTTTCCCGCTGCTGCTGCTGCTGCTGCTGTTGCTGGTCCACCTAGCTGCCTGCTGCCTTCATTAGTGCCAGACTGGCCGCAGACGAGGTTCTCTGCCCTTCCTTCCAGTGAATGGACAGAGCCGTCAGCATCTTCATATTTCATTTCCGTCTCCGTCTGGGTCGGTTTTGATGATTTCTGCTTTTTGTGCGTGTGTGTGTGTGGGGGAAGGGGGGGGGGGGGAGGGGAAAAGAGAGAGATTTTCTTTCTATTAAGGTTTTGATAATTTCTTTTTAGGTTTTCGATTTTTTTTGTTATAGGTTTAGATCATTTCTGTGTAGGTTCTGATGGTTTCTGTTTAGGGTTTTTTATTATTATTTCTTTTTTGTTTTTGAGTTTAGATTCTGTTTAGGTTTTTGGTTATATCTGTTTAGGTTTTCCTTTTTTTCTTTTCAGATTTTTTAATAGTTTCTTTAGAGATTTTGATTATTTCATTTTATTTGGGGTTTTTTGGTTTGTTTGTTTATTTAGATTTCTAATTTTTGTTCTCTGCTTATCTTCGAATATTCGTTCGTGGGACCTTAAGGCTGTACAACGGTATTAAAAAATCACTCTTTTCCTTCTGTTTTTCTATGTAACTCTTATATTCATACCGCACGTACTAAGGCATCCACAGAAATAAAAAACACTTTTTGTGAAAGACTAGCCTCTGACTCAAAACTCATGTGATTTTGAACAAATTTGGTAGGTTTGAAATTTTTTAATTTTTCAGCAAACACTGTACCCCCTCGGTCCTTTGTCGTCTGCTAGCTTCCTTACCGCAATATGCATGCGCGGGGTCAACGCTGTAGGAATACAGGCAATCCTCATTTGATGGTTATTTCCAACTTTCTCGTGACTACCTGGTATTGCTCTATGTCCTCAACCCAAAAAACAAGTGCACAGACCATTTTTTCATGCTTAAAAAATCTGTGAAAATCACCTCAACCCAAAAAACAAGTGCACAGTCCATTTTTTCATGCTTAAAAAAATCTGTGAAAATCACCAACATTTTTTTCCACTCGCACTCTATAGAAGATACTACGTGGCCCCCAAATTAATACCGGTGTGTAGCCTAACCTTCTGCAACAGAAAGCTACGAACCGGTTTTCCACAAGCCTTTAGGCAGCTGCATCCTGTGTTCACGGCTGTATTACATTTTTGTCTGCACCTTTCTGTGTCTGAATCATACCTGGTACTTGATACGATTTCTAGGATTTCAATGTTGCGCGCACAGTTTTGTTGAGTTTTGCCCCCCAAAATTTGCTGTTCTAAAGAGAAAACACACACACAGTCAACTGACTCCCGATCCCGAGTATATTAAGAACTTCCCAAAATACATCAACTTTGATGCAAGTACTGCGTAAAAGAAGGGAGGTGGCAGAACGGTTTACACATATGCCTGACCATTAAGTAAACTAAGAGGTTCTGGTTTCCACTTCCAGCTTTACCCTATCTCTTCCCAGTTTGAAGGGAAAAATCGAACTGAAACGTCAAAGTCTTTCGGAGGAAACTCTGAACCAGTCGAACCCGCGTGCTTACAGACTTGTGTACATCAAAAGAATCCAAGACAGTTGAAAATCGGAAAGAATAGGAAGAGTAGTACCTTCCGACTGTCCTGTCAAAATCGGTAGACTCGTTACCCAACTGTCAACCTCCAAGTCGGAATACAGCTACCTAAATGATGGGACACACAAAACCACCCCGATTTCATGCGCAAAAATCTCACCATTGGTGAGCCTCGGAGCTCTAGGTGAGGAACGGAAAAAATAAAACTAGATACCTGAACGGCCTCTGACCAAGAATCCTTTTGTCGCCAAATGAGAAAGAGAAAAGACAAAGACCAGACAGACAAGGACAGAGCAACTACATAGCTGAAGGTTTTACTTTTCTTTTTTTTCTTTTGTTTGTTTGTGCAGGCAGAGGGCAGTGACTGCTATCTCATTAGTACCTGTTGATTATTGCCGTTGATTACTTCATGACTTCACGGTGGGGGTGGGGTGGGGGTGGGGTGGGGTGGGTGGGGTGGGGTGGAATGGAGTAGAGTGGAATGGTGGAGAGTGGTGTGGTGTGGTGTGGAGTGGTGTGGTGAGGAATGGAGTAGAGTGGAATGGTGTGGAGTGGAGTGGAGTGGAGTGAAATGGTGTGTTAGAGTGGAGTGGAGTGGAGTGGAGTGGTGTGGAGTGAAAGAGAGTAGAGTGGTGTGGGGTGGTGTGGAGTTGAGTGGAATGGTGAGGAAGTGGTGTGGAGTGGTGCAGAGTGGATGGAGTAGAGTGGTGTGGTGTGGTGTGGAGTTGAGTGGAATGGTGAGGAGTGGTGTGGTGTGGGAGTGGAGTGGTGTGGAGTGGAATGAAGTGGAATGGTGTGGATTGTGGATGGGGGTAGAGTGGAATGGTGAGGAGTGGAGTGGAGTGGGTGGGGTAGGGTTGAGTGGAGTGGAATGGTGTGGAGAGGAGTAGAACAGAGGGGGTGGTGGGTAGTGGAGTGGTTGATGGGTGTGGAGTGAATAGTGTGGAATGGAGTGGTGGAGTGTGGTTGGAGAGTGGTGTGGAGTGGACTGAAGTGGAATGGTGTGGAGTGTGAGTGGAGTGGAGTGGACTGGAGTGGAATGGTGTGGAGTATTAGTAGAGTGGAGTGGAGTAAAGTGGAGAGAGGGGGAGATAAGAAAGCGGTAGTTCTTAGTAGGGAGTGGGGAAGAGAACTGGAAGGTAGAAGGGGCTTTGTGGGAGGGTGGATGAGAGGGGCTGGACAAACGATTAACAAGTTTTAAGGATCGATAATTTCGAGCAGACTGAGATGACGTAAACGAAGGAAGTTGGTAGAAAGTATATGGACAGACCGCTGTGATTAAGTGACAACCCCACTAGCTACTGACTGACTCGGGGGAGACAGAAGGATGGAGGGTGTGGAGTGCTGAGAGTAAGGTAGTGGGAGTGCAGGTGTTGAGATCGGAGGGTAAGTTAGGGGGTAGAAGGGGAGGAGGAGGAGGGGAGAAGAATACTGGGCGCATAACATAGAGGTGGTACGGATACCGACTCTTCTTATGACCTTGAACGTTACCGGACCAAATGCCCTCTTCCTCACACTCATCGGCCTTGCCTACTCGTCTCGCCATCGTCACCGTCCTTCCCGTCCCCGTCCCCAAAGAGCTTGCTTCTGATCAGCTCAAAGAGATCGTACTTCTCCTCGTGAGGCTTTTGCTGGACAGTGGGAGGAGAGGGGTCGGGGGAGGAGGAAGAAGAAGAAGAGGAGGAGGAGCGGCCTTTACCTTCCAGCGCCGAGGTGATGGTCCTCTTGAGCGTCTTGGCCACCCTGCTCCAGAAAGACACGTCCTTCCGAGCCTTCTGAGCCTTCTCCCCCGCGGGCGGGCAGGTCTCCTTCGTGCAGTGGCCTTCCCGGCTGTCCGACACGCCGTCGTTGTCGTCGTCGTCGTCTAGATGATCCGGGATCCCATCCCCGTCCGCGTCTTCTTCCACGTCGAGGATCCCGTCCCCATCCGCGTCGGCATCCAGGTGGTCTGGGATCCCGTCCCCGTCCGAGTCCTCCTCCACGTCTGGGATCCCGTCGTTGTCGTCGTCGGGATCCAGGTGGTCTGGGATCCCGTCTCCGTCCGCGTCCGGCAGTTTGTCCGGAAGTCCGTCCCCGTCCATGTCCGGGTCCAGGTGGTCCGGAATGCCGTCGCCGTCGAAGTCTTCCTTGGCGTCCGGGATGCCGTCGCCGTCGTCGTCGTCGTCCAGAATGTCCGGGATGCCGTCGTTGTCGTCGTCGTCGTCGAGGTAGTCCGGGATGCCGTCCCCGTCCGTGTCTCTCTCCAGGACGTCCGGAATGCCGTTGCCGTTCTGGTCCTCGTCCTGCGAGTCCGGAATGCCGTCGTTGTCGTCGTCGTCGTCTCGGAAATCCGGAACGCCGTCGCCGTCCGTGTCCTCTTCTTCCTCGTCCGGTGTGCCGTCGCCATCGTCGTCGGTGTCTTCGCTGTCGGGGATTCCATCGCCGTCGTCGTCGTCGTCGAGGTAGTCCGGAATGCCGTCGCCGTCCGTGTCCACTTGCTGGTAGTCGGGAACCCCGTCGCCGTCATCGTCGTCGTCTTCGTCGTCGGGGATGCCGTCGTTGTCGTCGTCGTCGTCGATGTAGTCCGGAATGCCGTCGCCGTCCGTGTCGATCTGTTTGTAGTCCGGCACGCCGTTCGCGTCCAGGTCGATGGCTTCAAGGTCATCCGGAATCCCGTCGCCGTCATCATCTTCTTCTTTGTCGTCAGGGATGCCGTCACCGTCGTCGTCGTTATCCAGATAGTCGGGAACCCCGTCGCCGTCAGTGTCCAGCTGCAGATAGTCAGCGACGCCGTCCTGGTCCAGGTCGTGCTCTAGACGATCAGGGATGCCGTCGCCATCATCGTCCTCGTCAGCCGCGTCAGGAACGCCGTCGTTGTCGTCGTCCTCGTCCACGTAGTCCGGAATTCCGTCGCCGTCGCTGTCGCGCTCCTTCTCGTCCGGAATTCCGTCGCCGTCGTCGTCGGGGTCCAGATGGTCGGGGATGCCGTCGTTGTCGTCGTCCTTGTCCAAAAAGTCCGGAATGCCGTCCCCGTCCGAGTCCCTCTCCTGGCTGTCCGGAATGCCGTCGCCGTCATCGTCGCCGTCTTTATCGTCAGGGATGCCGTCGTTATCGTCGTCCTTGTCTACATCATCGGGGATGCCGTCGCCGTCGGAATCCACCACCTCTTGGTGGTCGGGAACGCCGTTTCCATCGTCGTCTCTGTCGGCGCTGTCGGGAATCCCGTCGTTGTCGTCGTCGTCATCGAGGTGGTCCGGAATTCCGTCCCCGTCACTGTCCGTCTCGTGGCTGTCCGGAACACCGTCGCCATCGTCGTCGTCGTCTTGGGCGTCAGGGATTCCATCGCCGTCGTCGTCCTCGTCGAGATAATCCGGAATCCCGTCTCCGTCCGTGTCGCGCTCCTGCTCGTCCGGGATTCCATCGCCGTCATCGTCGCTGTCTCTGACATCGGGGATCCCATCGCCGTCAGAGTCTTCCAGATCATCGGGGATTCCATCGCCATCATCATCGTTGTCTCTGTCGTCCGGAATGCCATCTCCGTCATCGTCGTCATCCAGATGGTCCGGAATTCCGTCGCCGTCAGTGTCTACTTCCTTGTCGTCGGAAACGCCGTCGCCATCATCGTCGTCATCCAAATGGTCGGGAATTCCATCGCCGTCGTCATCGGTGTCCAGGTGGTCCGGAATCCCGTCCCCGTCAGTGTCCGCTTCTTGGTTGTCCGGAATGCTGTCTCCGTCATCATCCGTGTCCTGGGAATCCGGAATTCCGTCACCGTCGTCGTCGTCATCGAGGTGATCCGGAATTCCGTCCCCGTCCGTGTCGATTTCCTGATCGTCCGGAATTCCGTCGCCATCATCGTCGTTATCTTGGGAATCGGGGATCCCGTCTCCGTCAGAATCTTCCATGTGGTCGGGAATCCCGTCGCCATCATCGTCGGTATCCTGACTATCCGGGATGCCATCGCCGTCATCATCGTCGTCAAGATAATCGGGAATTCCGTCACCGTCCGTGTCCACCTCTTGATGGTCAGGGATCCCGTCTCCGTCATCGTCGTTATCCTGGGAATCCGGGATCCCGTCGCCATCCGAGTCTTCCTGGTCATCGGGAATTCCATCGCCGTCATCGTCGTTATCTTGACTGTCGGGAATGCCGTCGCCATCGTCGTCATCGTCCAAGTAATCCGGAATTCCGTCCCCGTCCGTGTCGACCTCCTGGTCGTCGGGAATCCCGTCGCCATCATCGTCGTTATCTTGGGAATCGGGAATCCCGTCTCCGTCAGAATCTTCCATGTGGTCGGGAATCCCGTCGCCATCATCGTCGGAATCCTGACTATCCGGGATTCCGTCGCCGTCATCGTCGTCGTCAAGATGATCCGGAATCCCGTCGCCGTCCGTGTCTCTCTGGAAGCGGTCATCAATGCCGTCCCCATCATCGTCATCGTCTTCGTCGTCGGGAATGCCATCTCCATCGTCGTCGCTGTCCAGGTAATCGGGCACGCCGTCGCCGTCCGTATCCCGCTCCTTGTCGTCCGGAATGCCGTCGCCATCGTCGTCCTTATCCCGGACGTCCGGAACACCGTCGCCGTCGTCGTCTTCGTCGAGGTAGTCGGGGATGCCGTCCTTGTCCGTGTCGACCGTCATGTCCTCCTTCTTCTCCCGCTTGCCGAAGTGGAAGCCCTGAAGACGACGCCCGCAGAAGTGACAGGCCTCCTGGAACACAGAGAAAGGACACTGAACACTGAAAGCAGTTCATTGCCGTGAACAACACCGTCTGTTTTTGGGGGCAAGGAGCACAGTATGAACTAAGGGACGGGATAGCTCAGTGGTCGCAGCACTCGCTTTCCCCCAGCAGCGTCGAGCGTGGTTACCACTTGGATGGGTGACCGTTTGGGCGCCTTGGCTTCAGTACAGTTCCCCCAGTTCACCCAGCTGTAAATGGGTACCTGCCCTCTTTAGGGTCAGGGAAGGTAAAGCTGCGAGGGAGAGGAGATGGGCGCTGCTGCCCTCAATATGCTGGCCCCTAGAGAAGTTGAGGTCTCTGACGCCTCGCTCCCCTACGACCTTATAGGTTATGGGACACCCTTTACTTTTTTTTTACAGTATGAACACAGTTTAAGTCATATGATAAAACTACTGAAGTAATAGAATAATGAAATGTGAAAGAGGAAAAGGATATCTCCAGTTAAATAAATTCAACCGAAGACATTAATTGTTGTCGCAAGCTTGCCCGCGCGTGCGCGCACACACACACACACACACACACACACATATACACACACATACACACACACATACACACACGCACACACACACACACACACACACACACACACACACACACACACACACACACACACACACACACACACTCAAACTCTTGTTTTGTCCACGGGTGTCACATTCCCGCTTTGATACCAAATTAGCAACAGTGTGGGACAAATCGACCACCCGACATATATACAGACAGGCAGACAGAAAGACAGACAGACAACACACAGACAGACAGAGACAGGTACACAGACAGGCACACAGACAAACAGCCAAATTTAGAAGAAAAATAAACGACTAGGTAAAAAGGCATGCATGATGCACTTTAAGTTCACCAATACACATCCATCAGCCACTTTAACGCAAAAAGCAAAGGGGCTTGTGGCCCAAGTTTCCATTTAAGCAACAAATCCCTCCTTCCCCCTTCCCTTCCCCTTCCCTCCCCCCAATTCCCTAAATCCTTTGCTCCGAGTGCTAGGCCGCCTTCCACCGGGAAACGAGGTCTCTGTCTTTAATACGCATTAAGTTAAGCGCACGTTATAGACCCCATGGCAGTTAAAGGAGAAGTTAAATTATTATACAGCGAAACATATAACTATCATTAATTATTATACAGCGAAACATATAACTATCATTTCGTTGGCAAGCAAGCACGGAAGACTGGCAGGATGAGTGAAACCAAACCACA
>CM054146.1:44527949-44530449 GCA_028751875.1 Rapana venosa | reverse complement strand
CTTGATCTTCCCTGTAACTGTGATACACTGACTTGATCTTCCCTGTAACTGTAATACACTGACTTGACATTCCCTGTAACTGTAACACACTGACTTGATCTTCCCTGTAACTGTAATACACTGACTTGACATTCCCTTTAGCTGTAACACACTGACTTGATCTTCCCTGTAACTGTAACACACTGACTTGATCTTCCCTGTAACTGTGATACACTGACTTGATGTCCTCTTTAACTGTAACACACTGACTTGATCTTCCCTGTAACTGTGATACACTGACTTGATCTTCCCTGTAACTGTGATACACTGACTTGATCTTCCCTGTAACTGTAACACACTGACTTGATCTTCCCTGTAACTGTAATACACTGACTTGATCTTCCCTGTAACTGTAATACACTGACTTGACATTCCCTGTAACTGTAACACACTGACTTGATCTTCCCTGTAACTGTGATACACTGACTTGACCTTCCCTGTAACTGTAACACACTGACTTGATCTTCCCTGTAACTGTAATACACTGACTTGACATTCCCTGTAACTGTGATACACTGACTTGATCTTCCCTGTAACTGTAACACACTGACTTGATCTTCCCTGTAACTGTAATACACTGACTTGACATTCCCTTTAGCTGTAACACACTGACTTGACATTCCCTTTAGCTGTAATACACTGACTTGACCTCCCCTGTAACTGTAACACACTGACTTGACATTCCCTTTAGCTGTAACACACTGACTTGATCTTCCCTGTAACTGTAACACACTGACTTGATCTTCCCTGTAACTGTGATACACTGACTTGATGTCCTCTTTAACTGTAACACACTGACTTGATCTTCCCTGTAACTGTGATACACTGACTTGATCTTCCCTGTAACTGTGATACACTGACTTGATCTTCCCTGTAACTGTAACACACTGACTTGATCTTCCCTGTAACTGTAATACATTGACTTGATCTTCCCTGTAACTGTAATACACTGACTTGATCTTCCCTGTAACTGTAACACACTGACTTGATCTTCCCTGTAACTGTGATACACTGACTTGATCTTCCCTGTAACTGTGATACACTGACTTGATCTTCCCTGTAACTGTGATACACTGACTTGATCTTCCCTGTAACTGTAATACACTGACTTGATCTTCCCTGTAACTGTGATACACTGACCTGAAGTTCCTTTTCACTGTAATACATCGACTTATCATTCCCTTCCAAAGTAACACTCTGATCTGACGTCCCCTTTCACTAAAACACACACTGACTTGACGTCCCCTTTAACTCCTCAGAGAAGTGGTTGGGGCACTGCACTGGATTGTGCAGGTGGTGAGTGTGTGATGGGCATCTTTTTTTTCCCCCAGCTAGCACTCAAGGTTCACCAATGGTGAGGTTTTGCGATTGTGATCGTTTGTTGCAGATCGACTAGTCCTCAGAACGAAAAAATCTGAGCACATTACCCCTCTCTTGCGATCTCTTCACTGGCCGCCCTTGCCACAAAGAATAAACTATAAGATCAGTACTCTCTGTCACAAATGTCTCCACAAAACAGCACCCTTCTACCTCTGTGAATGTCTCCACCTGTACACCCCTTCTCGTTCCCTTCGCTCTGCTGCAGATTCCTTGTGCTTACGAATATCTAGATTCAGCCAGTCCACTGTTGGCCATCGCTCTTTCTCTGTTTCTGGTCCATCGATTTGGAATGGCCTCCCTATCTCTCTTCGACAAAGACCTTCTTGTGACACTTTTAAATCTGGCCTCAAGACATATTTGTTTCAAACCTAAGAATTTCCTCTCCTTTTTCATTTCATAGCTATCCCTGCTTTTCAACAGCCAAAAATTCCATCACCCTGCCAAAGTGTGTGTGTGTGTTTGTGTGTGTGTGTGTGTGTGTGTGTGTGTGTGTGTGTGTGTGTGTGTGTGTGTGTGTGTGTGTGTGTGTGTGTGTGTGTGTGTGTGTGTGTGTTGTGTGTGTTGTGTGTGTGTGTGTGTGTGTGTGCGTGTGCGTGCGCATTTGGACTAGTTACAACTATTACTTGCTATTGCTTGCATGACTGTGTAAGAATGAGTTGAGTGCAAGCGCTTTGATTTGTCTGTGCAAGATACAGCGCTATACAAATTCCATTTATTATTATTATTATTATTATTATTATTAAAGTAGCCACGTTCTGACTTTAGAATTGTTGTCTAACCACGACACCAGTATACATACATATGGTTTTGCTTTTCTTCTTTTCATGTTTCTACTGGCACACAACGGCCTACTCTTCCGAAAGGCAAAACGGGTTTTAAACTTCTGCTCAAGATGCTCTGCGTATATGGGATCTCAGTTTATAGTTTCACGGGAGTGGAGTTGGTGCTGATGTTCACTCCAGGGCATAAAAAAACAACTGAACGGGCGTCTCGGTGGTGGCTCGAACCGGGGCCATCAGATCACGAGCGCAACGCTCTAACCACTAGGCTATCCCGCTCACCCCTTATTTTAAGTCTTGTT